>JALDNG010000041.1:8712500-9095000 GCA_024349245.1 Neodontobutis hainanensis
AATCAAGCCACGAGTGTGCAACTGAGCAGTGCAAATTGAACCTACTAGCAAAACTGCTTTAGTCCCAACATATTTACCAGATCTACCCCTTTCTGTGCCATTTTTATATTTTTAACATAATTTAAAGCTGATTATAAAGCAATGGGTGGTTTGGCATATCTTCAGTTTATTATGTAGCTCTTTTTTATGTGTTGTGTGTACATCTGAAGACAGACAATTGTTATATACCACAGTTAACATTACCTCTTTCCAAATTTTACATTTCCAAATAAACAGCTTGAGTATAAAAGTGCACTGCTTCAGATTCATCAGTGTCCGTCTTTGACTCAGTGCTGTCCGGCTCCAGGAAGTGGAAGATGGCAAATCAAGTGTGCGTCATTGACTATGAGCTTTTTGCCCGAGGGGAAGATTGGGCACTCTGTTTCTTTCACTGTAGTCTTAACAACATCAAAACAAGATAAAACAAAAAACTGAATGAAATATGACATTTAGAACATTTCTTGAATACTTCAAAGTAACATCGTAGACTGTTTTTAGATTGTCATATTTGTCTATTTTAAAAGTTTGTGGAGAAAAACATGGAATAATGTTTTATTGAGCCTGTTTGGCTTTTCGATTTGTCTGACTCCATCTGATGTTTCCTGTTGCATTTCTTTTTGTCCCTCCCCCCCATCACTTCAGATCTGGCTGCCAGTCAGCTCCTGATTTTCAAAGGCACCAGAGCATGAAACAGAAGCTCTGAACATGGGCCAGATTTTCATTCTCTGATCTTCCTTTCTCACTTTCTACTATTTCTGAAAGCCCCCTCATTTTTGTCTCTGCTTACCGCGCAGTTAGTAGTGAGAAGACAGCCGTGAAACAGGCAAGTCCAGGAACATGGACCAATCGGAGGGTCAGAAGATCCTTGAGAGGTTCATAAAGGCATTTGAAGAAAAGTGAACAATTCTAACAATATATATATATATATATCTGTAAGAACAGTACAGTCTGTAAGGTTTTGCAGAGAATAAAAAATGCAAAGGAACAATACCAGTGTTGTGGTAAACAGCAATTTCAATTGAATTGAGGATACGTGATTCTTTACAAATGTATCTGTTTTTCTTTTTCCGTTAGAGTCAACAAAAAAAAAAAATTAATGAATGAATGTTTTACTGGTGGATTGGCTTCTGTATTGTTTATCTTCAGCAGATGGAGCAAGAACACTAAAACGCTATGGCCTTTGTGTATTTTTGCTTACTCCTCAAGCCATATGTCTTACTTCACTTAATATGAATGCCTGTAATGGTGCCATGCATTTTACATTGTAATAGAAATGTGTATGTTAGTTTTTGATGAGGAGGCACGTCCAGCACAATACAACCCTAAGCATCGTGTGATTTGTAGCTAGTAACCTTTAGCTGATATGGCCTTAATGGTCTCAAAAATAGAGCAGCTAAGTCTCAAATCACTAATGTTCTCTACCCACAGCACACACATTTAGTCAGGTGCTTGTCAAAATGATATAGTTTCAGCAGAAGTGGAGATTTTAAGAAGCTTATGCCCACGTTGTCCAGTGAAAAACTATTGTGTGTGTAGCTCCGTTTGTTTACCAAATGTACAAGGGTCTATTTGTGGGCAGCCTTTTTCCAAATAGAAAATCCATGAATCATTGAAATCTGTTTTTCTTTTTCTGGAGTCATGTTTCAAGATTTTCAAAAGCCCAATATGACATCATAAATCATATCTACAGTTTGACGGTTCTTATTTATGGAGGTTATTGTGGCATTATTTTATTTATTGTATATATATATATATATATATATATATATATATATATATATATATATATATATATATATATATATATATATATATATATATATATATATATATATATATTTATAAATTTATATTTTTCACACAATTACAAAAAGTAAAAATTAAAGAAAAAAAGATAAGGCCTGCTCCATTTTAGATAAACTGTAATGATTCGTTGGTCATTTTGAACTTAAGGGAAGTTGTGGGAGGGGTTCCAGACCGACTTAACTCAAAGTGTAAGGGTCTGCCAGGGCTCTGAACCAAGCTAGTTGAACCTACCCCAGAAATCTCCCTCCTACCACCAGTAAATGGTATACAATTCTAATCATAAAATAACTTCTTAACTTTCATTAAAAAGTTCAAGCTTACCTTTGCATAACTTTAAAAAAAGTAGATTTTTATTAAATCAATAATTATTGCTCTCAAGCAAACATTTAAAGCTGGTAAACATGTCATCAAGGATAATGATAGGAATTGTGTTTTAAACTGCAGACATGTTGCTGAAGTCTGTTATTAGTCAAAGATAAATGCAGGTCAATAAAGTAGACAGTTGCATAGAAAACTCCTGGAGAGTCCAAAGTGACACCTCTTTCTTTTGGGATGTATTGCCTGCTATTTTGCTAATCATCAGTTGTTCCTCTGGGAAGCATGAAACAGGGGGGTGAAAACAGACATCAAATGTCCGGTGAACTGTCGGGCCCTATCTCCCTGTGAGTTCTGCTCTGAGCAAGGCCCGCACTATCTCGAAAGGTCTATCTTTCACTGCTCCGAGTGAGCTAACCTGCAGTAGCAAGATAAAGAAAAATGAGTTCAATTTCTTCCATCTGAGAAAGTGTGCTTGTTAGAGCGAAGAATCCATTCCCCGTTCCCTGGGACCTTTGATCTGGGATTACATAGGAAGCTCTAAGATGAGAGCTCGACGTTTGGCCTGGGAGAGCTCATGATAGAACAGCCTGAGGTGGTCATGGCCTCTGAAGTGAAAACTGCTGCCGAGTCTGCTGTGAAGCAAGCTCGCACGCTCTTAAGTGGATTATTAAAGGATTGCCAATTTCCATCAGTGAAGAACAAGAATAGAAGAAAAAGGCTCGATCTAAATTGCCTTGAACGTCATCCCATCCAAGTAGAATCTTATCACTTATCTGCAATTCAAAGGTTTGGATATTAGCCCAAGATGACTTTCAATCATACATGCAATACATTTTACTTAAACGTAGAATCAGTACCATCTTTTTACAGTATGCAGGCAATAGAGTATTTTTAAGCACATTAAGTTTTGTAGCCCAAAAAATGCAAAAAACACCCTCAAAGGCCTGTGCTTGGTTGAATAAGTTTGTATTAAGGGAACTGAATGATCAAAAACATGTAGAAACATGCAATGTCAAAAGAAAAGGTTTTAGATGGAGTGGTGCAGGGTATTTATGAGAGTGGCAGTAGGACAGTGGTAGGTGTGACAGAGGAGTTCACAGTGAAAGTGGGACTGCCTTAAAAACTGGCTCTGAGCCTCTTCTTGCCTGCTGTGGTGATGGACAGGCTGACAGATGAGGTCCGACAGGAATCTCCATGGACTATAATGTCTGCGAATGACATTGTGATCTGCAGTGAGAGCAGAGAGAGGTGGAGGTTTGCTCTGGAAAAAAGAGGAATGACATTTAGAATACATATGTGTGAATGAGAGGGATCCAAGTGGTATGGTGAGGTTACAGGGAGAAGAGAAGCAGGAGTCTAAGGACTTAGGGTTAACTGGGAGTGTGTTTAAGAGGTGCAGCAGGCTGGAATGCATGGAGAAAAGTGGAGAAATAAAGTAGAAAGACGGTCTGAAGGATGATGATTGTAGAGCTACCAGGCAGGAGGCCGAAACCAAAGAAGAGATTTATGTACAAAGTGAAAAAGGACATGAAGTTTGGTGTGAGAGAAGAGGATGCAGAGGATTGGGACAGATGGAGGCAGATGATTCACTGTGGCGACCCCTGAAGGGAACAGCCGGAAGAAGAAAGTCTTTCAGATTTTTACAAAATATGTATTTTTATTATTTATTTATTTATAATCTTTTTGAATGACCTTATAATTGCAGAAATATGACCATGGAGAATATTTGAGTTACAGCAGTGAGGAGTCTCACAAGAGAAAAAGACAGGTTTCAATCAACACAGTGAATAACCAGTGTGTCATGCCTCCAGAAATCAGAAGACTATTTAGGCTCGTACTGCATCATCACGCCATGCCATAGTGTTTTGTTTGTGTCTAGACCAGGGGTCTCAAACTTGCCGCCCGGGGGCCAACTGCGGCCCGCAAGACATATACATTATATGAATGGTGCGTTACCACGTTGTGTGTGGAAGGTTCCTTTTTGTGCTGGAACTGAACCAACCTTCCATCACAGTGGAGTAAAAGGCTCCTGGGGGCGGGCCATCGGCTGGGCTTGATGCAGGCAGAGAAACATTTAACTATGGAGGAGCCCGTGTAACATCACATAGCCGTCATAAACTTTATGATTCTTACTGTGTTTGAAATGAGCATCTTTGACCTTGAGCTGGACAAATTCAATGTTACTGTGATTGGGTTTGGCAACATGCGGATTGTATTTTGTTTTCACATCATTTGAAATGGGCTGATTTGTTTGAAAGTTGATGGCAATTTGACCACCACTATCCATGTGGATTTGTTATCATGACGAATCTGTAAATTAACGCCGATGTTATGTTGACAATATCACAGAGGGGAATGGACATCCAGTGGGGGCCACTCAGCCAGCTCATTCATGTTCTTCAACATTTCATTTAAGTTCAGGATAGCTCAGGTTCAGAAAGAACCCATTGAAGTTACAGAACTGTTAGTAATGACGTTTGAGAGGATTTAACAAAGCTTTTTTTGTGGAATACCTGATCCGGCCCAGCCTCACCCAGACTCTGCCTCCTACGGCCCCCAAGTCATTTGAGTTTGAGACCCCTGGTCTAGACTAAACAGGCTACAGCCTTGGTGCTGAAGGTGGGCTTCTTCTGTCTCTCACAGGAGTGCAGACCTAAATGAATAGACCGGCCCGTTTGAGGCTAAGGACATATGTTAAAGATATTAAATCTAAGTTTCTCCAACAATAATAACTGTTGATCCAGCGCAGGTTGGAGAGGGGATGAGCTGATAAGCAAGGATATGAACCGGGACCACACTGGGACTGAACCTGGAAGCTTGTTGACTGAAAGTGGCTCTCTAATAACTTCATGTAGCGAGAAGAGGAGGGTAGAGATTTGGGTGACAGACTCCATTTGGAACAGCACATAGATCTGCTAATGTCAGATGGTTGAGCTCAAATGCGTATGGGTGGCCGCACGAGAGAAGAGAAAAAGGAAAGTATGACACCGGATGCTATTTAAAGGCCTATGACCGCAATTTACTATTTATGTTCCATTGCAGAGTGAGAGACTCGTGTCAAAACTAACCCACCTGCTCTAGAGTTCATAAAATATATTCTAGCCACAAAAGAAATAAATGTGGTTTGTTGATTTTTTGTTTGTTGATGGATTTTTTTTTTATGTTGGTATTCTTAAAAACTAGCTTCTGATCACTGGTGCATATTTTCTCCTATTTGTTTCTAATAAATATTTCTTGTGGAATGAATTTAAAGCAGCGATTGTTTGACTTCCATTCCACTTTGAAAGTCTCAGCCCTGTTGAAAATCAGTCAACAGAAAGGACTGCCAAAGCCCAGCCTGCTGTGGAAGACGGAGCATGCTGCTATTTCTCGATATGAAGCTGCCTCCCCCAAGTGAGCTGTTGTATGCAGACAAGGTGGTGCGGAGGAAGGGAAGCTGTGTTTTGTAAATGGGCTCAAACCGCTAGGGATTTGGAGTTTTCAGAACATAGCCGCCATAAAAATGACAACGTAAAGCGGCTTCAATTTCAATAGCCCTTCCCTTGTCGTAGCCTAACAATAGGGTCTCAAAATAATGCCTCAAAGACTATACTCTGAATGCAAACTTGATTAATTCAATTGCTATTCTCTTTCTCTTTTTGGATTCCTGTTGTGTTCTTAACATTATCAATGGCTTCTCTGGCAGTGCTTTGATTAGATTTGTTTCTGTGAGATTCAGCTTTGCTTTAACTCTGCTCTGTGGCTTGTTTTCTTGATGAATGCCCCCTGCCCTGTCAGCACTCATTTGTAACATATCCTCCCATAAACTTCTGCCAAACAAAAAGCTCCCCAAACTGAATATAAATATGTGTTAGACTAGAGTCACATACAGTAAAGAACAATACTATACTGTTTCTCAAATCTCACGATTATGTTGCAGTTCTAAGATTTATATTGCATTGATTTATAGATATCTGAACACAGTGGCTCAGGTCCTATAACTGCAGCTCAACCAGGGGACGCCCAGCATGTTTGTGATGATAACCACTGCGCCACCGTGGCCATATAAATCATCTTCTGCCACAATTTATTTATTTGTTTTATATTTTAAATGGGCTAAGCTAATTTAATTTTAGCTGTTGGAAGGGAAAAACTCCAGCCTCAGAGGGTCAAAACTCACTACAGCAGCTTCAACAACACAGTTCTACAATGGCCTGAATACAGGCTCAAGGTGTAAAATCTGTCATTTCTGTTATATGCATTACACATATGGTTATTAAGGCAGCCAATGAGAAAAAAACAAGCTTGTATCAAGACTAAAGCCTGACCATAATAGATAAAGAGATACCAGGAAACAAGAAATGAGCCATGTTATTGGTTACATTTAATTCTACTGTTCGTCACACTGTGGTCTCTCGTGTGGTAATCTTTTGTGAAGTCATATACGTTGCCCACACATAAGATTACCACACGAGAGAAGAGCCAATAAGATTAAACAACTAATCTCTCCAATGGGAGCTTGGAGCCTTGCTTCCTGGTGCCACATACATTGACTCCATACATCTCCACACGAGACAACTATACACGAGAATAGCCCATGTAATAAAGATTGAGCATTAAACATACATTTTCTAATGACATAAAACTTACATGATATCACACACTAAGCAAAATTATTAAAATTGTAAATTAGCATGTTGTTTTTTTATTATTATTTTTATTATAATTAAATCTCTTTGACATGACAAGGCCAAAATGCATTTGATTACAATTGTGTCAAATAGTTACCAATCCATATTTCAAACATTATACATATGGATTAGTTATGTTGGTGCAATTAAGATCATAAGAAGTTGTGTTGCGGTGGACAGCTGGCGTAGCCTCAGGGTTCGTGTTAATGCTGTGGTGTGATTGGGTTTTGATTGATATGTTTGCTCTTTTTCCGAGGGGAGCTGAAAGAGGAGTATTTAATGCCCATCGCTTCATACCGAGTGAAATATTGATCAGCTCAACCTCCATCTTGCCTTTGTCACACACCCTTAGGCCTGACAGCTCCCAGTGCTTCACTAAGATGTCATTATTTCCCTCGTCAGCAGGGGTCATTTTCAAATGTGACAGTAACGCTTGGTGCATTTTTTTTCGTGAGTTGCCTTAAATTACCATGCTTCAGAGATAAGGCTGGTGACATTTAGCCGTTTTATTAACAACACATCCCCTGAAGAGAGCCGGGCTGGCAACGGATTCATCCTGATAACAAGTCTTCCCGAGCTTGTTCAATAGCTATTAAAATGCCATTACTCCTGCATTTGTGTGCTAAACGTGTTTGCATAGCTATACAGAGTCAATTGTAATGCTGTTTTAATGTCCAGACAGCAGCTTTTCTAATATCGAGCATGTTCAATGATACAGGCGTGTTTACATAGCTGAGAGAAAATAACATTAGTGTGTAATTGTTTTGTTATGTTGAGAGGCTAAGCTTCGGTTATAGAGTTGATTAGATCTCACAAATAGTGGAGTGGTGTTCTGATAGGTTTCTTAAGTGGGGCTAATTAGCCTGGCATTTTGGGTAGGTCGCCACGAAACAAGCTCCAAGGTTTGAAGCTTTATTTACCTTGGCCAAACGTTTGGTATTTGTAAAATATTATCAGTGCTTTGTATGTTTAATGAAGCTTACAGGAGGAATAAGATGAAAATTAAGCATTACAGCATTATAAGAAACACCTTTGCTAATAACAATGCATAATCATAGCTACAGTAATTGTCATGATTTGAAGTCTATAAAAGACAGAAAGTAAGGAACCATAGTAGTGATATTCAATATTGTTTAAGTGTTAAAAACAACACTGTCCAGAATAGTCAAGATGACTTACTGGACATACAATAACTCACAAAAAAAATCTATAAAAATTCCTTTGTCCCACTTGCAATTAAAGAGCTTAACCAATCAAAACCATTTAGAGACTTCTCCTCAGCACTGAGCACTTTGCTAAACCAGTCCTTCAGCTGTACAACTTCTATTGTGTTTCTATTACATTATTATTATTAAATTACTTTTAATTATTTATACAAATACTGTATATATATATATATATATATATATATATATATGCCTTTTTTCTTTTTATTGTTTCTATAGATTTTGTGTATGTACATTTTGTCCATATTTTTGTCCATATTTTTGTCTCAATGTTTGTATTTATGTATGCAGCTGGCACCCTGCTCTGAGTCAAATATCTGCCTAGGGAGAAAAAGAAAGAAAGAAACCTGATATTAAAAGTAAAAAAGTGCAGTTAACATTTTGTGGAACAGATTTCTTGAAGACAGCACTTTCTTTCATGATATTCTCTGTCAGCCTCTGATCTATTGGTCCACTAGTTATATATAAGTAAGCTTTTTAAATTACCTCTGTGATTACAAGTGAAACTATTCTTGCATACTGTATAAGTCTTAGGGCCCGATCTTATGGCTGGTGAAAGGCTCAGACTCAGTGACGGGTGGCTGACATGCCATCTTCTGCCTGGCGCAGACTTTGAGCAACGCTCCACCTTGGGCGGGCTGGTTTCAAAAAAATGCGTGGCATGACGCCTTTGATATCATGGTACACCATGCTGGTCTAAAATAAAAGGCACAAGCAATGTGATGTTTTAAAACAAATTGACAAAAGTGCAACAGGCAGATGCCTTTCCATCGGCTGCTCAGCCAAACTGATAAAAATAAAACATTAAATAATCAATAATCAAATAATCAATAATAATATCTTTTAAATTTAAGGCCACTTTTAACTATTACTTTGTTGCCAGTAACAGATTTAGCAGTGTATTTAGGACCTACAATAGTTTTATTTATAGAAACATTCTTTAATAACATCCCTTAAAAAATTACAGCATTTGCAAAAATAAAGACCTATTGTAACAATGCACGTGGATATTTAAACAAACCGATCGGGTTAGATTTCCTGTTTGCTCTCAAAACTCAAACCAATACAATAAAATCATAGTATTAACAAGTTATTGGCTTTATCACTTTGACACCAGGTAATTGGAACAAAACTGTCCTTGGTGTGCTCTGTTAGATTTGATTATTAGCTTAACAGTCTTATACAGATACAATGGAGTATCCTTAATAATAATACTGGCTAAATAAACACAGTTTAAATGTCACCATCCTTGCTTTTACCTCCTCCACTAGCCTTTGGGACGCGGTATCCCTGGATAAGCTCTCATGACTTCCTGGCAGCTCTTGGTTTGTTGCTGTGTCAGATTTCAGGTGGATGTAAATTGATTGGCAAACTCTGATTGGTTTATTGCATGTTACACCAAGAACACACCCACGAGGCATCTTTTAGCTTAATCCCGCCTTTGTGCGCCAGGTCCCAACTTTCGGCAGGCCAAGTAGATGTATACGCCCACAAATGAATTCTGCCCATTGCAGAAACGTGCCATTGACTAGCTCATGAAAATCTACCGCTTTAATGTCTTAAAGATCTTAGCGAACTAAATTGGTTTGAAGATGAAATTTCACTTGTGTACACAGATTTTTTTACTACAGTTCTTTTCTACCGTCAACAACAGAGAATTCCTAAAGTCAGACAAAGTTACAGACTCTGTTGCTAACCTTTATGTCGCACAGGTGATGGATGAAGAAATAGCAGAATAAATGTTTTCCTAAGGTGTCACATTGCTTTCTGAACCCCCTTCACTTTCGTCCTGCATGCTTCTTGCCGAAATAATGTTAGCGAGTCACAATTTGATGCATCCTTTTGACAGGTGTGATTGATTGGGAGCTGTCAGGAAAGGACACTGTTTTTTACATAAGAGAGGCTCTTTAGCTTTTGCAAGGGTTGGGTTGCAGATATCCACATGCATTAGTTTTTGGGCACTGTTTATTGGCAACGTTAAAGGAAACTGCATTTAGTCTTTGTACTGTTAAGTCACTGTTGCAGGTCTACATGCACCAACTATCCTCTCTTTAACACAGACTTGTCAAACAAATACATTTTAGACCTTGTAGCTAATTTATATTGTGTTATGAGTTCCCTGCTGTCAAAAACACATCACTACAGCTTATTGTTTTTTTTGTTTTTTTGACAATTCTGTGCCAGGACAATGAGAACGATGTGAATGAATGAGAAGAGAAAAACAACACAAGCCTGAACAAAAATGCAGTCTCTTTCTGGAGCCATAGCAACACACCAACAATGTCATTATGTCTTGTTCAAACACAAACCTAGTGTACATAGCAAAGAAGCAATTCTATGCTCCATCTGGTTTAATGCCTCTGAAGACGGACAAAGAATTTAAATCTAAAGGTGAACAATGGCATCTTTGATGAAAGGCATTGGGGATGAAATAAGATATGGTTTGTATAAGATCAAAGTCTCTAAGGGGTTAAGGCTGTGTTATGTTCATTGACCATGACATGTTTTTATTGTATTAAAAGCCATCAATTGCGATTCAGTTGAAATTGAAATGAGCTTCTTTACTGTTCTACATCATACTGATCGACTGATATGTTATTGGTTTATTTTTTTAAACCTTTATTTATCCAGGAAAGTCCCACTGACATTACAAGCCTATTTTGCAGGTGAGTGGAGTACCCAGAGGAAACCTATGCAAACACGTGGAGAACATGCATGATCTTGGAGGTCCCTCTCAGGTTTATATACAGTACTAGTGTATAATTAGTGTTAAGTCTCACCATACTAGTCTAAATATATAGCTGCATGCTAATAGTAGGTTTGGCTATAAACTGTACTCTTTAATACAGGTGGTGGGGACAATTTGGTGAACATATTTCTAATATCAACACTCAAAGATGTGTTTTCTTGTGGTAAAATTAATGTCTGAGGGATAAAAAGCAAAGCAGCATGATCAAAATGTGTATTATCTTGCATGAAATTGCTTAATGGAGGCTGCATAAAACACAATGGGCCTCCTTCATTAAGCTTCTTATGCAGAAATGTCTACTTACGTCCTTTTTAGGGCAACTTTTGGAATTCACCGATGTCTGTGAAGGTTCTCAGTCACCAGGACATTTTGAGAAAAGGTTTGTTATGAAAAATAAAAGCATCTGGACTTTTCAAGGTGAAAACGTTCCGTCTCTAATTCCAAGAAACGTTATCGATTCTGAATCCTCAGAATTGAGAGTCTCTTCGAATTAGAGATCTTGATCTTGAGAATTCACCAATGTTTTCTTATTAAAAAAAAAAGTTCCTCTGGAAAAACAAATTCCAAAAACACGGTGAAGCAATCTTACGCATGTCTCAGCCGTAAATGAATAATGTTTTATAAATATTGTCAGAATTGCATTACAACAAAATATATATATATATAGTCTTTTAAAAATAGCACATAACAATAATAAATGATAGAATGAACTTTGCATGAACCCAAAACATATTTTATATTGTAAGCTTCCAGCTCCAGCCTCTGCAGCAGTGGAGCTCCTCTGTTCGGTCTCTACTAATACACACTCGTTAAGGTGAACCCCTCATTGTCAGATTCCGGTTTCACAGCCCAAATATTTCCACTTTCAATGAATATGTTCAAAACAAAGTGGGTAAAGCCAGTTATTATCCTTAAATCTTTAGTGCTTTGTTCAGAAATGAATCTGGCTGCTCATTTTGGTGGTTTTCCTTTGTGTATATTTCTTAATCAAGAATTTGGCAAAAGAACGCTTATTTTTGTAATAACTTTCTTTGCCAATACTTAAATTTGATTATTTTGACAATTCTACATCCAGTGTTAATATGACACTGAGCAAACACAGACATGTGCTGTGTTCCAGTATAAATCCTCCAGATTAATAACTGCAACTGTGCAACTGGCTCCATGGCTTTTCATAAAGAGGGTTTTCCAAAATATGTTTGGATTATTATTTTGGGATCTTTCAAGCTGTTTTCAAATCAACGAGAGAGCCATCCACCAAAAGAATAAGCCTATCTGTGATTCTGAAAATGACAAAATAGCTCATTTCTGCAGCTCTAATGGGTTATATCAACAACCACCGAGCCAAGGAATATGATATATAGCTTTGTGATAAAAAGACTTACAAGTTTAGAGGAAAGTAGATATTTCAAAGCTTGAGTGAATCCTTATTATTTTAAAATATTGATTGAATCCAGGTCTTTGAATATGTGACCTCAAAACAAAAATCTATCAATGGAGTTTACTTTTTGCAGCTCGAGCAGTAGAGTTGTACTGGGTGCTATAAAACACATTGTTCAAAATGGCTCTTTTTAATAATCATCCTGCCATTTATTAATCATCCTGCCATTTATTAATCATCCTGCCATTTATTAATCATCCTGCCATGTAAAACACACTGTTCCAATCAATGTAAAAAGTTGTTTTTAATAAATACCTCATTTTAAGCATACACAATTAGTCCCACAGCAAGTGAACAATTCCTGAAGGTCTTTGTGAAATAGGTAAGTGCACCAGCATTCATTTTTTACTTCTCATATTTCTGTAACAGTTCAAGTGGAGAACTCATATAATTATGTAGTTACTGCTTAGTCAGCATTTGTCTTAGTGCTGCGCAAATGTCACAAATGTCTCTCCTGCAATCTTCAATGTCTAATGTTGATTTCAGATTTTTACATTTTATCATTTTATTTATAGTTTGAGAATACATTTTTGATTGGGAAAAGCTACAGCACTTAGTCAGTGAAGTATTCTGGCAAATAATAGACGTGTACATTAACAACTACAATTCATTCTATTCAGTCTTTAAACATTGACAAGTTATATTTTAGGTGACAGAATAAAGTAAATGACGACTGGTTGGAGTAATCCACATTTAGAAAAGCTATGCAACACCCGAGATTTACACCTACAGCTCTTATCTTTACCAGGAGCTACTACTAGATCAAAAAAAAACTGTAATAAAATTGTGTAAGTTGTGATGTCTTGAAAAAATTATTTAAGCAGATTTTTAGCAAAAACAATGTTTATGGAACTTCCATATTGCTTTTGAATGCCTAACAAAAAGTGACAAAAATGTTTAACTATGACAAAGTAATATGTTTTTTATAATTATCTATTATAGAAGCACGGAAACAGACCGATGTGTTGCATCACTCAACTTCTATTTTTAAACCCAAACTTGACTCCTCCCCGCTTCAATTCACAGATATAATTGCACCCTCATCTCTTTGTTGCCGTTTGTCACTTTCAGGAAGCACCGGCCGTTAACACAGCAGCGGATAAGATTGCACTGTATCATTATTCGTTCCGTCAAATAAGGACCTAGTCGGGGTCGGGAGGTCACACATCAACACTGCTGAAAGCCCACTGGACTAAGATAGCATCGTGAAGGTAAAACTCTCTTTTGTAAAGAGTGAAGAAATCAAGTTGTAATATGGTTGTGGTGTCCCTAGGCCAAAGCCATCTGGCAGCCCGAGAGTGATAGGTTTGCTAAGGCAATCATACATCACTTTTCACCTGTATCAAACCAATTGGCTGGCCTTCTATGGACAGCTGCTCCCTTGCACACAGTTTGACACATTGATGGATAATGGGTAGACATAGTCTCCATATGGCTGATATAAAACACATTCAGATCATATAATCCTAAATCCTTTTTTTTCAACCCTCACCAAATGACTTGGCGAGCATGTCATGTACACGAGATAATCCACGCACAGACTAGTCACAAGAAAGTAGTTAACATAATCCCTCAAATCCCATCTCCCAGCTCCGAAGCCAACTGCCAAGTGGGCTAATGTGCTGATCACCTCCAACATTAGAATGGCGCTGGTTGATTGGCTGTAATGATAGATAGTTTGTGATGATGGCAAGATATGCTTTCAGCAAGCATGACTCTACAAAACAGAAATGGTCACTACATTAGCAGGGAAATGTGTACTCCAGGAGCAACCAGAGATCACAGTGCTACAGCTAGGCCAGATACAAACCACAAGTTAAGAATGTTTTCATCACTTCAGGCCATTGTTCTTTATAAAGAGATGTCTCTGAATGACAATCCATAGAAAAAAAGAGCTGCAAAACCAACAATCTATGACAGTTAAACTATTTCAGTGAAAATTGTGATCTTTGAACTCTAACTATAGTCATTGTGTGGGTAAGCCTAAGTGAAGAAAGGCCATTTAAACAAACAATGCAATTCTGGCAGCAAGTGATAAAATCTATGCAAAGAATAGTCCTTTGAGGAGTTGGACATTGGAGCTTTTATGCAAAGAAACATTCACATTGGTGAAATGCTTCTTTGAAATATGGCTATGGCTCATCCATTATTTTGTTTTTACATGGAAGATTGCTAGGTGTGTTGTTTCTGGAGTACATCAGTGTCAAAGGTGTTGCCAGTGTTGTGAGAAGGATTGACTGCAACATTTTGGTTCCGCTTATTGAGTTCCTACAATTGTTTTCTCATGCCCTCTGCACTGTTATAAAGTATATATTCTGTATATATCTGTCTTAAAGAACAAATATAAAGAGACTTAAAGAGAGGTAAGACTGAGCTTAAACTGAAAAAATTCAGCGTTTAATCCAGCTAGTGCTTGCACTAATTGGCAGTGCCTCTACCAACACTTTCTTTGACAGTCACACCTAAAACAAGAAAGGCATACACAAAAAAAATTGAAGAATCACCAGAGCTCAATAGTCACAGGTTCAGAAAATCACAAAACACAAAATAAGCAGTCCTAAGCCCCTCGCACATTGTTTGCATTAAATAGATTCCCAGCATCTCTTGTGTTTGTCACTGGTCTCAGACCAACACTCAAACTCAAAAGCCCTAGAGGGTCTTCTCCTGCTTTTCTTTATAAGAATAATAAAAAAGGACCAAATTTTCTTCTGCAACATACTGACTTTACTTTTAAGTTTTTGCTCCAACTTCAGCATCAGACCAAAGTGATCCAGCAATTACGGCCGCCTTGTTCAATCGGTGCATGATTAAATTGCCAATATTTAGTTTGTTTCTTCCCTTTTCTCTATTTAAATATGTTTTCCTTTTTTTGTGCAGTTTCACTGAGTAAAAAATATACTTTCTCTGTTTTATCGGTGGCGTCTGTCCAGTCCTGAACATCGTGATCTATTAAAATCCTTTATAATAAAGCCTATATGTTGTGTTATGGTCTTGTTTTTTCATAGATAATTCATATTACAATCTACTTTAATGTTGTAAACGTTATCCACAAGTCTCTCCCATAGAGATGCTTTCCCATGGAGATGCTTTCATTTGATCTGATTTTAGATTTTTGATTTACAAACTCGATTTCCAAAAAGTTGGGACAAAGATTTTATTCAGAATACAACATAGATAACAACAATTGTTGAAAGTGAGACATTTTAAAATGTAATGCCACATATTGGCTCGTTTTGGATTTCATGAGAGCTACACATTCCAAAAAAGTTGATACAGGTAGCAATAATAGGCCCAAAAAGTTAAATGTACATATAAAGAACAGCTGGAGGACAAAGTTGCAACTTATTAGGTCAATTGGCAAGCTGCTTGGATATAAAAAGAGACTCTCAGAGCGACAGTGTCTCTCAGAAGTCAAGATGGGCAGGGGATGACCAATTCCCCCAATGTTGAGGCAAAAAATAGTGGAGCAATATTCATCTACAGTGCATAATATCATCCAAAAATTCAGAGAATCAAGAACAATTTCTGTGCATAAGGGTCAAGGTTGCTCAGGAATACTTCCAGAAAACACAATTTTCTTCAAAATTTAAAGATTCATCAGCGCTCAGATCAGAAGCCTACATCTCTGATGGGAGGGGGTCATGAGTGTGTGTGGCATGGGCAGCTGACACATCTGGAAAGGCACCATCAATGCTGTATATCCAAATTCTAGTACAACATATGATCCATCCAGACGTCATCTCTTGTAGGGAAGACCTTGCATCAACTACAACATCATGGCTGCGTAGAAGAAGGATCCGGTTCTGAAATGGCCAGATCTTTCACCCACAGAAAACATCTGGTGCAACATAAAGAGTGACAAAAAAGACCTAAGACAGTTGAGCAACTAGAAGCCTGTATCAGACAAGAATGGGACAACATTCCTAAACTTGAGCAGCTTGTCTCCTTTGTCCCAGACGTTTGCAGACTGTTATAAAAAGAAGAGGGGCCACACAGAGGAAAACATGGCCTTGTCCCAGCTTTTTTGAGATGTATTGATGCCATGAAATTTAAAATCAACTTATTTTTCGCTAAAAATTATACATTTTCTCAGTTTAAACATTTAAAATAATAATAATTTAATACAATTTTAAAATTTGAAAATTCCACATCATTGCATTCAGTATTTATTCACAATTAATACAGTGTCCCAAATTTTTGGGAATTGGGTTTGTATTTGATTGGGATAGTGCCAGATTGGAGCCTTTCCAGCTAATGTCCACCCATTGTCCAAACATTCTTACGTATTCATACACCAGAGCTGTGTCACTGGAGGCAAGGTGGGTTAATTACGTATAACCAACAAAACAAGACAGAGATGAGACTCTGGATACGAAGTGATGAATATACACACTCTGACCATTTGACATTAGAAAAGGAATTTAAATCCATGTTTTCCACATTACTTGCCAGTGCCATACATTCATAAGGACTGCCTTTTCATTAAGTGAAGTGAGTGATTTCCCTGACTTCTATCTTTTTCATTCATTATGAAGTAAAGAGAGTGTGGTAATATTTTATAACTTCTAGGGCTTGTGAAGATCTTAATTCTTTTTCTTTTTAGACACGTTAAAATGGTTAAATTAAAATTTATTGAAAGTGTCTGATACGAAAAAGGTTCCAACCCTTGTATGTAACTATAATATTTTTTTTTTTGGAAGCCGCGTTGTGAAAGAGATTTTAAAAATAGGGCATCACCTTTTACAGATGACTCAGTGCAGCTGGACAGAGCTAAGCAGAACTGGCCTCAACCTGCTCTGTACAAGTCAGATCAGCACATTTAAAGTACGGGACAAAGTGCCACCTGAAAAAGAATACATACTGCATTACTGCATTTTGATTTTAGCTCTTTGGACAGGCTATTATTAAATGTCTTATTATATTTCCAGGTCAGATCTATTGTTACCTTTCATTTTGAACTATTCAAGAGATTTATCTTTAGCTAATAAACTTTACCATACCGCACGTTGATCCACAACAAGTCCATATCATTACCTTTATGCAAAGAGTAGGTGTGTGATATGTATGTATGTATTATAGTGCATGTCCTTTCTGCGTGGGACGCCTTATTCTAAATGGGACAGCCATAACCTAAACTAAAAAGCAATCGCAATACGATAATAAACGTTAGAGTACACTACATGACTTTCATAAATGTAATGATTTTAAAAGCTTTTTAAACCTTAACAAAGGTGTGGGTTATGCTCTATATTTTACCTGCACTGATTTCAGTCAGATATTTGTGAGGGATTGACTACACAAAGTAAAGTAAGTCGTTACATAATTAGTCTGGAGAATGTGTTGTGTCTCAAAAGTGGGTTGTGTCTCTGTTAACCCTTATCGGTGCCTAAACAGGTCAACTCCCAGTGGAGCCGATTATTCTCTAGCCCGGTTAATGGCCCTTACTGACAGCACTTAATGAAAATGAATGGCCGTCTTTGCGACACTGTGCAAATAAACACAAAGGCTACTTACTTCATCAATGCACATTTATCGCTATTGTTTAACTAGGTCTCGCTGCGAGGAAAGCGATGATCTATAGAGAAAACAGAAAGGCACCATGAAGATTCAATTGTGGCTCTGAGATGCTTCAAATTTAGTGCATTTTCATTTATCTTGTGTTGAATATAGCACGTCTCTCTGGTCCGTGCCTCTGTTGTGTAGCCGCTACTGTTAATATGAAAGAATATAATATAAAGACATTTAATACACTCCATTAGGTTTCCATTATATTTTGCTTTGGGTGATCGGCTGAAGGAAGCGATCAGATTTGCCCGTTTCTGTCGGTGATATGGAGAAAGAGAGATGACATGATTAAGGGGTCATTTGGTTAATTGCCTAACACTGTCAGTATGTTGCATTCTTACAAAATGGGCGCCAGGGGCAGAGTAACCGATGCGAGGCACATCAGGAAAAACATGCTGAGCAACTTTTGATTGCATTTTGGCTTTTGGATTCCCCGCTCACTTCTACTCTGTCTGTATGCAAATGAGGCGTGGTATTGAACATGCTTTGGTTAGCGTGTACATCAGACCTTACCAGACAAAAATGACAAAAATGGTTGTTTACAATGATTGATGTTCACAGATGCACCCTGTCACCACTTGGAGACTTACCATCTAAACTAAAGAGGACCCAAAACATTAAAACAAGCAACATTATATGGTAAAACCAAATGGGTCATACAGCATATAGGATGCATGACAACAAAGCCTATTATTTATCTAAAGCTTCTACTAACAACAAGGGGCTGATAGTTTTTCAGTATGAACTAAAAGAGTGAAACAAGCCTAGAATACATGTGTTTATTTAGAACACTTCATAAAATAAAATTAAATGAATGAACACGAGAAAAATCAATTGTTGGTGTGGCCTTGCCTTTAAAATATCACTTTTTCTGGTTACATAACCTTTACTACACTAACCACATCTTCACCTTTTCTATACACACACAATAGATGGTGTGCTCTCAATGATAATGTAATTAACTATAAGAGGCATTGACTGTCAAACTCATCAGCTGTTTCTGGTCTCAGAGAAGATATATAATATAGTTTGAATATACTGATGAATACACTCATAAACCAAAAACTGCCATATTTACACGCACACCTACATGCCATTTTTTATTTGGCATTAAAACAGACACGGGCTAAGAATGAGAGCCTGTGTCTCACTCCCAGGATGCTTTGTTTATCCTGGGAGTGTTCCTCTTTCTCGTACCAAACCCTGTTGGACAGTTTAGTGTCATCTCTAAAGCCCACATTGACAACTGTTGCAACCACTGTCTAAACTGAATTTGTGTTTGTGTAATAACAATCAGTACAATGGATCTGTGCTTTCTTCACTGTACACATCGATATTGAAATTCTAGGTACTACAAATTACAGTATTTTGATTTCACACTGTCCTTGTTCTTTGTTACAGGAATGTGTTTAAATTACATTCAACAAAGAAAACAGTCCACACACCAAGGTGACATTTGTGCTTTGAGGTGGGAGTCCTAACTTTTGTGTTATTAACCATGCTGTGTCTCTGTCTTACTCTCACAAACCAGACGGATCACATTATTGATTTATGTATTCTTTTCTGCTGATATGCTGTTGTATGTAAGTTCTTTAAGTCTCAGCTTTATGTATAAAGTTTGCATGTTACCTATAAGGATGCCCTGATATTGATACTTATCAAAGCCTCTATTTTGACAAATTAGTATTAATGTCAGGATCCCTTGCTGGTTTGTAGTCGGTCTGTTTTGTTAGTGTATCTGTGTTCTTTCCTGTTTTGCTTCTCATGTCCTGTGTCTTTAATATATCTGATTTTGTTTCAAGTATGTATTTGGTTTCCTGGGTTTTATTGTGAAATGTCTCACCCATGTCTGTGTCGTTTGATTTACTTCCTGTCTTGTTTTCCCTCCTGTGTGATTACCTGCTCTGCCCTGATGTGTTTCACCTGTCCCTTGTTGTCTGTGTCTATTTATACCTGTGTGTCCCATGGCTCTGGGCCTGGACGTTGTCTTCTGCATCGTAAGTCTGGTGACTGCTGCGGATTTCTGTTTTACCCGGTGTGTTCTCTGAATATTATCTACTTGTGTTTCCTCGCCCTGCAGTCTTTTGTATTACCTCCTTTTTTTTTTTTTTTATTTTGTATGCTCGGACCCTGGCCTTGTTTCCTGGATTTTCTTATTTGTATTTTCCCGGCCTCTGGTTACCCCTCTACCCGTGTCTGGTGTTGCACTGGAGTTTTCCAAATTCTGGGCCTTATGGCCATGACAATTAATAATCCCTTGTTATGTTGAAATACTTACACAATATTGAAATCGGTCCGCAGTTCATTTGTGGGGTTAAGGTACAGTAAAATAAAAAAAACAGAAAACATGAATTTTTATCGTTTCCTATTCTTGGCCAATGCTCCTTCTCAGCTGTGTGCACTGTCGGTGGCCCTTGCAGATGAGAGAGGAATTCTTCAAACATGAATAGCACGCTATTTGAAATGATTGCACATTGACTGCTTTGATTTTTGTAAACAAGCATGCCCACCACCAGAGCAAAGGGGGAAGGGTGGTCGTCAAGCCTTCACAATGTAATCAAGGGGCATTAATAATGCAATTAAAATGAATTCCCATGTAAGCCCGTGGATAAAGTGACAGGGAGAGCTGGGGTATTTCCAGCCTCATCTGTGTGAACGTCCTCTCCACTCACCGCTCCGTCTCACGCTCCAGCCCTTTTAATCTCTGTCGTTCAAACACTCTGCCCTTCTGTCCGACCTCCAACCCTTATTCCCACCTCGTCCTCTCCGTTCAGTCCTGTTCGTCTACCCATAAAGGAGTCCCTGGCAGAACAAGACTGCCATCTCTGGTTGTAATTTTTTCCCAGTTACTGCCGTCTTGCTGCGTTCCTGGCGATGAGGTCCCCTGCTTACCCCCGGAGAGTCTTCACATCAGCCAGCCAACAGTGTAATGAAGCTCGACTGCCATCTACTGCCTGCTGGGAGTTCACCTCGTTCCCACAGTCGAGCCCTCCTGCTGCAGAAAAACAGAGAGAGTGGCACTGCCATCTGCCTTGCCTTTGCTTTAGTAGCAGCTTGCTTCTGTTGCTAGGATATTATTTGACCATTCAGTTATCTTTTATGTTTAGGGTTAATGTGATTATGTTTTCTCAATACAAAAGGCACTACATAATAAGTATCTTGCAACATGTTAAAAACATTTGTAAGAAATAGTCCCACCAAGAGGTACACTGTTATATATCCATTTAAACAAGCTGATGAAGCAATTGTACCCAGTACTGTCTCAGTTAATACTAATATACAAATCACATGTGGGCAGATCATTTGTCAAACTTGTGTTGGTGAAACGTAGCACAAAAGCAGCACACTTTGGTGGTTCACCTCACATGCTCTTAGTCCTCAATCAGGTCCATCTGCTTTGTGTCACAACCTCCCTCTTTCTCATTTTCCTTCTATATATACTTTGGACTTCCATTGTCAATATTGTTGTTTGCATTTGTCAGACAGCGAAGGAGAGCTGAAGTGTGCTGAGTCTTCATGACTAAAGAAAACAATGACAACAAGCCAACACGCATCCATCAATCTCTGTCTTGTTATTGCGGATGTTTACTGAATGCTTGCTCTTACCATTTTGTACAAGATCAGTCAGAGTCTGTGCTTGTCCATCACATATGCACTTATGTTAAAATGTTTATTTAAGGCAGCACTTTGTCACTTTTATCCAGTAGAGGGCAGATCTCTGTCTGTACAACTGTACTGCGACCGCTGCATCTTTGTTTACAAGACTATCCAAGAAAAAAGAAAGATGAAACATGTCTTCTGAAATGGTAGGGACTTAGCGTATCTTGTACAAATATGACTCTGCTAGGGCTTATTTCTTAGGAGGTATGTTAAAGCGTGTCACTCACAGAATCTCATATGATAAGTCCTCATAAAGCACTCACATTTATCCAGTTTTTTAAGACTATTTGACTGATAATGGCCTAGGGCAGAAACACTTTCTCAGTAAATCTCACTTGGAGAGTTGGACAGTGTGCTGGACGCTCAGTGTTTTTAATACATGTTGGACTACTCCCTCCTCTCCTATGCACCGTACAGACAATAGATGTGCAACGTTTTTATCCTTGCATTCTACAAGCCATGTAGACCACGGTCCTGTATCTATGCAAGCATGTGACTGACGTGTGACATTTCAAACTTGGAAATGGGTAAACCAAGCAACAGAAGACGTCTGAAAGAGAAGACTAAAAAGAACATGTTAGAGAAGAATGCCTTATGTGCACTGCTTATGTTGAATTTCTGTAAAAAGCTTTTATTTGTAAAAAAAAATCTATAAAGTTATAAAAATGTTTGTGAAAGTGTATTCTTTAATGAACAGGTTGTAGGCCAGTTTGGGTTGCATACAGAAAAATCTGGAGGATATTGTGTGAAAGTGTTTTTAAAAGGGCCCTCCATCAGTAAAATAGATATTACCATGGCAACATGATAAAAGTCAGTCTACAGCTTCAAGCAGCACCTCGACAAAGCAGCACCTTGACTTTTGGGTGAAGCTTTTGAACCATGGCAGGACCATGATGCATTATTGTATGAAGAGATGCTATTGTGTACAACTCGTGTGGGCTGGAGTCGAAAAACAGTTTTTCAATAAAAGTGACAGAGTAAAGACTGAGTGGGGTGGCTGTGGAGCTGCGTCGTCAGTGACCTTACAGCTTTGCCTTCACGTGAAACTTTAAACGATAGACAGTGTGGTTTATCACTGTGGTACAAGATGAATGCCCACAGATCAAAACAATGCATCAAAATCTCTGCACCAAATGTCTTTTTGGGCACTAGAGCAAACCCAGAATATGTGTATGTATGTATTATGTTTGTATGCCAAAAGATGCACAGAAGCAAAGTTTCTAAACATTGCTTTTGCTCAATATGTTTGAATTTTATAACTCACATTTTAGTCTAGTTTATCTGTTAGATCAGAGACAGGTTGGGGTGGTGGATGGGTGGGAAAACCCCAGGATTTTCAGTGAACGCCAAACAAATGTTCACATTTTACTCCTGGGTTGAATAATTTAATTTAACTAAGTTTTATGCATCCCAAAGGGGAAATTGAGTTGATAGGTTCCTTCAAATAAATTAAAAAGTCTTATTTCAGTCGGGATAAAAGAGCCCACAGCGAAGGGATGGTCCATGTTGTTCAGTTTTCACTGTGTGTCTGTGTTTCCACTGTTTCAACCAGACGATCTTACGCCTATAGTTGCGGCTTTATCATCTGTGTTTTCTAGTATATATTTTTTTACAAAAAACTGTGAATTATGGCAACATTTGTGCACCGTCGCTTGTTGAGTAACCATGGTGACGGACAGTTCCTATTCCCATCAGAGCGAGGGAAGAGTGTCTAAATGCCAAGAACTGTATTTAGACCCTGCATCGTGATCTGACAGTAACAACAGTTTTCCTTCATATTCAATCATAGCATTTCCAGGACTCCAGCATTTTCCAGGACTCCCGACACAGTGAGGTTTGTGGTCTAAATGGGAATTTTCTGGATAAATAAAGGTTAAATAAAAAATGTTTGTGGGTTTGTAAACTTTTGCGTGTTCCATACTGTCTATGTCCAAAAGTACCTTTCAGACAACGCACAAAGCTACAGTTAGTTAGCACAATAACTAA
Organism: Neodontobutis hainanensis; assembly: GCA_024349245.1. Classification (NCBI taxonomy): domain Eukaryota; kingdom Metazoa; phylum Chordata; class Actinopteri; order Gobiiformes; family Odontobutidae; genus Neodontobutis; species Neodontobutis hainanensis. The sequence continues at coordinate 8,735,961 of JALDNG010000041.1, forward strand.
CGTAAAGTTAGTTGTAATTAGTGATATTAAGTTTTTTTATTATTAAAAGATGTCAAATGTACTTCTGTGTTTTATATAAGATTAAGATGTTGGTGTTTTTATTTATTTATTTCTTTAATTTGTTTTTAATATACCCCTGGTTGTTTGATCTGATTGTGTACCTGGAGAGATACACTTAGAAAGGCCTTACCAGGTTTATATAATTGCCTGCTGTATCCAGTTTATTTATGGATTCATAGACACCTTTATTTGTTATGCGTCATAATAATAATATTAATGTAGTACATTTATAGGTAATTGTTGTGCTCCTAAATTACTTTCTTTATTGCTGTTCTGGGAGATTTGAGAAAAAAGATGACGTGCACTGGTGGTATCTCTGGAGGGGCTGATGTCGAAGGTGCAATTCTTAATTTTACACAAAACATTGATCACTCAGTTTCTCCATATGTCAAGTATTTCATTCAGGAGATGTTGAGCCAATGGCAGATGTAAGCAGACTCAAGATAATAATTATTAAAATGTCAGACACCACTTTAGGTGCATGCAATCCTTGTTTTTGTCTGAAATTACATCCTTCCTTTTTATTTTGCAAACACCTGCTTTTACAGTGATCTGTGCATCTATAATAACACACTGCTGCTTCTCAATACATTTTGTTGATGAATGCGTCTTAAAACACCCTGTGTCTAATATTGATCTGATTATTTGTATAATTAAAGTGAAGCATGAAAGAGTAGCTCATGTTATGGCTCACAATCACAGCCTCTATTCTTAGATAAAAGTTTTATGTATTGGAACATTTCAGAGCAAGGTTTTTTCTTATTTTATACTAAATTGCATTGAGCAGCTGCTAGCAACCAGGATTTCAAATGTGTTGTATAAATAAATAAAGTTTACCTATTTAATATGTGCAGCTATTCACAGACGAGACCTGTAGCAATAATAGCTGAGAATTCAATCCGTATTGTAGTAGTATTTGTGAAGATGACTATATTACATAACCAGACAACCCCATGTTTGAAAAAGGATTATTAGGCCCAATTGTCTGTAGAATATGTAACCTGAGCTGAGTTTTATATCCCTCAGAGGAAGGGGTTAAATCTGTGTCTCCTGTGATTGGACAAAAGCTGATCAAAAGCCAGAGTCTGGTTTCAGCTCCATTACCTTCGATGAGCGACAAACGTCTTCACTTTCAAACCTACATCTAAATTCCTTCTTTGAAACCTTTTCTTAAGTCGACACACACAAAAGACAAGGCCCTGTGCTTCACCATTTTACTGTTAATGCTATCAAATATTTTTCTCCTGTTGACATATATTTAGTCTAACCCAATCGAACACTTTCCCTCGTGAGGGGGGGGGGTTAAACTGAAACGTACTAGTGGGCCGTGGCCAAGGACCAAACACAAAATGTTTTGGATGTAATTAAAAGAAATACTCCATTTTTTTTTGAAGAAACTTAAGCTTTTGACACAAAACTATGCTGTTTGACTTAGGTCTTTCAAAAATCAGACAGTTGTGGACTTTTAAAGTGACTTTTAAAGCACACATGCACAAACCTACCTTATTTTTTAAGGTTGTCTTAATCTTTTTAGTAAATGTGAGCACCATGAGTGAGGACATCAGGCTGTTTCTGGGATGTATGCTTGACCATTATCGCAGATTAAATCAGTCAGGCACTTTATTGTGGGATTAATACTGCTTATTCTAACCCTATTATAACCATTACTCTCGCCAGGCTGCAGTGTGAGTTCTACCAAAATGAAACATGAATCGTCAGCATCAGTGATTGGCCCAGAGAACACAGATGAAATGAAAAGAACACAGATGAAACATGTACTTTGTAATCATAAAAGAAATGTGTGCGTCACTATTCCAGCTGTGTGCTCGTGGAGCCACTGGTCACAGCAGACAGAGCCATGTGTTTATGTGTCTGCATGCCTTAATATATTTTTATTTGACATTATACTGTAGAGAAAACCAAAATAAGGGTGAGCAGAGAGGCGTTAAACTGATTCCATTAAATTAACTTTTAATTACATTCTGAAAGGGCTAATGTACAGCAAAAACATCTCAGCTGGATTAAACATTTTCAGTTTTTTAAATAAAGTTGGCATTAAAAGAATAATATGCTGCCTTTGTAAACTGTTGCTTGTAGAAATAGATTTCATGAAACAACAATTACAAAAGTCAAAATATAGTTGCATATATTTTTATAGTTTTTCTGTGCATTTTGGCTTTCTGTAAACAAATAAAACTAACATTTTTAAAGATGATTTTAAAGACAAAAATTTACATAAATAGTGCTGGCAACAATCATTTGTTAATCATGATTAACGCACAAACATTCAAAAATGTATTTAAAAGTAGTGTGATCCACTCTTTTATTTCAAAAGTACTGCTAAATGAATCAAAGTACAAAGAGCTTTTTAACAACAGTATTTATTGCCATTTTTATTTGAAGGTTATTAACTTATGTATGTATGTTTAATGAGTCTGGATAAACCCAGGACATTTTGTGATTTTGTCTTAGGCCCGCCCCTAATGCGGCGGGATGATGGCTACGTGCGGTCTGGTGCATGTAATCCAGCCACAAGGGGTCACAAATCAGGGTGTCTTTCTGCCTGTCCAAGGCCTGGATAATTGGAGAGGATTGTGTCAAGAAAATGTAATATTCAAATCATTAAAAATGATTAAATCTGGTGACCCCTAAAGGTCAAAGCTGAAAGGAAAGAAGAACAGTCAAATGTAAGAGGGCTGTACTATGAAGCAAGCTGCACAGAGCCAGGCTTTATTTGAGTATTATTTTGTTTTTCAAAAAGCCTGACAGTCTACATTTGTTCAGTGTCGTCGGGGAAAGACCCATCTGCTTCACACTACAGTAATGGATAAAACATTAGACAAGCTACAAAAATAAAACTACAAAAGCAAATGTGACACTAGAGGCCCAACACAGCCATATCCTACAGACAATTTATGGTCATTTTATTTCACGTTTCCATTAACAAAAAAGGCACAAATTATTACTAAACAGGTTCACAGCATTTTATATATTTTAAACTAAATGCAGAATATTTCAATGCTACACCAAAGCTTTAGTTTCAATCACATTTTCATAAATCGTACCAACTTTAAAACGGAAATGAAAAGTGATGCATTTGCCTGAAGTAGTCTACACTGGGGAATACTTAGCTCTACTGCTATCTGCTACTGAGGAATGTAACATCTACAGTGAGTAGATACAAGAAACACTGCGTTGACTTTCTTGAGCAGTCTGATTCAGAAATCTTGTAGTCCATCTCCAGAGGGACTGACGTGGCTGTAGGTCAAACAAATGATTAAATGTGAATCGATTTGATACGAGCAGTTCCGGCTCAGTCTCATGCCAGTCCAAGTATTTAGTGTTGCTTGATTATAAATCAAAAGTAAGTCAGTACTGTAATGTTTTAAATACTCTTTATTATTCTTCAATTAATCATTTAGGTGAATACTTACTGTATAGACCTACTTTTACCTTTGAACAGATTTTGACTACTATAGCCATGTCTGGCAGTTAGAGACAGGAATACACGTAAAGGTTTAGTGTAATCTAATGTCTGTTTGACCATCAGTGTGAGTTTAGGTCAAAGCCATGACTCTATCTTTCCATCTGGCTCTGTCTGTGCTTCAGTGTGAGGGCTCATCAGATTGTCAGTTGTTTTATGAAGTTGATGGACACACTCAACAAAACTGTCCCCATTTTATGTTAAAGCAATGAAATCTGACAAATGTTTTGGCACGTCACAGTGAGTGGAAAGCAGTGAGCCTGCAACGCCTCATCTTTCCAGCAGATGGCAGAAGTGTATTACAAAACTTCATATAATTCTAACAGAAGAAAGAGGTAGTGGACCTCAGGCAGTTAACTCTTGATCTATTCATTTATTTTCAAATATTGACCTTTGGAGTTATATTTGATGCTTTTATTGATTAAAAAAAACATTATGGATTTTTTTTTTACATGTGTTCAGTGTCTTTTTGATTATGACCATTATGTCTCTACATAAAGAGGTGGAGATAGATAGAATTTGAACAATGTGGGTTGAGTTTTTTTTGTCTAGTTATGATAGTAACTACTGTAATAGGCTGCTGATGCTTCTGTAGAGTTATAACTCTATAATAGGCTTATAACTGTGCATTATCAATAATTATTTATAATATGTTATCTGTAGTTAATTAACCTATATTTAAGGTTTGATGATGTGTTTTTACACCACAACAAATCAGCACTGTCCACAAGTGTCCACAAGATGGCAGTCTTTGCTCATAGAAAGCTTGCATCAACCTGCATTATGTTGGTCTGAGACTCTAAAAAACAGGGGCCATCCAGACTTAGTCCAGAATGCAACTGAGTCTAAAGTTGTAAAATAAGCCTTCACAGATTTTAGGCTTATAATTACTTATACTGTGCATCTTTGTTCATGAATACCATGAAGAACTCCGACTCTGAAGACTTTTGACTTGTGGCCGAACAGATAAACTAAATTTTAGACAAGCTAAACTTTCAGCACTCAATGTAGAAATGCATGGGTTTGAGTAACATTTATTAATGGTTTAACAATGATGACTGTCATTAAGTCCTGACACAACTGATGATGAAACTGGACGTTTGGAAAATTCTAACAAAAACACATCTGGAGTAAAGGTTTCACATTGCATCTGCGTTGGAAAAACAGTAAGACACTCAGAGGATTATATGTTTTGAGCAGTCCAAATGAAATTACAACATTTGTAGAAAGTTGTGGAAAGAAATAGAGAAAGTGGAAGAAAAGTACAATGATAAATTCCAATGTATTATTTAATAGAGTAAGTGACAGAGAGGAGCAGGCTGATAGGCAGCTGACAATTGCCTGGCGGCTGAGCACAAGACACTTGAGATTATAATGAAAAAATCTCATGGAAAAGTATCAATTGGAAAGAGACATTGAGTGAGCTATAAAAATATTATGAGTGACTTATTGTAAAACGTTCATGTTTCCATTCCCGGCAGTGCATAATGTCAGCTTAACGCAGTCAGGCTCAATGTGTCCAGCTGCCTCACCAAACGTCTCGCTTTCAGTGGCGCCACTTTCTCGACTGACAGGTTAATACGGTGGCAGAAATTGAGTTTTTGTGTAGCGTGCGTAGAAAATGAGACGGGATTTTAAAAAGAGGAGGGTTTTCCTGCACTGTCTTCCTCATCATGTGTCATATATTTGCCTGTGTAATGATGTTTAATAACACACTGAGCCGTTGTGCGCCCACTTTTCCTCATAATGACTTGGGGTAAACGAGTATTGCCAATATTATCTCCAGCCAAATGGACTGTCTGTCAAAGAGATTGTGGCTTGGCGTCTTCTCTATGGGTTTTATAGGTTAAAGTTGTAATTTTGGTTGCCCGTGTTAGTGCGGCTGCCACTGCTTGATGTGAAAAACGTCAGGCTTGGCTAAATTGCACGGTTGTAAAGACAAGAACAAAGTGGCTTTTCTTGAGCTGTCTTGGAATATTATACAGATACAAAGCCCCTTTTGCACCAGAGTAAACTGAGTCTTATTTGAGGCCTAAGAGCTAGAATCGGTTTGTGTCTTGGTAATAACTTGGGAACTTAAGAGCGGAGAGACTCTTCAATACATTTTGTCAAGCCTAATATTTTTTAACAAAATAGTAAAGTAAAGTTAAATAATTCTTTAATATGTTTATTTTTCTTCTTTTTTTATTACTTGATGAATAAAATGTAAAAACTATTAGCCCTTCTCAGACCTTTCAAAGTGTGAGCAGTTGACAAGCAGAGCTGTAGTCCTAAACGAGGCACTAACTCTTGTCCTTGAAATGTCCTGGTGGAAGTCTGCTTCTACATGTGATTCTTTAAACATGATCTCCCATACGCAGGCATGTGTGCGTGATATATAAGCGCCATCTAAGACACGCAGAACCGGGGAGCACATGTGAATTCACGCCCCTCACAACTCTCACAGTTGGCTCTTTCATTGTGCGAGCCTCACGTCACAGAGCCTCCACTTTTCTCTCCACAATATCGCCGGGAGCCAGAGCTACAGCATAGAAGCCTTTTAATTAAGAACGAGCCTCGCTGTACCGTCCTGGATGAAGCCTGCAGCCGCATTAATCATGTTGCCCAAAACTGTTCCAAAACCAGTCCTATCTTGTAAATAAGAGCGCACGTCAGGGAGTGTGCAGACAGGTAGGCCTGCCACTACCTTGTGCTGGGTTTTTGTCTTTGGCAGCAGCTGCAGCTCCACACAAAGCCTCCTTTGTTTCACTGGAAGATGGACTTGAACTGTAAGTGGTGTTAGATGTAATAATGATGGAGTATGTGTGTGTTTTTATCATTAGGTGTCATGACAAAAGACTGTTGTGATCTGACGTTGGACTTGGATGACTTCTATGACATTATAGATATTTGACCGTCATCTATCCCAAGCATTACTGTATTTTGTTATTGTGTATTGTCAATATGGAGCCCTGGCAGTAAAGGCTCTTTGAGGTAAGCAGTTGATGGTCACATGTATACAGACTGTACATACATTCATAAGATAAATAATAGATAAACATTCCCTGCACAGAATTGTACTGATATGTCCATTGTGTAAAATCTTTTTGAATAATGCTGAACCAAATCCACCACAGTCAAGACTGTCAAAACTGTGGAAATGTGGCTATATTACAAAAGGCTCCAAAGAACTCAATGGAAGGAGCCATTAGTTCCTTTCTGTTCCTGCAACTGCCCAAAGCAGACAAAGTGAGCACTGCTGGAGGAGAAGCACATTCATTCATTTTCTTTTTTAAACTTACAATCTTGAAAAGTTTGAAAAGTTAGGCATTTATGAAGTAATAATATTAAGGAAGAATTCCTCTTAAACATAACTTTTTCCTGTTCATAGAAAACAGCTTGCCCCTGCAGGGTTCTAGGAAGTGTAATCAAATATGTCACTGCTAGAACCAAAAAAAAGGAAACAATGCACATTTAAGTTTCACATAACCGGCTACATCCACACAAATATGCTTTTGTTTTACAATGCATTACTTTTAAAGCATTTTCAAACAACATCCCATAATGTTCTTTTCAGTAGAAACCTTTGACAGTGCATTGGTATATATACCAATCGTATTACACCTATGACTTTCAACATTAGTAAAATGAACTGACATTTAGCAGTAAAATATGTGTGGACAGATTTTTTTGCATTAAATAATGCTAATTTAAATTTGAAAGATAGTGTGGACATTACACGAATAAGAAGAGAAATCAATACAGGATAAGACCTTTTACTTTATAGTACTGTATAGACTAAAATCTACAGCGGAACGTTGCATGATTTTGTGTCTGTGATTGTTGAAAACTTTTGGATGTGAAATGTAAAATTTTATATGGATAATATAACTATAATTATATATATTAAATAGGCTGTTTTTGTATTTTTTTGTATTGTAAAGTATAAATTATGTCCATTAGATAATGTTCTAGACACAACAATGAAGTCCTTTTGAAGACCTTTAGATTATGTCCAGTTGTACATCTCTTGTAATCTTTTAGTCTTTTTTTTAATGACTTGAGGCTCACACACATAAAGCTCTGTTTAATCAAAGGGAGCTGAACGCCAGACCTACTGCAGTACATTATGAAAAACAATACCACACACCCACACTGCCTCCCTGTTGGTCATCTCAGTCGTCTCACAAACCTTAAACAACCTGCTTACTTTTTCTCATAACTTATTTCTCATACCTGCCTGTGTTAATCCATTGTTAATACACAGTGTGAATTCTTAAGAGGCCTCTTTGCTGCGATAGATCAAAAAGTTCTATCTGTGTTTTATGCAACTGTGAGAATATTAAAGTCTGAGATCAAAGAGACTTGGAGGTATAAAAATATAAAGTCATAATGAATCCAAAAGCTGTGATTATTATTATTTTTTAAAAGGTGGTGAGAAAACATTTTTTTTTGGGTTAGGAGTGTGTAGTTGTGCAACAATACAATGAGCGGCGAGCTGCAGGATGCCGAGGCTCTGCAGGTGGCTCTGTATTATGATCCGCCGTTGAGCTCTTAATGCCTCTGAATGATATTTCATAATTCCCACCCTTGTGTGAATATGATAGGGCTCAGTGGAAAAAGACAGCACAATAGAAAAAGTAATCATTAAAAAAGTTTGCATATAATAGAAATTGAATGTAACCAGTTCTGCTAATACACAAAGAAGCCTAATACGTATTTACTATATATTTTATACACAGTGATATAGTAAATGTAGTGCAGTTGCTTTTATGCAAATACATCAAGTCACAAGATACATTAATAGAAAATACTGAACAATTCAATGTAAAATTAATTTGGTCAACCAAATCTTCAAAGCAGGCTCTTGTTCCATAATTAAAATGAATTAAATATTTTTTATATCACACACATGGGGATGCTCCCATTGGCTGGTTGGTCTAAAAGGCTTGACAACATAGAATCAACAGAAATGTGAAATGTGAAAATAAAGTGAAATGTACAGGAATATTGGCAATGCAAGTTGATTAACAAGACAAGAGCAAAGTTTAAGGTAAGCTCTAAAGTTTAAGTCGGTGTAATTTATTTGTAACCTTTCACGGATAGAAATCACAAAGAGCAACAAATTTTATAAAGTATCAATAAAACACAGATATAACTATAATCAGTAAAAATACAACATCCATCCATCTTCTACCGCTTATCCGGGGTCGGGTCGCGGGGGCAGCAGTCTAAGCAGAGACGCCCAGACTTCCCGCTCCCCAGACACTTCCTCCAGCTCTTCCGGGGGGATACCGATGGTTGGGCAAACTCCCATAAACCCTCCAGCACCCTAGACCAGCACCCTAGAGAGGGTATCGAGCTGGTCCAGTGTTCCACGACCGGGACGAAAACCACATTGTTCCTCCTGGATCTGAGGTTCAACTATCAGCCACATTCTCCTCTCCAGTACTCTGGCATAGACTTTCCCGGAGAGGCTGAGGAGTGTGATCCCTCTGTAGTTGGAAAGAGGGACCACCACCCTGGTCTGCCAGTCCAGAGGAAAAAAAAAACTGCATAAAACAGTAAAATAGTAAAAGACAAATCAACTAAAAGCTTGTCTAAATAAAAGTGGCAGGGTGTTCCACAGTCTGGGAGAAACTGGTGTAAAACTGTTTTTAAAGTGGGTTTTGGGGATCATCAGGAGGGTTTGACCTGAGGACCAAAGAGTGTGGGAGGAGTAAGTTGTCATCAGGTCAGTGATAAACTGAGGGGCCTGTCCATGCAGAAACTCCAAACTAAAATTGTATTATTGAATTTTACTGGAAGCTAATGGAGTGAGAATAAAACCGGTGAGATGTGTGTCTTTCTGTTAGTTCCTGTTTAAGGCTTAGCTGCAGTGTTTTGTACCATTTGAAAATGAGGAGGAAAATAAGGAGATTCGTTAAAACAAGTAAAAGGGTCAGCTCTAGACAACTATGCTTTCAGTTTTGACATTACAGCACAGTACGAGTTTGTGCAAATCATTATTTTAAGACCCTATTTTCTCGAGCAGCATGTTTCAAATGAACATGAATTACCCACATGTAACCAAGGTAACTGTCTGTTTCCTTGGTACCAGTGTGAATCCACAGGTTTTCCTTTTAGTCAGCTTATAAACGACATGTCTACACTGTTAGTGTTTTTTTACAGACTACTGTTGGAAATAAAGGCCAAAATGTGGGCTTTGTAAATGCATTTCAAACTTTGACCTTTTGGGAAAGAATGCAATTGGTGATATAAAGATATGTAAAGATATATTATATTATATATTTCTATCTTTTTGTTCAGTAATATCAGTAACATTTCCTTTTAAAAAAACGTTTTGAATGTGTATTGTTGCAGCTTAAACAAAACAGCAACAAATCCAGTATGGAGCCTTCAGGGACACCTCTGTAGATTGAAAGAATGACTTAATCCTAAAAAAAAAATCTATTTGAATGTAAAATAAGGTACATTAGGAAATAAGACTTTTTTTTCTAATAATAAAATTTGTTATAATAAACAATATTTTCAAACAAGCATCTGTTGCCCAATAGCTGGTGAGTATAAGTTGTATTTTTTATAAACTCTTTGTACCTCGTCAAAAAGGCAAAACCTACCAGCCTGTATTTCTTTCTTCCTTGTAACAGACCCATTTGGTGTTTGAATGGTTAAAGGGCTGTAAGTGAGTGGACGTAAGTGGAGATAATCCAGGCCAGCAAGTTTAGTAGAAAGATGAAAGAGAAAACATGTCTTCTGAGACAGTTGGAGAAATTCTTGCACAAATTCTGTACAACACAACTCTGCTAGGGTCCATTTGTTTTATATCTGTAGTGTCTTAATTTCTTGCAATGTGTCCTCATCTCGGGACAGGAATGTTACATTGGAGGTTTCTCATTGTATTACAGAGATATCAGTCTGGGATTGCAGGGTCTACTGCTACTTGTCTACTCCTTGTGTAACAAACTGTAATAACATGTAACTACATAAAGCAAAGGTTTGAGTGGAAGCATCTGGACTTTGTTTTCAAGGTGAAGACGTTTGGTCTCTATTCCAAGAGACTTTGTCAATTCTGTAACTGTAACTATGTAACTACATAGTACATACACAATGGATGTATGTGTGCATATTGTAGGTAGGGTTAGGGTTTGTCTGTACTATGTAGTTACGTGTTATTACAGTTTGTTACGCAGTCTGTTATATTGTATTTAATGAGGTAGATAAAATGTATATAGTGTTGTGTTACCAAATTTTCTTTTCTTTCAGGTGACATGGGCACAGCACGTATTTTCTCGCCAAGTTGTCCTAAAAAAAAAACATATAGAGCTTCTTTGTGCATCACAGGAATCACGTGTTCAAGGTTTTTAATCAGAAAATCTAGTCGAGACAAACTGGTAAAATACTGACTCAGGGTAATGACAGGCTTAACCATTTTATTTAAAAAATGGGTTAAGGACTTAAAAAATGTGTTACAAATTTTGCATGACATATTAGGTAACTGATGTAATTGGTGTTTAAAAACCACACCGAGCCTAAATGGGTGAGTGAAAGGAAACAAATGCTTATCTCAGCAGTCCACATCCATTGAGTCACACTGACAGGCCTGTAAGGCTAGTGGCAGGCCGCTGGCTGTGGGGTTAACTGGAGATGGCAAGTAGCCAACCACTCTGGGTTCAAGTTTAGGCCCCGCAACCTGAAAATGATAAGGTGAGGGGTCACTGAGGAGTCAGGAAACCAATGTTTTTAGAAATTCCAATGATTTGGTTATTTAAGTCGGGTAGTGCTTGTGTCCCCCCCCCGCCTCCTCTGAGGTCTGCACACCATCATCCCATTAACCACATGTGGGAGGAACAGGAAGGAAACACAACGGCACACACGGAGAGGATATATTGAAAGATTTATCCAGACTCTGCAACATAAGTTATCAATTACTCAATACAAAAGCAAAGTCATGAGTCACAATGCTTGAAAGACAGTAGTAATTTTGTCAAAATGGCCTTGATCCATTTTGAAAGAGAAAACAGTTCGGTTTTTGAGGGGCCAGAATGTTATGTGATAAATGAGAAATCAAATCACGTCGCCTTTCTTTATAAACGACTTAATGAATATAATAATTGTTCTTGGCTGACTTGAGTGTTGGCTTTGGTAAACAAGACCTTGACAGCTATGATCTCTGTTGCAGCAATCTGTTTCCATTACAAAGACGTACATAAAGATACCCTGCTTAGGTGCAGCCCTTTGTGTTTGTTCTACATTTGTACTAAACCAAAGCTTGATTTTCGCCTTCCTGCGGAGGTGTTCCTGGCATGTCCCACCAGGAGGAGACCCTGGGGAAGACCTAGGAACTGCTGGAGGAGCTATGTCTCTATGCTGGCCAGGAAACGCCTCGGTATTTCCAGCTTAGACTGCTGCCCCCCGCGACCCGGGCCCGATAAGCAGAAAAAAATTTCATTAGTAATAGACGTGATATAGACCAGCATTGTCCAAAGTCTGGCCAAGTGTTCAGTCATCCTAAGGGCAGGTTTTTAACTGCTCAAACTTACTTACTTACTTCAAAAAGACACTTGACTAATTAGTTCAGATTTCAAAATGAAAAAAATAAAATGGATATGTGGAAGGTGGAAAATGTGGAAAATGTAGAAGGTCAAATGTTAGAATATGGTAAAGGTGCAAATCTCGCGGGATCAGGCAGGATTCACTTGGGCTCAGGGGAGGGGGGGCAGGTGGCACAGGGTCTTGAGATTTTCCCAACTTAGTGTAGTTTGAGCGCGACAGCAAAGAGCAGCAGAGCATGACGGAGAGTGGTAAGGATCTTTAATATCTGTCCTATAGCCAGGGCTTATTGTAAAAGCCCTAAAAACTACAATTAAGCCTGTGACCCAATAATTAGCAAAACACCCTCAATAAACTGATAAAAGCCACTGATAAAGACTTAAAGACTCTTTATTCAGACAAGGAACAATAAAACTGTTTAATTTAAGATCGCTTTGTTATTCACATTGACATCACCTGACACTTTTTTCTCTCTACAATGAATGAGTAGGCTACTTGGGCACGTTTTTGTAGATTTTTGTGCATTAGAAAACCCCAATAGTTTTGCATTAGACAAAAAAGGTAATTTAAAAATTTGTTTAACTTGGAACCAACAGGCGGAAAAGAGTCTTTGGGAGCAGGCGGGACCGGGATTGAAAAGTCAGTCCCGTGCTGGTCTCTAGTGCAGTGTGTAAAATTGAGTATACTGTTCAACAAATTAGAAAAAAATCTGTATTGTTTTCCATAGTGTCACTTAACAACATATTGAGACTTAAAGAGTAACTAAACCCTAAAACAACTTTTTTTAGTTAATGATCTGTATGAATAGGGCCTTATTAGTGCTGTCCATTGATCTGACTAAAAGTTTTGACAATTGAGTATAAAGTATATTAATTTTAAAAAATATGGTGTAAAACCGTCTAAGTGCTGCCCCCTTCAGGTTGAACGATAATTATTGTAGTTGCTAAAACTGTGACGTATACTGGCTCGACTAACAGCTCACGACCCATGACCCTGGCACGTCACCCTTGGCATTGTTTACTCCTGGTATAAAAACATCTTGTTCTGTCAAAACCCGTAGCCAGTCAGCGTATATTAGCATCTAGTTAGCATAGCCATTTATATAGATATTTCGATTATTTCTCACAGCCTAGATAATTAGTGTAGTATTGTTATAAGCATAGTTAGTTAGTGGCACAGTATTGCATCAGTTAGGATAGCTTTAGGTTAGCATAGATTTTTTTTTTTGCATTAGAGCTGTATTTAGTGTGGTTGTTAGAATGGGGCATAGGTGTAGTGTTGCTGTTTGCAACAGCACTGTTGGACTGCATAGCTTTCCAGCAGACTTAGAAATTAGGAATAAGTGGTTACATGCACTTGGCCTGGGAGACCGAGAGTTACCGCTGAGAGCTGGAGTGTGCAACCTGCATTTTACAGGATTGCTTCTCTAACGCAATGGAGGTGGAAATGGGCTTCTCCAAAATGCTCATGCTAAAAAGCACTGCAGTGCCAAACGCTGCTCCTCTTGCACGGACTCCACCACTGCAGCAGTGTCTTCAGGTAAGTGAGCATATATTTATATATATATTTATCCTATTAAACTAAAATTAATTCATCAGTTTGTCATATTGCTAGTTAGATAAAGTATGCTAAACGTTAGCTTCAGCTTCAGATACCGTGGCGCTAACGGGTCTGTCGCAGACACACACATATATCTAGCATTACTATGTTATTACTCAATATTACGTTAGTCTTTTCTCATACTTTGCTGTACGTGTATCAGTGATGCAGCACTAAAGAAGCTTTATTTTTGTGACTTTGGACTTGGCCAAACATACGTCTCTTGACTCGTGTGTTCTAACAGAGGGCATTTTTACGCTGTCTTGGATAGCTGTGTTGGACTTGTGCGTGTTGTGTAAAGCCTGCTCATTTAATTAAAAGCAGCAAAAATGCGCACTATTGTTGTAAATTGCATATTGCTGCTCCACGAGGCTATATGTGACTGTTTGTGTTTGGCCATGTCTTATTTGAGATTCTTCGCTTTGTGAGAACATTTGTGTCACTAATATTTATTTATTGCATTGTAAAATATCTGAAATGATTGAATTTAGGACTATAATTCTTAATTAAAATGCAAATGATTATGTTTTAGCTTAAGATGACCAGAGAAATTGGGTGCCAGACAGAACCAGTCAGCTCCAGATCTGCAGGTGTGCAGGCTAAGGTGAAGCCTATCAGGAGAAGCAAATGTGAGTTTGAATACTATTGTATTGTACTGTACTATCATATAGTCAAGATGATTTAATGTTGTTTTGCACTTTTAATGCTTATTGATAACAAATTTATTATAATTTGCACAGCCACCCAGGCCAGAATGCCTAACAGGTGTGTGTGGTGTGCCACAGGCACACTGATGGAGTCTTTCACAGAGTGTCCCAGGGCAACCTCTACACCAATAAAGAGGAAAAGATGTGACGTGTCCACTGATGACTCAAGCTACTATCCAGATGGAAGTGAGAGCACTAAGGACTGTACCAGGTAATCTGTTTAGTCTCATTAGGTTTTTCAGTTATATTTGACTGTTTCTAAAAAAAATTTTATTTTCTTTACTTTTCCCTAGCGTCTTCAATGAAGTGTTACCACACAAACTTACTAAGTACATAGTTTATGAAGATAAATTGCTGGAGCTTTTTAGAAAATGCCCTGTCTGCAGCTGGAGTTGTGCTGTTTCACAAACAACCATTGGGACACTTCTCCAAGTCAAACAGCACTGTGCTCACTGCGAGTATTCCAGGGACTGGTCGAGCCAGCCAACGGTAAACAATATACCAGCGGGAAACCTACAGCTTTGTGCAGCTGTTCTGTTCACTGGCTCATCATTTTGCCAGACATCAAAGGTGAGAGATAATATATGGTGCCCTTATGTTTGCACACCAAGTCATTTTATGAAGATGTCTGTTTTTTTTCTTTAGTTCTTAGATGCTTTCAAAATCAAGGGAATCTCTGAGCAGTGCTTCCACAAGCATCAGGCCAGACTCCTTATTCCCACAATAAACTGGCAGTGGAAGATTGAGCAGGATATCCTAATTGAAAACACCATTGCTGCTGGGGCTGTGACTCTTGGTGGGGACATGAGCTGATTCACCCGGTAATAAATAACTTTTTTATGTACATACATACATACAGCAGCTGCTGCTGCTGCTACCGGGCTTTGTTGACTAAAGTGCAAATAACAATTGTAGGACATTCAGCAAAATATGGCAGCTATACAATGATGGATCTCAAAGCCAATGTGGTCATAGACATCCAACTAGTCCAGGTACTACACAATGAAGTATTTTGTTATGTGAAAAACTATATACTGCGCATTGCTCTAAAGTACTTTTGAGTTTGCAGAGCAATAAAGAAGGAAGGATTTATAAGAAGCCTGTCTCTTCTTGAGCAAAGAGGTGTCGTGGTCCAGTCCTTGGTGACCGACCGACATTCAGGTGTACAGAAGTTCATGAGGGAGCAAAAAAGGACATTAGACACTTCTTTTACCCTTGGCATATGGGAAAGGGTTTTGGTGTGTGTGTGTATATATATATATATGTGTGTGTGTGTGTGTGTGTGTGTGTGTGTGTGTGTGTGTATATATATATATATGTGTGTGTGTGTGTATATATATATATGTATGTGTGTATATTGCTACATGTTTACTTTGAGTTTTATAGCTGATTTACAGAATTGTGTAGTGTGTAAGTCCAATTATAAATGCTTCTTTAGAAGTCCTTTATTTTATTTTTATTTTATTTATAAAAAAACATATTCAAAAATCCAGTGGGGGAAGAAAACCTCTGTATGGTCCTTCAGGAAACTCTTCCCTGACCCTGGTCACAGCGCAGGAAGGTATGACCACTCTTACGTGTTGGCCAAGGTACCCCAGCACCACCTCACGACATTGCGATAAGCAGAGGAGGTGCAGCGTATGTTGAAGTGGAGGGTAAAAAAAAATAAAATGATTTATAATAATATTGATCTTTTCATACTGGAACTAACATGTTTGTAAGTGTATCTTCCATTTCACCAAATAACTGGAGATAAGTGCCATATACAGCTTGTAATACATAGGGGTTTAGAGCTACTGGCTCAAAGCCTGGATGGGCTGTTATGCAGTCTACTCCACCAATCTGGTCACACCTATGCATTACCTATAATATGAGAATGCTTACTTTTACTTTACTTTGTTAGGATGATTTATTTATTATTTGATATGCGAGGATTGTGGGTTTTGTGTTGATTACTTAGTAAATGAATTAAGTGTATTGAACAATCTGGGTCTTGTGATTTTTCATAGCTATACCTTGGGTATCTCCCTACAACAGACATTCTCTCCTGGGGACAGTGAGCTGCAGTGCCCACAGGTGCACCTGTTGAGACAATCATTTATAACTAGATTTAAAATATTTTTTTTGCTTAATTATTAACACTACATGCCAAAATCAAACTAAATGCATAGGTTTGCAATTTTTAAAAAGTTTGTTAGCCTTTGCTGAGCATTAGCCTAAATTAGCCATAATGCTAATTTTTACCACTCCGACACTGGCCCCATTCTCTCTTGCGCTGCTGCTTCGATAGCATTGCCGGTATCTGGGCCCGCGACTTGAGCCAGTGGCTCGAATTGATAAGGCTCTGGCCCTGTCTAGAATGACAATTCACCCTCCTCCTCTTCGGGTGAAGGAGGGGGAGAGAAGTCCTCCACTTCAAATGACCGCTCTGTTGCAAAGCTACCCTGCTTAGGTGCAGCCCTTTGTGTTTGTTCTACATTTGTACTAAACCAAAGCTTGATTTTCGCCTTCCTGCGGAGGTGTTCCTGGCATGTCCCACCAGGAGGAGACCCTGGGGAAGACCTAGGAACTGCTGGAGGAGCTATGTCTCTATGCTGGCCAGGAAACGCCTCGGTATTTCCAGCTTAGACTGCTGCCCCCCGCGACCCGGGCCCCGATAAGCAGAAAAAATTTCATTAGTAATAGACGTGATATAGACCAGCATTGTTCAAAGTCTGGCCAAGTGTTCAGTCATCCTAAGGGCAGGTTTTTAACTGCTCAAACTTACTTACTTACTTCAAAAAGACACTTGACTAATTAGTTCAGATTTCAAAATGAAAAAAATAAAATGGATATGTGGAAGGTGGAAAATGTGGAAAATGTAGAAGGTCAAATGTTAGAATATGGTAAAGGTGCAAATCTCGCGGGATCAGGCAGGATTCACTTGGGCTCAGGGGGGGGGGAGCAGGTGGCACAGGGTCTTGAGATTTTCCCAACTTAGTGTAGTTTGAGCGCGACAGCAAAGAGCAGCAGAGCATGACGGAGAGTGGTAAGGATCTTTAATATCTGTCCTATAGCCAGGGCTTATTGTAAAAGCCCTAAAAACTACAATTAAGCCTGTGACCCAATAATTAGCAAAACACCCTCAATAAACTGATGAAAGCCACTGATAAAGACTTAAAGACTCTTTATTCAGACTAGGAACAATAAAACTGTTTAATTTCAGATCGCTTTGTTGTTCACATTGACATCACCTGACACTTTTTTCTCTCTACAATGAATGAGTAGGCTACTTGGGCACGTTTTTGTAGATTTTTGTGCATTGGAAAACCCCAATAGTTTTGCATTAGACAAAAAAGGTAATTTAAAAATTTGTTTAACTTGGAACCAACAGGCAGAAAAGAGTCTTTGGGAGCAGGCGGGACCGGGATTGAAAAGTCAGTCCCGTGCTGGTCTCTAGTAGCCTGGCTCCGCCCTCCTACGTACTTCCACTCAATTTCATTTCGCTTTAGTACTTAGTCTGGGATCGCTGTATATTCTTAGGTTTCCAGAAATCAATTTTTTGTAGGACCAATCAGCGAACAGAGGGAGTGACTTATTGTTTCCAGTCGGTTTCGGCGAATGACATATGTCACGACCACACGTTAGCGATTGGCTATGGCAGATCCTGTGACTCTGGGCAGATCCAATAGTTTTAAACTTCAACAGAGTTCCCGCATACAAGGAAGTAAACGCTTGTCAATGGAGCGAGGCCAGACTCTCTGTACAAATGAAATGTACGAGAGTCTGGTAGAACCAGGCTAGGTCTCTAGTGCAGTGTGTAAAATTGAGTATACTGTTCAACAAATTAGAAAAAAATCTGTATTGTTTTCCATAGTGTCACTTAACAACATATTGAGACTTAAAGCTTTAATTGACACAACTACACTTCCATTACTGTCCAGACAGACTGAGCACTGCATGTTTCTTTCTGAACACACATTCTTACATGAGGAATTTTTAAATCTCATGACCAGACCCATTTTTACAAGATTTGATTATCCTTAACAGAATGTCCCTGTTGGCTTACCATAGGTGCTCACAGGCTGTAGACAGGAGGATGCACAATTGCTACGTAATTCAAATCAGCAAAAAATGTTGTGTCAGAAACGGAATATGCTATTTTTTTTCAGTTTTTACCTGGCTATGCTGATGTGAAAAAGGTCATACAAAAGGTGGTTCATATGCACCTTCAATCATATGCAATGGTTGAGGGTAATGTCCCATCACTTTCTTTAAAGAGTTCTTTTTTCAGTTTTCTGTGCAATCACTAAATATACTTTAGATATTTATTTTTGACTCCTGCAGTATATTTGATAATATGATAAAAAAGACTAAATAAAGATAATGTAAGGCAAGGGCAATAATCCTGCTTGTGGATTGAGATTTACAAGCACTGAATTATTGTGTGTTTATCAAATAGAAGAAACATATGGCTTTATCTTTGTAGGAGACCAAAAATATCAGTAAATACTGACATTGAAAAGTTGATTCAGGACTTTACCTCTGCTTCACCTTGGGTCACAACAGCTGCTAACCTCACGCTACTTGGATGTCCACCCTTCTCTTATAAGTTGTATAGTTTTGGGAAAACTGCATCTACAAACTTTAACCATCCACCTTCCCTGTTCAAAAGGTTCATGGTCAAAACAAGTCTTTGTCTCCTCGTGAAGTTCTTGACAAATTAAATATTACAGCCACGGTTTCACCTCCTGCCTTGTGTTCAATGTATGTTCTTAAACCAGGTCTCGACAAGTATGACGCATAGAAACAGACAGTTCACCAAACAGATATAAGTCAATTGGTGAAGGAATGCGTAGAATTTGACTTTTGATTGACTTTCCCGATTCACACCACTTCAGTGTGGGCCTAATTAGTATTCGTTTAAACAAGAGGAATGTATTCATGGAGCGTGCGCCAATAAAAGCAGGACACTCCAGCACTGGTGAAATCAAAGGTTCCCTGTGGTTTACCCTGTGCTTAGACCGGAAGATGACTAGGACTTATTAGCACAATAACAGAGAAAAAAAAACGTAACAGAGCGATGATAAAGCACTGGGCGGCAGTAGCTCAGTGGGTAGAGCAGTCGTCTTTCAACCCGAAGGTAGTTGGTTCGATTCCCACTCTCCCCACAGTTCATACTGTCGTAGTGTCCTTGGGCAAGACACTTAACCCACCTTGCCTCCAGTGGCTGTAACACTGGTAATTACTGTAAAACAATGTAAGTCGCTTTGGATAAAAGCGTCTGCTAAATGAATAAATGTAAAGCTGGAGAAAAAACATGGTGAACATGAAGAGACTGTTCTGGGCATACGTTGCAGATACAAATGAACAAAAGGGAATATAATAGATCTACAAACAGAAGGGTTTATCAAAGAGGTCAGCATTCCCGAAGGATTTTAACTATAGGGCTAAGGTTGCAGTACAAACTCATGGCCAAACACATTGTGGATTATTCTCAGGGGCCCTGAAATCTGCCGAGACTGGATAGGCACTGGAAATTGAAAATAACCAAGACCATTTTACAATTAGGCCGTTTTTGATTACTTTCTCTGTTTACATTGTATTTGTTTACATAGAGACTATTTACTACTATTTGTTTACTTCACCTGTTATACATGCTCTACAATAAAACGCTTTGCATTCACTTTTTTATATTCACTAGTGTATGCTTATGTTCTCCCTGTTTTTGTCTGCTCTTTTTTTCAGCTGTACATTCATCAGACTATTTTTATATTCTGATTGACCATCCTGAAGGGCACACTTCTACCGAGAGTTTATTGGTGGCAGTTTAATACAAATGTTGCTATATGGCATTTAAGCTAATAAATTAGCATAGACTTATTAAAGTCATAGAAACTGTTGGACAGGTATGTTTAAAGACATAGTTAAATTAGATACAAATATGTTTCATATTGAAAGGGGTTCCTTGTAAAACTTGTGATCAGCACAGTTTAACTGCTCTGGGCTGTTGTTGGAACAGGAAAAAATGGAACGAAAATGTTTTTTTATAAAGGCAAAGTTGTGTTCCCGTTCAGCTTTGTACAACCACATTTTACACATTACACATTGGGCCTTCTGTGACTTGTTAATACAAACTGTGCACTGCTGTAAGAGACGCACACAGTTTCTGTTTGAGCACAGTCTTGCATGAATGTTTAAGACCTGTATGAACTACATCTTTCCAGATCACCATCACTCCAATAATCTGGTGCCCTTTAGCCACCAGACCGCTCACCCCAGCTTTAAGCAAAAGGAGTAAGAGTGACACTTTCTAATTGTTTTTAGCTGGAAAACCTATTTAGCTTTGTCACTTATCGTTTCACCACAATCCAGATTTACATTCCTTTTTATGTGAACTTTTGGCTTCTTTTTAAAGTGGCTCTCACTGGGACCACATGTTCCTCTGTCTTTTTAGACGTTTGCACATCTTGCTCACTTAAATACCCTTTTTTTACCGTGCCAATACCACAAACCTTTTCTTTCCATTTAGAAGCCTGAAGTCAATATAAACCAAAGAAGCCATATGCCAAGAGTGAGGCTTTGCAAAACCATAGCATTTGACACTAGGGGGAAACTATAAAAGCATGCAAATTCTGATCCTGAGTGTGATGAATGCAGCATGACTCTATCCTCATAAATCTCTTTTCATAGCACACATTTCACTGTCATGGCTCATGACGAGTTCCATTCTTATCGTTGAATTTATCCATAAGGTCATCGATCACAGCACACTGGCAGAGCTGTGGCTGCGTGTTACTCCTGAGAGGTGCTTTGTGATGAGTTGTCCTCATTTGCCAAGATGATCAATTGTGGTGAGTTTAGCATTTCTCTTATCCACACACATCGTGACTGATGGAAAAGTGATTGTGCTGTGTCTGTCTCTGTTCATTTTAATCAATACAAAATGGAAAGAAATAGAAGAAAAAGGCTTCTTACCTCATTTTTTTTCAATAATATAGCCATTTATAACCAAAACTTCGCCACATATAGTTCACTGTACTCCTTGCTTACACCACGTTTGATACCGACCTCTGAAAACCAATAACATCACACACAACATGTCGTTCTGGGGATCCAATAAAAGTTGATTTGTATTATTATTTTTTTTTATTAATCAACTCTTTGTAGAAATTTGTAGAAATGTCTGAAAAGTCACCCGAGAAGAAATCTAATCAAAGCCAAATTAGATGTACATTAAAATAAACTTCCATATTTTTTTTTCCCACAGTTAGCTGCACAAATGTGAGACCTTAAATTTAAAGTGGAATGTGAGTGGACAATTGCAAAAAGACCAGTGCAGTGCCCTGAGGAACACCACTTGAAGCTGCATAGAAGTTCAAAAATAAATAAACATGACTGGATAATTCATGTTTTTGGTAATAAATAAATTTAAAAAAACATGTTATTAAAGTCAACATTAAAGCCACATCCCGTTTATTTGCATAGCTTGTTTACTCTGGGCTGATGCACCTTTAGTCACTGGACTCACTTCTATTGCTTTAAGCCCTTGATTAAAAATTGACAACTGTAAATGTGTGCTTCTAATGAACGGTCAGACAAATTATAGTGACATTGTTTTATGGGAGACAACGTATTGCTTTCACAAAGGGTATGGTCTTGTCTTTTATATATATATATATATATATATATATATATATATATATATATATATATATATATATATATATATAAAAGGTAACACTTCAAAAAATGAGTTTTACATCATGTCTAATTTACTTACGATAGCGTTAGTAAATTTCCATTTATGTTAGCATCATAATAGTGTACTTGTTTAGAACAAAGATATATTGTAAGTATGCTGAAGCATTGTAAAATATTTAGTTATATTATTATAATAAAGTAGCCATGGCACATGAAATAAAAAAGATAATTTGAGCCAGTGTGGTGGCTCAAATAATCATTGTCTTTTTGGGAAATGTTACTGCAACTGTTGACAAAAAGGGTGTCTTATACAACCCTATTAGTTACTGCAACTACAGTTGTTTTAAATGTGCTTAATGTGCTTGTGTTTAAATAGAAATAAAGAAATTTAACTTGATTAATAGAGCGATGTACCATTGTCTCATTGCTATTTTTCAAAACGTCATAATTACTCCCATCAGTAGACATACAAGATTAAACAATAAAAACAATAATAAATAAAATAAATAGACTGCAAAATTCAATAAAAGTTATGCTAAAACACTGTACTTCAAAAAGCCAAGGTGCTTGCATAATCAGCCTCAAATGCCAATGAAAAAAAGGTATTTTTTTTTGCATAGTTTTTAAGTGACTGGGCAACTGAAAACCCGTGGTCATGAGTCTGGATCATGGGACAGCGAGGAGCAGAGACCCCAGGGACCTGGTCATGGTGTGAGGCTGTAAGAGCTCTGAGAGATACAGCAGGGCCACACCACTTTCAAATGGATCCTAAAACTGACTGGAAGCCAGTGAAGAGGGACATACTATGTGGAAATGACAGTTCCAGACCCCCCCCACCACCACCACCACCACCCCCCACCCCCCACAGTCTTAGGCCTGACAGTCACACAGACTCTGCCAGGATTTCTGTGAACTCTAATTATCCTCGCGCCTCCTTAAGAGCCGTGGGATGTCATTTCTGAATAAACACAGACCTCCCCACCCCTGCCCCACTCTCTCATCCGAGTAATATCCCATGTATTTCAACTCCAGCACTTGTAAGTGCGCCTCCTCTGGGGGGGTTCGGCACAGCGGGGAGACGGATTCCCAATGTGCTGGCCTACATTTGTTGGAAAAACAAAGATTTACTTTGGGGAGATGAGAGGGCTGTCTGGGGCTGCCGGGGGTGGGTCGGGCAGAAGAGTGATGATAACTTCATCAATGTCTCGGAGGTCGGGAGTTATGAAAAACAAGGATAAAAACGGATACATGAGTGTGAAGGGGAGACAAAGAGAGAAATGAGGAGGAGATGGAAAATATGGAAAGTGAAATGGCATTGTGAAAGTAATATATTGGAAAATAAATACAGTATGAGATTTAACTGTAATATTTCCTGTCACCAAATGCAATATTGCCATTTTATTTGATACAAGCATTTGTCAAATCATATAAAATGGCCAAAGTAATGTACATTTGAAAACAGCAATTTCTTGCTATAAATAAATTCATAACCTTGAAAAAAAAAATAATTTACTTGACATAGGGGCTTACTGTTCGGGGGAAAAAAATAATACAATATAAATGAATGTATGCATTTTTCCAAAGCAAAAAACGCCTCTATAATTGTTTGTATAATATTGTAAATATGTATTGTTTAAAGTTTAATGGTTTAGGTCATGTCTGTTGTTTTGGTAAAGAGACACAAGTTCATATTCAAGTCCTTGTTCAGCTTTTTATGAGTTACAAATATAGTAACATTCAAAATATACACATTACAGCTTTTTACTGTAGTGTATACTTTTGCAAATCATATTTATCTTTGAAAAAGTAATGATAGAGATTATTGACTAACTAGTGTTTTAACTACTTCATGACACAGGCATCTGCAGTCGTTGTTTTGGAAGAAACAAGTTTATAAATAGGTCCACAAGGCACATTGATGGTGAGAAATCTAAAGGAATTTTACTGAGATTTATTGATATGTTGGTTAATAGTTATCGCTCCCGCCAACAAGGTCTTTGCAAACATTTTCTTTCATTCACCATGTGCTTATTAAGAGTTTAAGCCCCTCCCTCTAAGCCCTCTAAGAATGCTTTTGCGTTGCCTGTGGGCTTTGCATATGGTACACACAAGATTTAATTTCAAAAAAGTGTAAAATTTGCCTTTAACTTTATAAAATGACATGTTTTATAATATTGAACTCATAGCCTTTAGAAAGTTTTGCATAGGCTGCATTTCTATAAACATCTAATCGTCAGGTTGAGCAGTGTTTACAGGCAGTGCTGTGTAACTGAGTGACAGAGTGGACATAGCGACATACTGACAGACAAAGAGTTCCTCAACACTGGAGCAGGAGAGTCTGCACGGAAGATGAAAAAGCTATTCCCTGTTTGCAGAAGCTGTGACAAACCCGGTCCCCAGGAGTGATTGAAAAGAACACACATTAAAGCGTGGTTGGGGCTGGGTGAAAGCCTGAATAAAAAGCCAGCTCACATGGGAAGAACTCTCTTAAGCTCTGCCTTTCATATGCTGCTGCTTTTGTACAAGCTTCTACCTGCAAGATGGGGAAGAAGAATCTTGCAGGATGAATGACAAAGGTGCGATGTGAGAGTCTACTGTACAGTCCTGACTGAATGTGCCACTTCACACAGATGTCTCATCTGCCTGCAGCGCTCTCTGAACTCTCAAGGCGCTGTGTTTCATCTTAAGAAAATGAAGTGTATCCAAAAAAGAAGTTGTTGGTTTTGTGCAAATTAAAGCTCTACAGAATGCAAACATACATTACATGCATTTAGTATTTATTTTGACACATTTGTTTTGAGAGACAGGCCTAAATAGCATGTATCTATAAATGAATAACTACCGCTTTCACAAAAAACAAACTCCTGCTAGATTTGATTCCCTGATATGCTCACACCAAAAAACTGAAAATATAAAATAATATTAATTAATATAAATGCATAATCCATATGTATGTATGTATTGTTCTAATCAAGCAACCACTGATGAAATCTTCACCATTCCTCAGCCATCTATTGCACTCTTAGTCACTGTGGAGTAATCCCTAAAGCCTTGTTGTTGCTACGCTCAATAGAATTTAAAAATTGCTAACCAGTGTCAGATGAAGACATTTTTGACATAACCTTCTAAAATGGAAGCGCCTCTAGTCAAGGATATGTTGTCACTGCTGTTATTAATAAAATGATGTATTCAGTCAGACTCAGTTCTGGAGCTGTTTACAAAGGTTTTATCCAAGATCCCACCCTGAACACTGCCTATTCATCTCTACCTTGTAATCTCTACCAGATGTACAACTACATTTCCTGATTCAAGCTACTAACTGCAATATTACCCTTTTTTAATGTATGTCTTCATAATCAAATGAACAAATAATGCTTAAATTGCTGTTTTGATGTTGTTCCCAAACTCAGATGAACCTAAGGACACAGGAAGCAGCCGAGGAACCAGACCATTTGGAGAGCTATTTGTAGCTCATTATGGCTTCATTAGTGTTCGCTCGACTCATCTACTGCACCCCAGAGGAAAATGAAAGATTCACAGAACTTTGGCACATGTTAAATTTTAATCAGAGGGGTCTAGACTTTTGCCATGTGAGGCCTGCTCTTGAAGAGGAAGCTGGTCCTGTGTGGTTTTAGTGTTTTAGGAAAGCACGCTCGAGGGAAACACACAACAGGTCTGAATTTTTGTCACTGTTTTACATTTGCCTGATTTTTTTTACACTGATGCTGTATTGTTTCTTTTGACTATGACTGATGTGAATGTTTGATTTGGAAGAGGCGTCAAAGTGTTGAGAAATTGCAGCCCCACTGTTGATTCGGTGCCGTCCAGGGGGGCTTTACACCTCATTTGGTCTGCGTTTTTTGGCCCTTTAAATTTGATCCAAACCAAAATTGCAGATGTCATTCAACCAAATAACCACATTTTTGCCCAGTGTGAAGAGGTCTTAGTCCAAAACAAACCCTAAAACAGTGGTTTGTTTCCATTGTGAACTGATCTTTGGACCAGTAATAAAGAGTTACAGGTGGATATTGTCAGTAACTGTACAAAGAAGGTATTTTAAGAAACAAATAATCAAATACTCATATACATAAATGCAATTTAACATTCACAGATAATTAGAGCTAGTGGTTTAATACAATCTTGAAGTCAACAACAATGCTATTGTCCAGGAATAACGTTAATTTCCCAAATCAGTTTTGATAGCATCCCAGAGTTTTCATTAAGACACACATCACATTGCACATAAGATATATGTGCAATGTGAAATATCTCTGTTCTCAACATCAGCAGCTCACCTTCCACATCCCTCTCATCGCTGTCACCAGTGTCTATGCTCTGGAAGGAGATCTAACCAAAAATCTACACTTTATTGCACGTCCCAACTGTGAATAACCTCTATATGAAAAAGAAGTAAGCTATCAGAAACGTACAATAAAACAAATGTGTAGTTTTCCAAATGAAGCGGTAAATATGAAACAAATGAATTCCTAGTTGATGATTGGTTGAATTACTTGTAAGTAACCGCAACTTTATTCAATCAAAACAGCGACATCTGCAATGGCAAAACACACCCATAACTGCCAGTACTGCCACACCATTGGTCAGAACGGGATGATTCCCTGAACAGTACAAGATGGATTTCAGTGAGTTTTTGAACTTGAAATCTTGCTGCTGGTGAGAATCCAGCTGCTGCAGAAGGTGACAAAAGTGAGAATCTACTGCAGAGTCTAGAAAGTGTGTGTAAACAAATGATTTAAATACAATGAGTCCGGCTGTCCACAGAAGCAGAAGAACGGCTCTAACAAGAGCCTCCATTAATTCACCTTGACCTTATAATATTCCAGTATCAAACACATCTACGTTCCTCACACAACTGCAATGTTAGAGCAAAACTATTAAGAACAACCTCACTGACTAAAACACAAACTTTTGTTGGTTCATAAGACACATTCCACTGTTCTCTTTGCTTCGTTTGTTGTGACCAGCTGCACACAGATGGAGAAGGGCAGGTGATTTTTGGTGTTACGATGGGGACCATTACCCAGCTGTCCTTGGGTTGCTCACATCCATCTCCAGGTAAAAGGCATGACACGGCCAAGTGAAGGTGATGATGTTATGAATGAGGCCCTTTGGCAGCACATGGCAAGGCTGGCCACTCCGTCACTGCAGGCAACAGTGACAGGCTCTTTCTTCAAAGCGGTAGACAGGCCTTGGAAATGCAAACAAGGTTAACCTGAATGATATTTGGGTTACATGCTAAAGTGACCATAAGAAGGTGACAGGTGTGTACATGTGACTGGTAGATACATCACATCTCTTAGCTACAAACGAGAGTAAGTGTGATTTTGGTCACAGCTGAAATGTATTTGTACTTTTAATGGTGTTGTCGCGGTGTCCCCAAATTCCCTGTGTTTCGGCGAGGGTGTGTGGCCCTTTAAGACAGGTGACGTCGGGCTAATCATCGACGAGGAGCGCCGGCACACCTGGGGAATCACAGGGACCAATGAGGAGTCTCATTGTTTAGTTTAAAAAGGGACACAGACACAAGGACGGGGGGGACGGAAAAAGACACGGAACAGAGAGGGAAGGGACACGACGGAGCGGACGGGGAAGGACCGCCGGACGAGGAGAGGGTGTACGGGATCGCGGAAGGAGAGATGGGCCCTGGCGGACGCCGGGCAGGGAAGAAGGAAGCCGGGAGGACCTCTCGTGACCTGAGCCCAGTGGACCCAAGAGAAGGCGACCGGTCGGGTGAGTGCGGAGGGCTGAAAAAGAAGCCTGGACCCCCCCTGAGACCGGAGAGCCTAGGCGACCGGTCGGGCGAGTGCGGAGGGCTGAAAGGGAAGCCTGGAGCCCCCTGAGACCGGAGAGCCAAGACGAGGGACTGGGACGGACGAGGGACTGCGCCGGTAACAGAGGAGGAACAAGGAGGAGGAACAAGAGAAAGGGGAGATGGCAGTTGGACGATGACGGAGTCGGAAGGAAGCCGGGAGGATTCCACGAGAGACCCGAGCCCAGGGGACCCGGAGGCGTGACTGGTAGGTCGGGAAGCGAGGGGCCGACGAGAAGGCCTGGGGCGACCCGCGACCAGAGGGAGAGCCAGGGACTGGTACGGTCGAGGAACTACGGCGAAGAACCGATGGACTGGTGGAGAAGGAGAAACGGCATCAGAAGCAGAAGAGAGAGAGAGAGAGACGGAACTCCGGAAGCGACAGATCCCTGGGGAGAGACCGTGTACAACGCTCATAAACGGCTAAGTATAGGGAGGTGTCCCTAACTGAACGGATAATGTACCTACCTGAACTGTATGATTGTGTGCCTGAGGCCATACCTAAACTGTTTGCAGCGTCGTCCTGCCACGTCGGGAGGGCTGAGGAAGAAGCCTGGACCCCCCCTGAGACCGGAGAGCCGAGACGAGGGACTGGGACGGACGAGGCACTGCGGTGATAACAGACGGGACTCTGGGAGCGGCAGACACCTTAGGGACAGCGCCGTCTTGCCACTACGGGAAAAGACCGAGCCAAGGCTCGAGAACTGCCCAGCTGTGTTCCCGCAGACGAAGGAAGAGACCTCGTACAAAGCTGCAAAACACGATAAGTGAAGGGACGTCTCCCTAATAACGCTGTGTGCAATGGGGTTTTACCTGTGTTTTTTTAGAGTGTTGGTTGAACCAGAAATTGTTGTGTGTTTTAGCCAGTTAAAGTGGTGAAGGACTGGGAATGCGAGGCCAGCAGGACCGCCGGGAGGGCAGTGAAGGACAGACTTACCGGGCTCCGAAGAACGGACTGAAGAGCCGGAATAATTCCTACCGTCGCCCTTTTACAGACTGCTGACACCCCATTATATTGTGACTCTTTCTGTTATTAGCGACCACCTCTTTTCTTTTAAAACCTTTTTTACCCTGGCCTTTTATCGGATTTTAACTTGGACTCTTTTAAATCTTGTTAATAAATTGTGTGTTTTATTGTAAACGTCGGTCCCCCTCGCATTCTTTGTGGTAACCTAGTTTGGTGATATCAGAACGAACCTGGCCCCTTCCGCAGGGCCCCCGTGACAGTGTTATATACCCATTTCTTGTCAGTAGTCCATCTTGTTCTATAAGGACATTTGTAGATCCACCTTGACATATTTTACTGAAGCAATGGTTTGTCATTGAACAAAATGCTAAGCAAATTTGTCTGGGCTGAACTCGAGGGTTTGGGGTCTAGTTTTTAGGGTTTTTACTTCTAAATAATGGCTTTATTAAGCAGACTTTTTATATGTCGTGTAAATAATAACCGTGGCAGTTACACCTATCACTAAGCATGGATTATAAAAGCTTGCAGATCACACTTGCCTGCAGCCGCTGACGTACTCCCTATTTACATTCAACACAGTCGGCACATTCTGTAGTCCTAGAACCACTCTCTTCTCCAACACTCACCTGCTTTGCCCCCTGGGTAAATGTGTTAGACCGGCTGGTGAACAATGCCCTCTAGAACTGCTCAGTCTGTAAAAACAGGAGTATGTCACAGCCAAACTGGTCTGACCAGGAAACAAGTAAAGTCAGCTGTTAAAGTCATAATCAAAGCAAAAGTCTAGATATTCCCTCAAGAATATCACAAGGCCGTGTTTGTATTGCAGACATAGGCCAGAACATAAAAAAGAGCTTTTACAAAGTGGCATTTGGGGCATGAGCTGGTGATGCTGGTAGATCTGTGATCTGCATTGTATCGGACTCATTGCTAATGATCAAAATCAATGCTTTGTGAGGTTTAGTAGTTTTAGTCTTAAAATATGTGTTAATGTTTGGATTAACACTGAAACTCAAACAGATGAAAGTACATTTACCATTGTTTTTGAAAAAAAAAAGGACAATTCTAACAAAGATTCTGGGAAATACCTTGATGACCTTGACGACTGGTTAAACTATTAGACCTTTGGGTATATTATGCTGGGGTGTATCACGCCACTATTTTTTTATCGCTCTGTGTCATAAAGAAGAATTGGCAGCTATCTTGACAAAGAGAAGGTTGCCCAGATCAGCAGCCTGTTCGGGTTTGAAACAGTGCATTTAGGTCATATGGCAGAAGACATTAGATGTCAAAAGTCTGCAATGTCTCAAGCTCTATAGACATACTTTTCCTTTTTTCCCCTTCCCTTTCAGATGTCCAGCGGCGGGGTCCTGCGAGGTTGAGTTGCAACAGCTGAGTGGCCGTCACATGCAGAGTGGTGGTGGATGTAGGCTCGACCAAAACGAACCAAGCAGACGGTGGCTTATTCTAGTTTTTCTGAGCACTCGTGGCTGATGTAATTGAAGTGGGCAGATCCCCCCTCACAGAGACGTCTCCTATCCTCCGCTGAGCTGTGAGGCAATAGAGCTGTCGAGTAGTGAGTCGACTAATGGAACACCCAGCTGGCTAGAGACTTCATCATGCTGCTGTGAATTATTCAACCTCCACAGGGCTCTCCCCAAATTATTTAAAAGGCCGCTCTTCATTTGCAGGAACAAGGCAGACCCAAAGAAGTACTCCAAGAAAAAATCTACCCATAAGCCCTTGAGTCATAGAAATGAGCTTATAGCTAGGTACAGCATTGCCTTTGGCCATAAAACATCCGATTAATAGAAAGTTATTGCTGCAGTTCTTACGGCAGAATGAACCACTGCTGAATATTTCTGAAGGGGTGACTTATAAAATATATAATGTAACTTAAAATCCTTAAGTTATTTATTATAATAAGAGATTTATTTATACCATTAGCAGGGAACAGTGTTTATTTAAATTCTTTACAAAACCTTACTTTGGACACGACACAGGTTTGATCAAAAGGTCAGACCATATGAGACCCAATGACCATGGGCCTGTCTTTTCTAACATATACATGTAGAATAACATATTCTGTTCTTACTACAAATAAGGAAATGAATCATCCAATCAGAATTCTCCTTCTTCCACAGCAGAAGTGAAGACTCTTGGTTATATATAAAAACACAACTGTTGAAACCAGAGCAGAAACTAGACCTGGCTTCTGGTCCCTGACATAAATGCCAGGTCTGAACAGAGCCTCAGATTACTCCACATTGATTTCAGTTTACTTGTAAAGCTAATGCAAAAATAACCCCTCCTTCTTTTCCCTGATGGAGTGTTAAGCGCTGTCCCATCATGACACCCCACATTCATCGCTCCTCCCAAATAGGTGTCGCGGTAAGGCTGACTGATAAGACGTCTGTATCCACGTACATCTCACTCGATCCTCGTCCACTCACACAGAGCGCATAAATCACTGCGTCCCTCGGCAGGCCCCAGAAAGCCTTTAATAACAGGCTCAAGCTGCCTGCAGTGCCGGCCTCTGATTGTTTTGAGTGAAAACAGATGTGGTTGCCTGTTTCACGCTGCAATAGTGGACAGACTTTCGAACAGTCATGACTCTTGCGTCGCCATGTTGTTTTGCTAAAACATCCAAAAGCAGGGCACTTGATTTCTCCTCCCTTTAAAGCATATGTTATTATTCCAGCACCATCTTACAAAACTAAACTCGCACTGCAGCTGCATTTTCGCAAATTTACAAGCTCACAATGTCAGAATCCATTCCTGGTTTTGTAGTCAGTCTGTTTTGTTAGTGTATCTGTGTTGTCTCTGTTTTGTTTCTGATGTTATGTTTCTTTTAAGTATCTGAGTTGTTTCATGATTGTATCTGATTTCCAGTTTTGTTTGTGTATCTGAGTTTGTTTCAAGATTGTATTTGACTTCCTGGTTGTTTTATTGTGAAATGTCCAAACCCTGTCTGTGTCTTTGATTGACTTCCTGCCTTGTGTCTTTCCCTCCTGTGTGATTGCATGCTCCACCCTGATGTGTTTCACCTGTCCCTTGTTGTCTGTGTCTATATATACCTGTCTGTCCCTGTGCTCTAGGCCAGGCCGTCTTCACCCCTACCATGAGTCTGCTGGCAGTTTTGTGCAGGTGCGAAGGCAGGTCGTTCTAGTTATTCCATGTGTTTAGAGTCTTGGTTTCCTAGAGTTTCCTCTAGGAAAACTCTACGGGATATTTGTGTGCTTGGATCTTGTCTTGTTTCTCACTGTTTTTGGGGTTTGCCATGTATCTTTACCGGCTAATATACCTTGTTTTTTTGAACCTTCTGAGTTTTGCACTGGAGTCTCACCTGTTCCGGACAGTAGGGCCATGACAAACAAAAATACATTTTGTCAAGTGTTTAAAGTCCATTCCCTGCTTTTACCGACTCTTGTGTCCAATGAGGTGGCAGCTCTGACAAGTCTGGCAATGTTTTAGATTCAAAGCTGTAGCAGCCGATTTAGCGTTGTCAACATAAACATGGAACTGCTCTGATTAGATAAAACTGCGGTTGAAATCCTACCGATTAGAACCTCTTAAAACAAAAAGTCTCCTTCACAGGACATGATGGCAAGCCTTGGTTAATCATCTGCTTGCATACAGTGGGCTCTCAAAGAAGGAACTCTCTCATTGGCTGTTGAAAGTTTTTATTCCAGCACTGGGTATGTCTGCACACATGGAGCAACAGCCTGGAAATGGAAAGCAGAAATGGAATAAAAGAAAAAAAAGTGAAATTACATAAATATTGGCAGTGCTTTCATGAGATGGCATCGGCCTAATGCTGACCTTGAAGCTGGATGTTTAAGGTAAACTGCTGTGTTGTTGGAGTAGTGAGAAAAAAGCAGTTGGGGGTTGGAGTTTTTTGGCTACTGCAGCTTTAAAACCCTATTAAAGTGAAAATTTAAATGCCAATTTTCAGCAGTGTTCAGTTTGTTCTCTCTGAGAAGTTAAAAGAACAGAAACAGGAAGTTATTAAACTGCTACTGGGTTGTATGGAGTTTTAAATGTCGTTTTTTTTTTTTTTTTTACCCATGCTAAATAAGTGCCCTGTTTTGTCAAATGTATACACAACATTTTCTCAGTTAAAGCTACCGCAGCCAAAAACACCCTCATGTCTTCATCCTCTACCACTAACCCACCACAACATTACCACCTGCTTTTATTTTATTTTAATGTAACACTTAACCAATTGCCCAACCTAAAACACTAATTTGTGAAATTTACACAAGTTACGCATACATTAAATGTCTGGCTCTGAGTTCAGTAAAAGACAGATGTCATACTTGGACTTATAGTTTTTCCAATAGTAGCTCTCTTGTTGCTGTTTGTTTCAGGCTGTGACTAAACAAAAGTGAAAGCGTAAAGACCACCAATAATTCTAAAACACGGTATACTTTAGTCAATAATTCAACAGTAGTCCATTATTAAAGTCTTTAGTCATAGCTTGACTAAACTGTGCATGTAAACATGGTGAGTATAAAAGAAGAAAATTGCTCTCTGAAGGCTCACTTGAGAAGTCTGGATGAACACATTCAGGCCCCCAGGCCCTTATGAAATGAAACACCAGCGCCATGCCCTTTAAGGTGAGCCAAATACCCCGCCATGTTTATTACATCTGACCATCTGGATTTTACACGTGCACGTCTGTCGGACTCAGCTCACACAGAGGCCAAAGGTCACACAGACTGCCGATAGCTTATTAGTTGTATTCAACACCAACCAACAGCAAAAGCAAAGAGGGATTCTTCACTGACTGATATTAGTTTTGCCATTTAAAAAGAAACATGGCTAAAATGGAGATGGATAAACACTGCATATTTGTACAACAGCTCCCAGATCTGGTTCACCTTAGTCCAAAACAGGTTGCACCAATAAGGTCTGAGTTTTGAGTAAGGGTAAAGCATGGTTGAAATTGAAATGTTGTTGCATCAACTTTAAAACAAAATTTTATTTAAATCTGTGCCGACTTAAAAAGGTGTTTTAGCAGGAGATCGTTTTTTGGCACATTCAAAATGTGACATGTTTTTAATCTCTTTCCTCCCATTGCACTTGAACAAAATGTTCATGTGAGGACACATTTTTGTTTTAGTGTTGATTTTGTTTTATAACTGTTGGAAAACTCTGGCTTGACAATAATGCTTGGTATGGTCCCTTGTTAACTAAACTAACTTAGCTAAATGTCAGCAGAGGCCCATGATGTGCCACCATTTGCCAGAATGCCTTTGTGCTCTGAGCAGTACTTTCCCACTTATTACATTTACCTTTTATACTTCCCTTTCCTTCTTCCAAAGGTCTTTTAAGGCGAGACAAATGCCAATGCAGCAGGGCAGCAAACCGAAAGCATCTTACGCGGGGCTCCTCTGTGAATGATATTCTTTCCTGATTTGTTTAAACGGTGTCAAATGTCCCCCTCCCTCAAAGTGGTCCCTATCTTGCCCCAGACTCCAACCTCCACCTTCTGCACATGTGTTCTGAATCCTATCGATGCCTTCAGCATTGGTCTGAATTCTCCTCCAGGCCAGACTTTTTAATTGAAGCAGGATGGACCCAGCCTTTTAAATTGATAGACGTGTAAGAGGCCCAGCCCCTCCCCTTCTTGGCGCTCATAAACCGAGCAGACGACTGCTACGTTCGCCTAACTCTCCTCGTCGGGTTTGTTTCTCAGACCGTGTATTTGTGGAATAAATCGCCGCCCTGTGCTGCCTTGTGTGCAGCGTGTTCTGTTGAATCAGGAAGGAAATATTTACCCAGCGTTGGTGTGAAAAGGTTGCAGCCTCTGGGTCAACACAGAGGTCAGGATGTAGGTGGCAGGGTTTATGAAAATGTATAAAGACGTCACTCGGAGAATGGTGTACATAGGCCGTGGTTTCTGTGTGAATTACTGTAAGTGTACATTCAGTGGAAATTTATTTACTAATGATAGGGTCCAGCTTTTTAGTGGAAGCTACAACTCGGCTACAGAAGATCACTACCTGGCATTGGTTATGTTTTGTTCCATACATGGGTTTTGTGAAAGACACAGTAGTATTAAGAGATTCTGCTTTTGATTGGTTAAAGGAGAATGACTTCTTTTTTTTTTTTTTTTTTTTTTTTTTGCACAGGAGCAAATTAAATTCAATATGGCATCAAACCAAAAACATGCATCAGTTTTTGGAACAATAAAAATCAGTTGAGTCATGCACAGCTAAGGATATCCTAATGCATTTTCCTTTTAATTAAATATGTTGAGGTATTTTATAAGAATAAGAAACTGTTAAAACTCGATTCAGTTGTATTTGTCGATAGAGAATAAAAGGCTGAGACTCGTTCAATGATGAGTAAACATTTTGATGTTATTCCTGGAAAATTGTTTACACTTATTTATAATGTGGTAAGAAACAGGCTAATTTCTTGGGAGCCTTATTTAAGTGAGTTAAAGCAAAAGGTGAGCTGCACTTTTAATTGTCATGCTCTTTTTGACTTTTCTCAGAAATTAAAAATGCAGTAATAACCGAGTAGAATATTGATGCATAATAAAAATGTCTAATGTGACTAATGTGGTTCTAAATGAGGAGTGTAACAAAGGGAACATTTATTAAAGACACAATGAAGCCAGTAAAAAGATCCATTGCAGTTCAGGGAATGGAGTACTAACCCTGAGATGTCCAAGTATTAAATCAGTCCATACGTGTCCAGGGCCGTGTCCATGTCAGGTCGACGTGATGGATCTGTTGTAGGCTGTGGAGGTGTCTGACGTGCGACAGGACGAAGGACCAGCAGAGATGTATTGCTACATGCATCAGTTAGAAACTTCAAAGACTATTAAGAGTTGAAGATTATATCAACGGTTTTAATTGTTGTATTTTTAATATTAGTTGTGTCAGGCAAAACATACGGTGGCCGAGACAGCTCAACACGCTGCAAATGAAGAAAGCACCAGCAAATAAAAACATCTTCATCAGTTTGACAACACGTGCGCTGCAAAAGTTCACAACGCATGCAAATACAAAAACGCACTGCAAATTTAAAAACTCATTGCAAATTTAAAAACGCGCTGCAAATAACACGGACCACAACGAAAATGTTTTAAGGGGACTCATTTGAGTGACTATCAATATATTTAGGCCAACAATATCCAAACGACTAAGCAATTATACGATAATGATCTAAAAGTAAAAAAAAAAAACTCACCTTTCAGGTCAGTGACAACAACGCGACAGGCGAATAAACAATAAGCAGGTCCCATTAGGGGTTTGTCACTCAAATGAGAAATGAGTCCCCTTTAAACATTTCCGTTGTGGTCTGTGATATTTGCAGTGTGTTTTTGTATTTGTATGTGTTGTGAACTTTTGCAGCGCGCGTGTTGTCAAACTGATGAAGATGTTTTCTTTATTTGCTGGTGCTTTCTTCATTTGCAGTGTGTTGAGCTGTCTCGCCCACATTAAAAACATGATTTTAAATGTTGAATGAATCCAAATTGCTATGAAATATTAAGTAAATTTGCAATGATTAACTGCTGACGGGGGAGTAAACTTGAGATGTTAGAGACGTTTGGTTTTGGGAGAAGCCAGAGTCATGAGCTACAGGAAAGGGGCAGCTGTGAGTCTATGGGGCAGAGACGACAGCAGCTGCCCCAGACCCGCTCTTCACGGCCACAGTTTGTGCAGCCACTCGACTAACGGTAGCTACATATCACAATATTTAACATCCAGGTGTATTTTTTTTTTTACTCTAACATAATATTTAATAAAATAGGTGGTTATTTTACAGTTTGCCTTCTTAAAACCAAATTAACAAAAAGGGTAATTTCTGGAAACCATTGCAGTGTTTCTAATCGGTAATTGGGAAACGGCCTGTTTTACGATTTTGGTTTTCTCATAAGACAAATATTTGTTGGCCAGAAAGTACATGGACAATGACCCTTGTCTTCAGTTGTGCAAACGTCCTAAGACTCATTAGGCGTCTCTCATTGACAGTGATTAATGCATCTGCGTGCCTCTGAGTTGCAGTATGCCATGTAATAATCTTACAAGACTCTTTTAGAGAAAGTGGCTTTGGGTTTGACCTTCATTAGGTCAAATGTGCTTTAGCTCTCAACCACACCTGGCAAATATCAGCTCTAACGTTTCCTCATTGGATAAATGTAATCAAATCCATCAGCTGGAGTCAAACTTGCCTCGTTGAATGTATTGCATTGCATTTAATTCAATACCTGTTGTTTCTACAGTTGCTCTCTGGGGACAAATTAAGTCCTTTATTAGTGCACTTGCATATACAGGCCTACAATATGTCCGTATATTTGTTCAATGTCAGCTGATGGATAATGTGCATTCTGTTGTATGGCCAGACCTTTTTAAAACATTCATATATAACCATTTTCACATGCATGATTTATGGTTGTTGAATGCAGCTAAACACAATCTACCT
Organism: Neodontobutis hainanensis; assembly: GCA_024349245.1. Lineage (NCBI taxonomy): Eukaryota > Metazoa > Chordata > Actinopteri > Gobiiformes > Odontobutidae > Neodontobutis > Neodontobutis hainanensis. Next base: position 8,773,262 of record JALDNG010000041.1, read on the forward strand.
TTGCACAGCCTCGATACCATTCAAATAAAATCCTGCTCTTGACTGACGCCCTGCAAATGCAACAAGGAAACAAAGTAGTGTTAAGCAGAAAAAAACTGTGAAAAACCCCAGAAAACAACCCTTTACCAGCTGCAGCATTGTCCTCAAAGTTAAGAGCAGCATGAGAAAGTCCTGTTTAGGAATTCAGCCATGCACTGCTCTCTTTCAGCCGCCTCCGAGCTGAAGAAAGCCAGGATATCCTAATGCAGAGAATAGGGAGCGCTCAACAGATTGATCTGCATCAGGGGACTGTCCATTCTTTGGAAGGGAGCTGTCTCAAAAAAGACTTTGGTGGAGCACAGACTGAGAGGGACTTTGACTGATCTCCAGTGTTGGCTGCACCTGACAAAGGAAGAGAAATCCATGGATGTGTTTGAGCCAGTCCAGTATGCAGCCCTTCTTTTGGGCCTGTGGCACAGGTGAGTCCATTCGGTGTTGCTTTAGTAATGCAGGGTTTAATAACTACCAATGGGTCTTGATTTCACCATCATTGCCTGTGTTCATGTGTAGGATTGTAGTCAAGAGCACCACTAGCCAAGATTGCATCATTACAGGAGTGGAACTGAGACCATCACAAGACCATGCATTTTAAGAATTGAGAAGTCCAGACCTCAGTCAATATTTCTAATATTGCATTCGTTTTGTATCTGTATCCAATAGAGCACCGAGTACATATAAGTTTGACTCAAAGACCAATGTCGTTTTGGGTGTAGCAGTCTTTTTTTTTACTTTCACTCTGTACCTGTAGACTGTTGAACTATAACTACAGAAAATGGAATAAAAATGTTGGTTTATTAAGTAAAAGAACCACATGACATCATAACTTCCCATTGCCTCCAGTGATGTTCTGTAACACTGGTAAACAGCCTAGAGTATGTAAAGCACTTTGAGTGCCTACTACAGTAGGTGAGGTGGAAAAGTGCTATATAAAAGAATTAAATAAACATGATGTAAAAATTTATATATAAAAAATGTAACAAACCAACCAAATACATTTATCGATAATGCACCTGGCTAATATAAACAATTCCACTTTAGGGCATAAAGGCACAGGCAATGACCCACTAGGAGCCGATAGGACCCACCAAGGCTTGATGCATGTGGATGTGTTTGGCACTTCAGGAGCAACGTAGGATAGGCCTTTAGAGCAGTGCTTCTCAACTGGGCTGGCTTTGGGACCCACCATCACTCCTTAATGACAAGCTTAAATTGAGGAAAATTTTCAACAATTTGTTTTATTAAAAAGATGGTGCAGTTTAAACGTGAGATATTACAGTGTGTCAACTCAAAAATCAGCTTTGATGGTAAACAAAAAGGACCAGCAGGTGATGCTAAAGTAGGAAATACTCCATTTTAACTCAATTATCTGAAAGATGCAAAAACTGCATCCCAAAGTTTCAAGAATAATACTGTGATAAACCGGCATTAGTTAAACACTGAATAGCCCTGTATTAATAATATAATCATAAGCACTTAATAAGCAATTGACCATAAGGCTATTACAACAGAACTTTTCAGTAATGTCAACCTTTGTAACAAACTGAACAGTGGTTCCAGGCACAACTTAAAATACTACTAAGAAGTTTTACCCACTCACTGAACATAACAAACACTGTAATATTAAAACTATTCAGTCACTTATTCAAGCAGTAATCATAAAGCTGACATAACAATCAGAACATCTCAGTAACAGACAACTTTAACAGACTCAGTTGGTGTTTTCCAGTTTTAGCTTATTGCTGATGTAATTCTGTTTGAAAATCATGTGTTCTTAAAAAGTATGAAGGAAAAACAAGCAAACTCTTGGCCCTTTCTAAATAAAACATTATTGTATTTTGTATGTCATTTGCTGACTTGCTGTGCTCGTAAGTCCGTGTTGAAGCTCTACTGTGTTTGTTTATTGGAAAAAGACTGAAGGTGATTGATTCTGTATGTGTTTAGGACAGTGTATAGTTGTTTGTGGTGTGTCTGACAGTGTTTGTACATCAGAGTTATGCTTTAAATCAAAAGCTGGCACACTTCCTCAAAGCATGTAGTTGCAACATCTATAGCAACAGTCTAGCTTTAAAGTGTCTCTATAGAGATTTCAGAGTGTTGGTGAGATGTACTTCACATCCACATTCTATTATTGCTTTTATCCACAAATGAGATGATGCTAAGAGCTAATAGTTTGAATATTCTTGTCAAAGCTGGACATTTTTTTTTTTTTTTAAATGTCCTCTAAACCTATTTCCAGTGCAATAAAGCAGTACCAACGTCATAACATACAAATCTGAGGTCTGCCACAATCTTTTAACTGCAGTACTGATCAAAGTTCTGGTAACAAATTAGCCCATCTCCGACTGTGTTTAAAGGTTTAAAAAGTGTTTTAGGTGAGATGGTTGCTGGTAGTTTAGCCAATGGATAATTCAGGAGTTTGAGCTGGCATTGTTTAAAGCTGTTTGAGCTGGCATTGTTTAAAGCTGTTTGAATGATTGGCATTTTTGAAGAGCTGTATGGGGAAAAAAATGCATATATTCTGTACATACACAAATGTTAAGCATTGTAACATTACTATAACATATAAGAAGCATTACAGAAATCTGAAGTTTTTGTTCTTCATCCAGAGTTGTACATGTTCACTGTGTGGACGTTGTACGAGCACAAACCAACAATAACCAACGAAGAAGCTGCTGGTTTTGAGTGAGCGCTGGAGGCCTTTCTCTTCCCTGTGTTCACAGAATTTATTTTCAACTTTGCTGCTTGCATTGATTAGTTTACTTATGATAAATCAGTTTACTTATGATAAATCAGGAAGTGAGAACCAGGTAAACCAGCATGCATTACGTCACGTCCACTGAAACAGCACAGGACTTTCAATCCCAAAACCTTCATTTAATTGACTGTACAGGCTTAAAGCTAATTCAGATTCTGCACATCAGTATGGGTTAGAACAAATGTCATTTGAACCATTGAAACTTCTATTAGGCACCTTATTTTAAAATGTAGATTGTATATAGATATGTATTTTTTTAAATGCACTATTCTGAGAGGCATGTAAGATGCTGCAATTCTCAATAGTTGTGTGATCATGATAAAAAGAGCCCATTGGTCACCTTTTCTGGTAACACTTTATTTTACGTACATTTTATCGACCTCATTAAGAACAACACTTGCCATACAGAGTACTTTGAAATTGTTTTTAAGTGTGTCTCAGTCTCAAGCCAGGTTGAAATATTTAGATATTGTTATAAATTACTTGCCAATGTCACTTATGACAATTACAAAGAAAAAAGAAATGTTTGTAACTTCTGTCAAGGTTTGCCTTTTTTTTTTTTTAATCAAAACTATTACATACAATACAGTGCAGCAGACTCAACAACATACACATTGTTGCTAAAACCCAGTTCCTTCCCTTTCTCTGAGCAGAGAGTGTTGCACTAATACACTCTGTCAGGAGGCTGTAAAGTATTGATCGCAGCCGAGTATGACGATGATGGGCTTTGACAAGCCGCTGTGTGAGCTGCGTCCGTCTGCCAGGGCCCGGGGTCACGTTGGCGAAAGGCTGCATCCCTGTGTGCACATAAATGCCCTCGGACACAGGAAACGTGGACAGAAACAAACTGAAATGTTCTGCAGTGTTCAATGTCAATACTCCTAAATGTACAGTACCTCTGCTCTCAAATGGCAGACATTTCAATCTTTAGTTATTCATCTAAAAAGGTCCCTTTTTATATTAAAGGTTATTGATATATGGAAGTTTAAATTAGCCTGCTGAGGAGGTTATGGGTATTTTTAAACTTGCCGTTATTTGTAATGAACAAAAAGCTCATTAATGGCTGGGTATTGAAGGCCACTTTTATTGTGGTTTCAAAAGGTGATGCTTTACTTTAAATACTAGCTAATTGGGAAGATATGGCTCATTATGTGCACACTTAATAATATATACATCACATAATATTACTTACACATAACCCTGGATAGATTAGGCCTATTTTAGAGACACTACTTAATATTTCTCTACACTGCATAGTTTTAAATCAGGGTAGATGTAGGTAGATCAGACGTGATATAATGTGATTAGTTCTAATTGTCCTATTGAGGGAAATCCTATTTATCACATGATCATAAACACTAAAGTTTATAGTAGTTGTGTAGAAAGAATTGATTTATATTTTTCAAATAACTCTTTTACTAAAGTCGGCTTAGTTTCCCAAGACATTGCTTTTTACAGTGCTAGATATATTCCTTTTGATTTGGTATTTGTTTTTAAAAGACCGAGCACCATGTCGTCTTTTCCTGGAAATATCAATTTGCTTTTTTTTTTTTTCTCTAAAAGATATATTGTTGTAAGCAGAACACACTTCAGAATAAGTGGGTACAGCCTGTTTCTTGTCTGTAAGCAGAACAAATGGATTTTCAGAAACATTGAGCGATTTGGCATTGGGACGTTGGGCTGAGGAAAGCTCATTTGAGATTTTGACATGGGCCTCTCAATGGTCAAACTGTGTAATGTAGAGTACACAGTTATGGTCCACTGACATTTAGGGGGAACTTGCAAAAAACATGTTATTGTGTTGAAACGATTGCATACAATTGTGACAATTCGTAGTTATTGCTTTGCATTTATTTGTTCACAAAAGCTCTATATGTCAACATATACTTTAATATAAGTGCTTCCTTTTTGAGAGCGGCATTTCTTCTGTAAATTACAACCTTGTCACTAATTCTCTTATCCGGCCTGAAAGTTCAATGATTGGGTAAAAAAAGGAAGCATGAAAATCAATTCAAGCCAAGAAGGTGTTTTTCCCTGCCTGAAGTGCTTCTTATGGTTGTTGCTAAAGCAGTTTTCTTGCAGTGAATGATATTTTTTCTAAAAACAAAGCTTTATTAGCAAAAGTCCTCTCTGGTTTAGAGTAGTCATACAGCTCTTGCTTGATCAATTTGAACATTGGATTTATTGTCAACAATGCATTAAACACACAAAACCTTTGACATTAAAGCAACACTATGTAACTTTTAGCCACTAGGTTGTGTTGTCTGTTTTTTGAGAAGAAAAGATCCAAAAACGTGTTTTCTGAAATGGGAGAGTCATTTTAGTGTAATAAAACTCTGCTGGGATCCAGTGTATTGGCCAATTTCTGCTCACTGTGTTTGAGCTGCTGAGCGCGCTGAGGAGCGTTCAGCGCATCCTGGTGACATGGAATTATATATCATTTATATCAGAGCTTTCTGTCCAGCTGAGAGTACCGTGTCAGCAAAAATATTCAACCAATCGTGTGTCTAAGAACCATTCAATCAATACAGCAATTCATATTTTTGAAATTTTAAATTACACGATGCTACTAGCTAAAAGTTACGCAGAGTTACTTTAAAGTGTGAGTCCCCAAAATGTGGGAAATTTGCAAAAATAATGTAAAGAGTTGACTAAGGTTTATTGCAGCAGAATACCGCTGTACCTTCAGCCTCTTGCTACGCCACACTTGGATTTATTCTCTTCTTTAGATGAATTATTGGCAACACATTAAAGTTTAGAAAATCTGCCTTAAATATTTTTTTTATCAGTTGCTGTTATGTTATAACATAATCGCAATGCACTGCATAATGAAAAGTAAGGCTCTTAGTGGTTAGACAGGTTATTTGTAAATGTATTATTATATTCACTAAAGTTAGACTGCCAGGAAACCTTTTTATTTTGAAGTTCCTTTTCCAACCCCATTTATATTTCTTATTATGCAGGGTTTTCTGGAAATATTAGGTGTTCTGCTCCTTATTCTTGGTTCTACTGAGTGACTTATGTTGAAGTAAATGAAAAGCAAACCCAGAGCCACTGGCAGCTGGGCTCTGGCCTACGGTGAGTAATCTGTAAATGTGTACTGTCCAAAGCTCAGACTAATGAGCTGAACTGAATGAAAGCTTTCAACAATTCCACCTGAAACAGAGTTAGCAGTGTTCAGTCGTGCGAGTCACTCAGCGAGCGGCGGTATAATTACCTCCAAATGTGTTTGGTGTGGGTTTTTTTTTTCCTTGGCCCCGCCTTTCTCTCTTAAATCAACTTTAAAGAAATTTGAAAGGATCATAGTATGAGTTATCTTGATTTGGGACAAACATTAGCCGACCATCAATCCTCAAAGACACTGTAGTTTAAGCAAATATTGTCCCTTTTTGACTATTTGCTGTAAAACCTTTTATACCCATTACAATATTTTTGTGGCTCATGTATTTGATCAGATTGGAGTACATAACACTTGGTAAGTCTAATTTAGCTCAAGTACCTTAAGAGTCTAAATTAATAAAGCATATATCTTTCATTGTTTATTTATTAGTTTGTATGATTTATTTGTTTGTGTTTTGTATAATATGTGCCAAACCTGTAATGAAAGTGTTTTCTTACCAAACTGTAAAAGAGGGTTTAAAGTTAAGAGGTTGGTGACACATAAAACACACTGAAACTATATCTATACAACTGTACAGGAGTTCCACAAGGCACTGTTCCTGCTCCATTACGCTTTGCCTTAGAAACTGCACACTTCAAACAGAGTTCAGTCTTGTTCGATTGGAAAATCTCATTTATTAAAACGGCAATACGTATATTCTATTATAATTATCTCTAATATTTTATTTCTATGGACCAGATGCTCTGTGTCCCTAATAAAGTTTGGATTGAATTAAATTCACACTCAGTGATGCCATGCAGTGATTGACTGACTTGGAACTGTATAGGAGTTCCACAAATTCCTGCTGCATTACTGAACAGTTGGAAATGGTCTAGAGAATCTGAGTGGTGGAGTAAAAAGTACCATCTTTGAGCTAATAGTGTAGTAACACATTAAGTGTGTAATAGTGCAACCACAAGCTGCTGACTTTTAAGCCTGTTTCAGTTGAACTAATGTAATGGTGTATTTGACTTATCCTACATTTATTATTATAATTTTCATTATTACTATTTATATATATATTTTTTTTGTCCCTTTTATTATCCCCGTGGGGGAATTCTCTGTCGGCAGCTGCCACCAGGGGGTGCCCAGCCTGTTTTTATATTGGCGGGGTAAACCGGAGTACCGGGAGTAAACCCACCCGAGCACAGGGAGAACACAAACCCACACGACCCTTTTAGCCAAATCTGTGCTGGATCTCTCTCGATGCCAACATCTGTTTGTAGTCTAATCCAGAGCAGATTGTTCCACTTAAAAATGAAAATACTAATTATCCTTCATAATCCCTTAGCTATGATCTCTATCACATAATGCAATATTTAAATTTCAGTAAGCCACAGGATTCCTCTTTGGCAAAGCTTGACTGGTCTGTAATGTCATTTGCCAAATGTAATTCTTCTTTGGTAGCCACAGCTTCAAATAAATCCATAAATAAGATAATGGCAATAACACATAATGACAATGTGCTATTCAGACTTATAGAGGGTTGTTTGTTGGCAGATGTTGCAGTATCTATTGGCATTCATATTGAAATGATAAATGTCTCTGGCTTTAGAGTGGAATATTTAACTGGCTGGCAGAAAAATTAAAAAATAAAAGCCTATGAATTATTAGTCTTAGATGTACAACAGACGCATTATGTGGAAATACAGACCTTTTGAAGAACAATGTTCTAATTGTACATTTGGTGAGGTTAATCTAAAGACCTTAAATCAAGAGAAAATGAAAAGAAAATGATGAGTCTGTCTGAATTTCCGAGCCACATTGTAATCCATCTGAAACATGGGGCAATTAGTTTCTGCTCATTAAAGACTTAAAGTCCCATATGATTTGCTGCAAGTAATGCTACATCACCAACAGTCTTTTATTTTATTTAATACTAGCCAATGCAAAATGAGATAACAGTTGCATAGTATTAAAAGTCTGTGTCATGGCTACAGAAGTGGAACAGTCACAAGGGCAGTTAAGGTCCTGGGGGGGGTACGAACTATTGGGTCATGTGGCAACTTAATCTGAATCCAGAAAAAAAAGGTGTTGTGTGCACCTCAAGACTCTGACATGATCCTCCTGAACGCTGTTTTTTTTTTTTTTTTCCATCTGAAGATGTAGTGACTATACCTGGTAACGTGCTCGTACGTTATAATGTTTTTGAATTCAACAGTTTTATTGAGGCTGGGACAAATGGCTTCTTTAGACTTTTTTTTGGACATCCAATATAAAACCTATACATTTCAAATGCATACATTTTCAGCACTAACAAACGCATGATCAAATGTTTTGATCTTATAAAATGTTTGGGTGACTGCAAAGTTACATTTTAGTTAACATACATACAATATACAGTATATTATGCATATTACCTCTCTTCTTCTTTTAAACCAATATTGTATTCTCTCCGTCCACTTATTTATTTTACAGCCTTTTGTTACAGCCCTTCTGCTTCCAGTAAATAACAAAGACCGGCTTAAGCCTTCATCTCAGGCAAACCCAAACAATGTCTGTAGGATTTCTTTTCTCTCTCTAAAGTAGCTCCACAGTCTTATGATTCAAATGTGTCAGGGCTATAATAATGAGACATTTTACTGTATGTTTCCAGTTACAGGGGTAAAAAAAACAAACAGAAAAACAAGCTTGTCTGATGATTAAAAGCTGAGATCCACGCAAACACACCTGTAAGCTGTGTGGGTGGATTGCCACTGCTGTTGACGGTTTCATATTGAGTTTCAGACGGGCACTTGCTGCAGGCTCTTACTGTTCCCAGAAGAACACAAGACTAAGTTTAAAGTGAAAGAAGATAGGCTATTTGTCAGATTAAACAACACAACAAACAACTGTAATCTGCGACCTAATCCTGTATTAACGCATTTTTAAACAATGTTTATACTTAATATGTTTCCACACCCCAAATTTATATTTTATTTTAGGTTTTAAATTTCAAAACTGAAATATGACAATATGTGACAATCTTTTCTCTTAAGCTCAAGCTAAAGTGCCCTTATATGTTGATTTTTATCCTTTTAATATGGCAAAACCTGAAAGGAGTCCCGCAAGGCTCTATCATAGCTCTCTTAGATATTATATTTTTCTATTTGTTCCCACCATGTTTGGTTAATTTTTCGTGTGATGTGTAAAATTTCAAAAAAGCAGCAATTTTGGTTTGAAAATGTGAAAATTTAAATTTAAGGGTGTTATGTTTTCATTTTGCTTTATCTCATGTGCCCTCACTTTTAAAATTTACTCTTGAAAGGAGTTCCATGGGGCTCCATCTCAGCGCTCTTGGATATTCTGCATTTTCTATCTATTCTTACCAAACAAATAAATGTAATCTAATAGTAAGGTTTGGATTTTTAGCAACTTTGCAATATACTTTTATACAGTGTGAGATGTTTATAAAATAATCAATGGTTATTCTGTTGATACCTTACCTTGTGTCCAAGTGTTGTCCACGTGTTTCTTTAGACTGTTGTGTTTTTACACCTGCTGTGGGTTAGCAGACATTGTAAAGGTTATAATAAACTCAGCTGAGCAGTATAAGAGCTGAGGGTAAAATCTGAGACACAGTAAACTCTTGGACTTCAGAGTGGGGGAAGGGAAGCTCTGCATGAACTGAACTTAATTTAAACTCAGGGGTCATGTGAGCAAAGCCTGATTTTTTTTTTTTTTTTTTTTTTTTTTTTTTTCCCCCGTGTCTGTTCTCTTTTACTGTTCTCCAGTGAAGTAAGAATCTGTTGACACTTATTGTCGGGTCAACTGCCGTCACCCTACAATCGCTTTTGTAATGCTGTAGACTTACTCAGTAACCAACTTTCTTAGTTTAATGCAGAGTCTATTTAGGAAAGGTGTCCCTGTCCACAGTATGAATTAATCTTGCAAATAAACACTATCAGTTGTTACTGAACAGGGCTAATCGGCTGGTAATGATAAACACCATGCATTGGAGAAATACTTAAGTAAGGCTTTTTGTCTCTCATCCAGTCCAAATTGTTTAGTAACTGTTGTGTAATGCGTAGTAATTAAAGGAATTATTGGCTCAAGTGGTGATTACTCGCAAAACCAAAGCAGTAATGTAGAACAGTATCTCCTTTGCCTTTAAATAAGTATAATCTTTAAAATGATTAAGCCGTTTAAAACCCAGCCGGCTCAGACATCCTCTGGTCAACTCCCTGGGTTCTCTCCAGGTACTCCAGCTTCCTCCAACTGTCCAAAGACATGCATGTATAGGATAACTGTCCCATGTGAAAGAATGTTAGCCCTGCGACTAACTGGTCTTTGTCCAGGGTGTACCCTGCCTAGGCCCAAAGCTGCTGGGATAGGCTCCATTCACCCTAATGCGACTAAGCGGTTATTGAATTAACTTTCTCTTCTGATTGGATAAAGAGATATCAGAAGCTTACATGGAATGCGCTCTCATGTCGACCCCTAGATGGATTCATGAGGCGCTGTAATAATCTGCCCCAGTCAACATTAACCAATTGGTTTTAATTCGGCATTCAAAGTTTAACAAGCAGTTTTGATCATTGGTGCTTTTTTTTATGGCAACACATTTTTGATTTAATAAGTCTTGGTCTCAATAAACGGAATTGTCAGTTGCACCAACGCTTTACAATATTTACAAAAAAACGTGTGTGTAATATACTATATATCTTTAGAAAATTGGCAAAGTGTTATAAAACCTTTCAATTCAGAAAGGCATAAGGATCCCGTGTCATCATCGTGTTCCCTGATAAGGACAAGGGTTGATCTTTGAATGAACTATTAGCAGATCCTCAGATTAAGTCCGAATGTACTACAAGTGTATGTGACTTTTCAATCACCCTGCCTATTCTTGTCTTTCCCCGTTTCAATGTCCCTGTAACGTGACGCTGTATAAATATTTGTCCAACATAACTGCAGGCTCATTCAGCTGATCCTGGCTCTCGGGGCTCGGCACAATGGCCCCTTATCCCAAATGCGTAACTCAAGCCTCACCTCGGCGCTCATTATTGATGGCCTAGTAAGTGTTACTGTTACAAACCAATTACTCTACCATAAATGTTAGATGAGCTGCTCTACAAGTACAGGCCCGATACTTATCAGCTTTCCCCCTGTCCAGCGGTTTTTACTTTCACTAAATTGCACACCTTCTCCTGTTTGAGCGTCTTATAGGAGGTGAGAATGACAGCTGGCAGTCTTAAGGCACGTTTCAAGAGAAAAAAAAAGCTCCGGCTTGGTTCAAGAGGTAAAAGAGTCAAGGGGTGAACGACATGTCCCCGTGGTGACTCTGGGAAATCTGGTGACCCAGTAAGTGATATCACGCCATCAAAGGCAGAGTGGGGAGAGTAGATGGAGGGAGAAAACGAGAACCGTACAGAGAGGTGTATGGTTCGAATGAGCTGTGTTGCCACCTCCTCCACGTGTGTTTTTTTTTTTACGATCACATGGAAAACTGTAGAACTGTAGGTCAGTGGGAGATGGGTGACAAATACACTGTCTGTCGTGAGAGCACTTTTTGAGATAAGTCGTTCCCCAAGGCCTTTCCACTAAACTTAAAGTCTTCCGATTAAACACTGAAGATGACACTGAGGCAGTTCTAACTAAGCCCAGAGCATAAAAAGACTGGGATTTTTTTTTGGAAGCATCTTTTAAGTAACAATGGTATTTGAGCGTTTTGTATCCACCTGCTGGATGTGTCTAGATTTATACAACACACAATGTGTTTGTAGTAATGGGACAAGCGGCGTAGTAAATTAACGGTGTTACTAATGGTGTAATTTTTTTCTGATTAATTATTTTCTGTTGGTGGTGGTTTGCAGTTTGTACCACTAGATGGGGACATGAGTTATTGAGAAGCTCAGCTAACCCAGTTGACCTCTTGCTCACTGTAAATCAGTTCTGTAAACACGTCACCTGGTTTAATTTTAAATTGTATCTTGTACAAGACAGAGATGCTTCAGTTTGTGCCAGAGCGGACGGTTTGTGGTGGACACTTTCACACTTCAACGTTTCCATCAACAGCATTGGTGCCACTTGCTATTATGACTTATACATTTAACTCATACTTGTATAAAGCATCCATTCATACTCCCCATGCAAAATACAAAAGATGTAAACAAAGTGTCAAATCAAAGCCCTGGATTTCTCTTCACACATGATTTGTTTGTGTTGGTGCTGTTGCAGAAGCCGTACATCAGCAGCTTTGCAGATGACCATGTCCTTAAGACAGAGATAGAGAGGAAACAGGCTTTTCCTCCTTGAGAGGGATGTTTTCCGCTGCGCCTCCTGTCTGATAATTCTGATCTGAGTTCTTCCCGTGAGCAGCGCCGCCTCAAGACTCTCTACACCAGGCTTTTATTGATAAAACTATCATGTGTTAAATATTTACAGTTTGGTTTAGGTTGCATCTTTGAGTTTATGAAGTTTTGAAAGTAATTTGTAATAATTGTTCTTTTAAATCTCACTCTCAAAAGAAAAAAAAAAAAAACAAGTCTAACTGTGAAGTGAATTTATTGTTGTTGACTGGTTGCTGTGGCTGAGCAATGGGGTTGAAAAGGGAGTGCCTGAAGGGGTATTTGTATTTCTGTTTTACTATTGTGTCAAGATACTCTGGATAATCACACTATAGCCTCCTTTCCACTGTGGGTACGGCACAGGTCGGGTCAGTACAGGATGGTTTAGGTCCCATCTTGTGCTTGTGTTTAATGCAGTATCGACAATAAAAGCCATGGTTTAATTTACAGGCCGTAGCCGTCCAGTTGAAATGTGGTTTATTATACTTACAACTGCAAATTCTCTGTATAATGGATCTGGAAATTCTTCTATGAAATTGCGCCAAACCAATCTTTTTTTCCTCTCTAAAAGTAGGCAGGCTTTCATACAAAGCTTATTTTGGATGTCTTCCGTTAAAACTTGTCTTTGTTTTGTGACATATCTTATTTTCTGTCGTTGGTTGTGTCTATTTAATTTCCTCCAGAGCTATTTTCCTCAAGAAATCCAACTTGAATTTGCAGAGAACAGGCAAATTATTTGGATAGAACAGAAAAATATATATAAAAAAACTAGCAAAACATCTACCCAGACATTGAAAACACAAGTTAGGTTGTAATCTGTCTGTCTACTCTACGTCTCTGTCTACTCTACCTTCTACTCTAATACTTTACTGAAGATTATCATAACTCTCTAAGTTATTTTAATGATTTTACAAGTACTTATTACAGACCAAACATTGCAAGTGTTGTTGCACTGGTCATTTTCATCCATTTATTCATTTATTCATTTTATTACACTTAGTCCTGTTTTAGGTTGCGGCTGACCGGAGCCTATCCCAGCAACTTTGGGCTGGACAACGGCCAGTTAGTGGCAGGGCTACTGTCACTTTACACAACCCTTAAAAGAATTGTCCATTTTCAAGTTTGGTCTGACTGGAAAAGTTTTGTTTCTGACTTGTTTTATGGATAATGTATCACCAAAGGCTTGAAAAACTCAAGGTTGCAAATAATATTTCAAGAAACAATCTGTAGCTCCTCTGAGGATCTATAGCTCCACCGACCGTTAGCATTGTTCAAAATTCCAGCTCCATGAATCACGGCCTTGACTGCGGCGTGGCTTTGAGATGGATGTGGGAAATTGAGAGAGCTCTTCCAGCACTCTGTAGTCCGTCCGGGGGCTGCTGAGAAGCACATGCATTATCTGCAAGTCCAGCGAAAGTGGGGGGCAGAGTGGCTCGCTGAAGTTTATGGAGATTTATGGCCCCTTCCCAGCACTTTAATTGCCTCCTGCTCGGTGGGACGTCCTGGGAGGCCCGTGGAGAGCAGTGACCAGCATCGCGGCTCCTGCAGGTGGGCCCACCAGAAGAACACTGGTTACCCAGGCTTGTTATGGAGACAAATGGTGTCACGGAGCACACCAAAGCCAGACGACGAACAAAGGCAAAGGAGGAGGGAAAGAAAAGTGGGCAGAGACGGACAGCTGGCTGTCTTAATGGGCTCAGGACTTCAACTTGGCCTCTGGAGGAGAAAAGCTGCGGTGGTCGCACTTTTACTGGGGCTGGATAAATATCTGGCATTGTTTAAGTCTGAGACAAAGTAGAGCTTGAAAAGGACACATTCCAAACATTTGTTTAAAAGAAGAAAACTTTTTTTTTTTTTTTTTTTTTTTTTGAACCAATCTGAAAAAATAAAACTTTACTGGGGGACGACTTTGACTTTTTTTGTAAAGCTGAATGCAAAGTTCACATAGAATGCAGTTTTGTTTTATAAAATATCTTGCAACAGACTAAAAATGAAGAGGTAAGTAGTGCCAAGGACTAGACCAAAGTTGTAAATATACCAAACAATGACATTAATAAAATGTTACCTTTTTGACATTTGCTGATGTATTAAAAACATAGTATGTAAAACAATATGAATAACAAGATACTTGAAATAGATTTTAAAAAATGGTCAAAAAGTAAAAAAAAAAAAAGCCATGTGTTAATTAAGATCAAGTAAGGTTAAAAAATTTAAGTTGAAAAAATAAAAGGTTGTCCGTCTGTTCAGTATCATCCAGTTACATTTCTCAAGAGATTATTTGAATAGAATTTTTCACATTAAAAAAAAAATAGCTAACTATGGCATGACCAGTAAGCAGCATATACAAACTTTAAGTCATATACAGACTTCAGGAGAATACATTTCCAATCAGAAAATAACATTTAAATTCAATTAAACTGTATTAATGGCCAAAGGGAAATTCAGTTTTTAGGTATCTTCAAATAAAATGATTGAGACTTTATCTTTCTTCATCTTCCTGATTGTTCAGCTTTATGGCAGGAAGAAGGGAAGAAAGAGTTTTAGACTGTCTATTGTCTACTGCCTGTTCTGTGTTGTTTAGAGTCTTTATTTTAAGTTACTCTTTATTATCCCTATGGGAAAATGTATTCTCTTCATTTCACCCGTCCAGTGGAGCAGTGGGCTGCCCAGGGACGTTCTCCCGATCCTGTCATTAGTTAATGTTTCTAACCAGAGACTACAGGAAACCAGGAGGTGGTACAGAACTTGGATGAATATAAACTGTAAACGGACGATGTGAGAACTGTCTCAGATAAAGACAGGCTTAAACACAGTAACCTCCCACTTGAGGATCTCTATCTTAAATAGTTCATCTACTTAAAAAGGTGTTACAGAGGAGGTTTTGGACGACTGTTGGGGAGGTTTTGAAATGAGCGCACATGTAAGAACAGCCCCTCTCCTTCACAGCTCATTTCGGGAGTGTTTGTTTACTACAGGCATTTTTAGTAGATTTACTGTGTCAGACTCACCCCTCGACAGAACTCCCACTGTTACTCGTCGCATTAACAAACCGCCTGTTGCTTTTACAGTGGCATAATACAAGTTTGTATCTTTCCCAAACTTCTGACAATCAAATATTTTCACCAAAAAATGAACAAAAGTAATCTGTCCAGCAGAAATCTGGTGATGGACGACCGTGATTAGAAGCCCTTTCTGTGTAAAATACCCAAGACACACTCTGGTTTTGTTTAGCTCTTTAGATGTTTTTCTCCTTAGCTCATATTCCTCAAAAAAAGCTTTTCTTTTGCTTCTATCAGCTTCAGGTTGTTTCTCAGGCATTTTGCAACGTCGTGGTCAGACTGGTGAAGCAGCAGTGCATGAAAGCTATATAAACACACTGTCTGTGCATGCACAGCAACTGGAACAGGTGTGCATTACACAACACACAGCAACAGTGATTGACAAGCCAGAGGGCCAATGGATAATGCTCACCAGGCGTCTATCATTGGTTGATGTTTCTTTGGTCCAACAGAGTACAAAGTTTTTTCACTTTAACAGTTGGTTATATGTCTCTTAAGGCAGTTTAAGATTATATAGAAAAAATGTAACATTAAAAACATCCTCTGTAAAGTCAAGTCCACAGAAAGTTTAGAAACAACGTGTTTAACAGATGCTGCAGAAACAAAATGTTACAAAAGTCACTTCCTTTAATAACATGACTAAAAAAAAAAACAATGGAAACTCACTAAAAATAAAGAAGTTATGAAGTGACATTCTGGAAAAAAGTAAATGTCAAATGGATGAACTTGGGTCAAAATAAAATGTATTTAAAGCTGTGGTTTATTGATATTGCTGTCTTGGTAAATTTCTGAAGGCATTCACCTGGCTTCACCTGTCAAGCTGATGCTCCATCACTGTGTAACAGACTGCGGCTCATTGACTATTTTTTTTTTTTTTGTTGTGGTTTGTGCCATGTTTAAATATATATATACTTTGATTTATGAGCCATGTTGTGCTCTGACTTCTGTCAGAACTATTGCATGTGCGCGTTAGAGAAAAAGAAGTCATTCCCAGTGTGAGCAGTGAGTGCAGTTGAGTTTATCTCTGCAGACCCACATGAAGGATTATAACAGACGCAATAGCATATAACTTCCTTTTAAGGTGAATGGATCACAAATCATTAACATTCTCTTACAGACATATGGCAGTGTAATACAAATTCAACAAAGAGCTCCATATTGTGCCATTTAAAAAAAAAAAAAAAACTGATAATTATACTTGTATAATTATACAAAATTTCAGAAATGTCCACTTTTCTCTATTTAGTGAAGTTTATATATATCTATATCTCTATATCTCTATGATATCTAGAGAGAGATAGATATATATCTGAGCATTTACTTGAAAGAACAATCATGCACTACTAAATTACCTTTGGTTTAAAAATTACAAGATTTATCTGTAATGAATGAAGTAAATGCAACATGATAAAATAAATAAAAAAGTATGTTTTACTTATTTAATTTACTAAAAAAAGTTACTACCACTTTTTCAAATATCAAATGTTATTTTCTATAAAAACATTGTGCAGCTGCTCAGACACTTGCTCGAGAGTCCCGGGCTTGCGTTGGGCGTCCAGGCCGTTGGACGTGACAGGCTCATGTTTATTGCAGAGGAACATGTCCTGAGTGACTGTGCCGTGTAAAGAGATGGCAGTAAGTGCACTAATGACTGCAAACTGTCTGCCCACTCCAGCCATGAATATTGGATATGTAAAGGCGCCGGAAGCAGCACTCGTCACTGTTTTCACAAAGAGGCTGCTGATTCGACTGAGCTGAAGTCACTGAACACATGGGACCCTTGTGACCAGGAGGAAGTTGTGTGAAAGCATGACTTGCAAAAGTCAATACACACTAAACAGAGAAAAAATAAAGTGAGAACTAAAGCAAGCTTCTCAAGAGTCATGGAAAACCTGGAGTATAGTTGACAGTTTGAGAGTCAAGGATAAGTAAGAAAATGTGACAAATCTATTTGAGAATTAAAATAAATGAAAGCTTTCTTGTATTAACTGGCTTGTCTTAAATTTCTTTTCATAAATATTCTTTAATTACAAAGTCAAGAGTATAACACAAATGGACTTAATACTTTTGTTTGAGCACTATGTATATATGTATATGTTGCTAAGAAAAAGTGCACTTAAATGAATAGGTTAAAAATGTTTTTGTTAAACAATTGGATGTTGTATTGGTCAAATACTAGCAATATTAAAGAACTGTAGTATTGGCCCAGTTGTTAAAGTGGTTAGGGCCCTTTGTGTGGGAGATTCCCTGAGGGCCCAACACCCGCTGCAACGTGCCAGTCCCAAGCCCAGTGTTGGTTGTTTTACTAATGAACCATTTAACCGTTTACAATATTAATTCTAATATAGAGTTAAAAAAAATGTAATGCCTTGGTTTTATCCTTTTTGCACCCGTCATACATTTTCCACACAAGTAACTGTGTGGCACATACAGTTTTATTGTACATTTATTAACCAATCAGAAACGTATACAACTGGACCAATGCATGTTAATACAAAAACACATATTTCAGCCATTATACCAACAAGTTACAAAGATAAAAAGAAAAACTAATGAAGAAAATAAAAGCATCAACAGTTGTCTAGAGCTATTGCAGCAGAGGCTATGGTAACACAATATCAAGTACTAACATGCAAATCTACTGTTTTCATCCAGCAATATCACTAATAGCTATTACCTTTTGTAATAATCATCCCTTTCTGCTGCCCACCTGTCCATTAGGGCTTTTGTAAAATTCAGCAAAGTGGACATTAGACGATTAACCTCTGCCATTTTGTTATTACTGAACTAAAAACGCAGGCAGGTACCAGGCAACGCCTACACTTACTAAATGAAATGGGTTTGGGGAGCCATCTGGATGGATACTTTATTCCATGCACTTTCAGACGGAAAAAGGATTGCTCCATTATTCTGCAGCCGGTTACTTAGATCTTCAGCACAGGCCCATTTTATAAATGACTGTGGCGCTGCAGGGACGCAATGTTTATTATGTCAGTAGTTCAAATGGATTCTTTGGAGGTAAATAAAAATTAGAGGGAGAATTCGGGGTCAGGTTTGTAGTGGTTGACCTGTGTAAATCAAAGTAGAAATCACTGTCGGCGTGTTCTACGTTAACACTTGGTTTGTACTAAAGCTTGAGGAGGTTGTAAACATGTTGTATATTAAATCAAGTGAGAGTCATTGTAAATTCTAGATACAAACTTTTTTATACAGCAGCTCATTACTGCATATGCATGTCCCGCCATAACAGTCCCAACAGAACCCAAGTCCAGACACAAAGCACACGTTCAGAAAAGGTAGATTTATTTTTACACGGTTAGCTTTGTTCCGGCTGGTCTTCAGGGACGGACAGGAACGAACAGGAGTAGGCTGAGGCTGGACCGGAGCTGGACCCGGGAGAAAAAACAGGTAAGTATCCACCTTGTGTGAATAAGGTTCGACCAGTAACGAGCTAGGTGTATCACTAACATGAGATAGCTTTACGATCTGGCACCAAACTGGACGAGGCCCTCTTTGTGCCCAGCTGGGCTGAGTCCGCCGGAGCTCCCGCACACCTGTCCTCACTCAGGGAGCCGGCAGGGGAGGGGGGAGCAGGAGGAGGAATCTCCCATGAGCCAACGTGACACCCTCTTCTTGGCACTTTGCTTGTCTGTCACTCTTAAATTATGGTCTGATATTTATGCAACTAGAAACTGAATATGTTGTATTTGAATTTAAAGTGCGCAAACTGAGTTGAATAAATGATTATTTTAAACAAAATTTAAAAAGTGTATTCTGGAAATTAAATGCATTGGTTTATAAATTAATTGCAGTAAACTGATTATTTTTTTTAACACATATATATTTGCTTTGGAACTGCTTTTTTAGTTCAGTTTAATTCAGCTCTCCAATACTTCCAGTTTCAGTTCCACAATTGAGTTTCAGTTCTAAAATTAACATTTTTGAGCCACACTTCTGGGTCCTAGATTAAAAAAAAGTAGAGCGGAGTGCAGTTACCTCTCATAACCCACTGTACAAAGCACAACCAACCTGAAACTTGGACCTACTCAAAACAAAAAATGCTCAAATTTGGGTCAAAATTTGCGCAGTGTAGAAAAATTGTCTTCTATTCATTGCATTAAACTAAGCTTAATTTAAGCTGTTGTTTTAATTTACATTTGGGAAATAGCTAAAACATTCTTCTACTGTTTCTTACATTGGTGTACTCCTCTCGACACAAGATATACCCCGTATTTTATTCTTATTGGCAACACATCTACAGTTAAATCCTTATGGAAACACAATACCTATGGCACTTGTCTGATGTCATTATTTGCGTCGCAGATGCCACTCTCTGGAAACACAAACCTTCAACAACTCATGTGTAGTATTTGTATATCTTCATGTCACATTACTGTGAATATATTGTGCTTCATTGAATACATACAATGAAATGTAACCAAAATAAAACTTGAGTTTGAGTTTTATTTCCACTGACAGTTTCTGATTATCTGGGTCATTTTTTTCCCTACATTCAAATTTAGAAACACAAAAACCTTAATGTACAGTTATGGGCCAGTTGTCAAACAAACCGTGAACTGCAGGGGCCCTAATAACACTCTCGTATACAGTAAAACAGGCCTGTGCTGCCAGATCTGATGACTAACCGCGGTGGCTCCACTCTGCCTGACCCATGTGCGGGAAACTGGAGCCCCCCTGCCTACCCCCCATTCCTCCGCCTAATGAAGACCAGAGCGCAGGATATCGCGCCCTCCATCAGCTGCAGCTCTACTTCACATGGTGTTTTGATGGATCTGCGCTCATGTGCCGATCCTGGGGAAAGCTGAGGGAATCGCACCACTGAGCCTTTATCAGTTTGCCTCAGAGGAGCACTCGGGCTGACAGGCTTCACGCAGACCATCCCGGTGGTGCGATGATCAGGGGGAGCCGGGGCTAGCGTGTGCACACAATCACAGGCTGTCATTTTTCCTGAAGACTGTATATCCTTGAGAGCTTCAGAGTGTGATTGACAGCATAGTTTTCATTCACTTTTTCTGTTCAATATCTGGTGAACATAATAGACGTGTCGAACATATTTACATATAAGGTGTCATGAGGTGGAAATACTAAGCTTTTAGTTTTAAAATGTTAATTTAGTGTTTTAAGTTGTCTGACATAATGTGAAAAAGTGCAATTTTACAGTAGTTTAAGCATTTCCTTCTAATTTAACATTAAGATAATCTTATTTCTAAAGGGAAATTTACTTTTAAATGAAGGATTTCTTGATAATCAGGATAAAAGACTCCATTTGAATTGGCTGAATTAATCTGAATAAGCCTCCAACTGTGGCAAAGGTGAGCTCATACTCCACACTCTGAACAATGTTAGGAGCTTGTTTCACTTCAAAGATAGAGCCTCCGTTGTCCTTTTTTAGAAGATTTGTGTTTGACCAATCCACCCTGCTCCATCACACCTACACCTTCTCTGATCCTTGGGGAGCTATTATTTATTTCTTGATATGTCTTAATAATATTGATTCTACCTGTATTCAAGTAAAATTACAGTGATTTGTTACTTATTTGTAACTTTGTATCTGTTGTCAAAATGTCTACAAGTCTGATTTAAATTAGCAGTAAACCAACACAAATAAAGCCGTATTTATTCTTTTAATTAACTACACCCACCTTTGGGTCAAAGCCAAATTAAGACCAAACAAAGACTGCACCTGATTGAACTTTGTAGTCACTACTAGATTCCATTAAACACAAGCATAACTTAAATATGTATTAAATTGCCAGAAACTGGGGCTATTATCTGACTTTAAAACTAAAATAGCTGATAGTCAACAAATCCCACCAGTAAGGGCATCCATATTGACAAAATGAAATATATAAAAAGCTTCCTTTTGAAAATGTAAGCAGAGGTCACCACTGGTTAGTGTCCCACGTGGTCTGCTGAGGGTCAGTCATTTAATGGCCACAGCTCATACGTCGCTGAGTTGGCACCAGCAAAGGACAAGCTACGACTGGGTGGAACATTTTTGATTAAAATAAACCAAACATTTGTTGTTTTTTTACTGTAGATGCACTTTTAGTGTAGATGGATGATTTTATTCATCTTTGTGTGTTTGGGTTGGTTTTATAGTCCTTTAATCCACATACCATAAATAATGAATATCAAAACATAATTATCAGCTTTAATATACTGTATGCTTAAATCAGAGTTTAAAAGATAACAAGTTACACAATGCATATATTTATGAAAAAGGGTTATTTAGAGCATATCTTCATCTTTTTATGTAATTGATGACTTGGGAACGGTCAGAAAATAGATAAATGCTTTTACTGTTCATTAAATGATGTATAGATTTTGTGTTTCTATTGAAGCTACATGATGTCCCAAATAAGGCCTATAAACCCAAAAGTCATGCTTATTTAATAGTCGCCAAATTTCCAAATAGATTAAGCATTTTGTAACACACTCTCCGAGAGCGGGTTATGTTTAGAATCTTGTGAAAACATCTGGAACTTTGTCAAAAGGTCAGAGAAGTAGAGTCAAGTTGTGTCAGTGGAAGTGATGCAACTATGCAACTATAAAAAGTGATTTTTTTATTTAGATGATTCATACATTGTGCTGCAACATTATTAGCAGCTGTTACAAAAATGTCTCCAGTTGGTACAAACAAGGACCCAGAGCGACACATGTTTGAGCTTTAGGTCAGGGCTTGTGTTTTTATAGAACTACTGGAAGAGCCCCTTTTTTTTTTACCATTAATTGAGTAACAAAAGCAAAGATGACACATAAAAAAAATCTGCAGATGTTAAGAGAGTATATTAACATAGAAATATTAATTTGATTTATTTTCAAAACATTCAAACATCCATTCAACTACAATTTGAAACTGAACTTGTAGTGGCTCAGAGGTCGTCCCATGACCAGAAGGTTGACGGTTCGTTTCCCGCTCTCCACAGTTCATTTTTCTCATACACAAAATATTCAATCAAGAACAACCTCACATTTTATATGACCTAAATCTATTCCAGGATGAGCTCCCATTTTGTCTTGCTCAGGGTCCTCTCAAAAGAGCAAAAAAAGAGGTTTTATTTAGAATTGTGGATTAAAATATTTCTTGAGTTTTGCTTAAACAACATAAAAAAAATATAAAAACTGTATTTGAACAGTAATTTGAATCGATTTATGGTTCATATAATATGAAGCTACAGTGGCTTTTTGCTTGTACGTGATAAGCTGTTACAGTGTTTGCAATTTTTCATTTGGTTTGCTTCCTAAAAGTAGGATAACAAACAAAATTGGAGTGTTGAGTAGGTGCTCCGACTGTGTGTAATATTTCCTGGAATCAGAAGGATTTTCTTTCTCATGAAATAGTCCATTTATTTTGCAGCCATGTGAAAACACAGGTTTGAAAGCTCTCAGGGGCGCAGTAGACTGAAGCACCAGTGCGCCATTTACCTTAATGCAGCCTTATACAGTATAGATGTAATTCTAGGCTTTTATTCGTCTGAACTGGGTGATTTACATGATCTACCTTTTTGCTTTTTAAGTAAGAAGCCATGGTGCACCGTTGAAGAAGAAAACAGGAAGTTAGCCAGCTGAGTGGTTGCTTTCTTTTGTCTCCCCTGCACTTTACCCCAAAGACGGAAATAGGGCTATGGAAAGTGTGACTTCTGCCACAGAAAACACAGTTTAGAGCAGCGCAAAAATAGACACAACTACGATGTCTTTTTGTGAGTTGCACAGCCTTCCATGAAACAACACAATTGACCATTAATGCAATTCACATAATACACAAAGGTGTAAAAATTCAGAGTAGAAGAAGGAAATCAACATTTTTTTTTTACAAACTTAAGCGGGTCAATTCAAGAAGAAGACAGGCATTGTTCTTGAAAAAAAAAATGTAAATAAATTAGGTCAGATGTGATTTAAATGGTCAAGTCCTACAGAAAGTCAAATTCAAGAAGGGCCTCAACACCGAGTCTCAAATCCTCAAATTTAAGTTCTAGGAGTATTGCTTGGTAATGCATGTCTTGACTGAATAAACAGCAGTGGACTACTAGGAAAGTGGCTTTTGTGGCTATTGCAGAGCTGGCTAACAAACATCACAAAAAGACAAACAAAAAAGAGAAGGAAAGTAAAGCTGTAGGACTCAGAGAAGGAAGGCTTCCTTTGTTCCTACGGTCATCCAGCTCCTCAACACTAGTACTGTAACATTACAGCACTTTGAAAATGCTCTGTTTGTTTGTGTATGTGGTTGTGTTGGAGATTTATTTATTTATGTTTCATACTATGCTATTTCTGTGCCTATTAACTGCCCCTTGGGGAAAAATAAAGTGATTGAATTGAATTGAATTAATGGGTCCTGCTGCTGTGATATGAACTTCACTGCATTAAAACCAAGATTAAAACCAAGATGACCTGGATGACTGAGAACCTTCACATACATTTAAACCAATGTATTTTGCTGACTTAATTGCAGTATTCTACTAAATACACACTCTCAAAAAGCCAGAGTTTCTGAAATTAATACCAAATCATTTTAATCATATTTATTTATATTTAATTCAACCACATCACACTTAATTTGTAATAAATTTTTCTTAACTTTTAAAATGTTGCCTCAAATAGTTTTTCGATATTTTCTGGAAGTATAACTATTAGCAGTCAACACTTCTACATTAAATATTGACCACTGCAGCTGCTTTTGCGCCACAGTGTACAGCTGAAGTGAAAGCACGCTCTCCAGCACCAGGCGTGACTTTGTGCAGTTGTGCAAGAGTCATACACTTTATTTACTCGTGTTTCCTCTTGCCAGCTTGTTGTTCTACACTTTCGACATCCTGTGCCACGTGATGCTGACACCGCTGCTTCTCTGCCCTCTCCTTTACACGGGAAGTAAAACGTGCTTTGAAATCACTTTGATTAATTGGCTCTTTTGGATGCAATGTCTTTAAAATATGGTGAGAGCTTATATGCATACACTAGAAAAGGGTAATAATGCACGAGGGTCTGCGGAATGGTCAGAGTCTTAAGTAAACTCATGGGTATTTATGGATAAACAAGTCATTGTGTGGTTTGGCCCGAGCACTGACAGATGGGAACCTTAGGTGACAAGACTCAGGCTTGTGTTCTGAGCTGTTCTGATGTAGGCGTTTTTGTCCGCGTTCAAAAGTATTCATACATGGAAGGGTTTTAATATTTATTGCTTTTTTTTTTTTGAGTAGAATTTACAGAGAATCATTTATGTCCCAAAAATATCTCTACAATAATGCATTAGTATCTGAGAAACTGGCGCAAATTTCTACAAGCTTTTAGAGCGTTTTTGTAGTTGGTATTCATCTGTCTTGGAAAAATAAACATTTCCATAGAACAAAAAGTTGCATAAATCTTTGCCTACTTGCGAATGGCAGACAAATTGAGCACTGCTAGTGGAAGGGTAAAGTTGTTGGAAATTTGAGGAAAAAAATTATTGCAGTAAAATATCCAATACAGAGAGTTTTTCTTTTCCACAGACTGGAATGTTAAACACATGCCTAGTGTACTAGGCATGTGTGGCTGACTGGACACCCATAAATCCCAAAATTGGCACACATTGTAATATTTCATTTGTCATCTTTAATTTTTTCTGTTTAATTAAAAAACATTTTGATAATATCACTCGCCTATCCCACTTTCGAACACAGTCAGACTGGCGGGCAGAACATGAGACTGCAGGCGTGAGTGCCTTTGTGCGACTGCTCTCTGGCCTGAATAACACAAATACAGCAGGAAACAAGAAATATTGTCGTATACACTAAGGACCTGCTCTTATTTATAATCCACAGCTTCCAGGAAGGAGGTCTAGTAATACATCCATGTCTATTTTTTTTAACTAAATTTGTTTATTGACAACAGTATGACCCCTCAGGGCTACAGTAGAAAGAAGGACTCTGAAATTGCAACCCGTGCTCAGTTTGTCTGCTCTCAGGCAAAACCGAGCATTTTCTGAGCATGATGTTATCTCAGCTCAGTTTAACCAGGATTTTGTTCGTGTAGTGTCTGACATAAACATTGCAGAAGTTGAGATTACTTTGGCCACATTGTTGTTATTTATTTGCTCTTTCATTTATTAAGTAAATATAATACCTTTAATAAAAAAATAAAATAAAATAAAAAAGTTGAATTAGTTGTTGTATGATAAAGATAAATGTGAGAGCTTGTATGAGGAGTGTATATTTTTTATTGGTGCCAACAGCATCAGAGACTTGTGTAGTTTAGTGAAACATTTATGCTCTGCAACCACAGTAAGATTGTTCTGATCTTAAAATAGTTTTGCAATATCCTGTGACTTTAGGGGAAGTGTTAATGTTTTCCGTGCAGAGCGTCCTACCCGCCAGTCTGTGGCTGGCTGCACATGTGGTACTGTGTTTGAAGGGGGCAGAGCTGCTGGTGGTTTTCTGTGAATGAAACAGTGAGAAGTCGACCCTCAACACTCTGGTCACGGTGTATGTTTGCTGTTTATTTGGTTTGACTTGGCCTGGATTCCTCGGGGAATAGAAGGGGTTGAAAGTCGCAAGGTCAGAAGGTCAAACTAAAAAGACACAGTCTGACACGGAATGGGTTTCAATCCAGTTTAGGGGGCTGTGGTGACAATGCAAAACCACCTTTATTTGAATATTAAATGAACACAGATATTGTAACATTTGCTGTTACTTGTTGTAAATTGCTGCTAAGAATCTAAAAGAACTTTGTGCTCACCAGATACAGCTGTGCTCATAAGTTTAAAAAAACTTTTCTTTCACTCATAGTTAGTTTTTGGGTGAAGCCATTTATTGTCAAACAATTGTATATACTCTTTAAATCATAATGACATCAGAAACTACCCAAATGACCCTGATCAAACATTTACATACCCCAGTCCTTAATATTTGTATTTCCACCTTTAACATCAATGTCAGCTTAAAGTCTTTTGTTGTGGATGAGGCTCTTAATTCTCTCAGATGTTTAAGTTGACCATTCTTTTTTGGCAATAAGCCTCCAGTTCTTGTAAATTCTTGGTCTGTTCTGCATGAACTGCAGGTTTGAGATCTCTCCAGAGTGGCTCAAAGATACTGAGGTCAGGAGACTGAGGCCAGTCCAGAACCTTCACTTTAGGCTGCTTTAGCCAATGACAGGTCGACTTGGTGTGCTTTGGATTGTTGCTATTTTGAAACGTCCAAGTACGTCGCATGCGCAGCCCCCTGCGCTGATGAGTTCAAATTTTCCACCAGTATTTTCTAATAACATGTTGCATTCATCTTTTCCTGTGTCTTTGTAGCTCACACATTCCCAAAACATCAGCTCCACCTCCATGTTTCACAGTAAGACTGGCGTACCTTTCTTCATAGGCCTTGTTGACTCTTCTCCAAATGTAACGTTTATGATTGTGACCAAAAAGTTAAATTTTGGTCTCATCACTCCAAATGACTTTGTTCCAGACGCTGTGAGGCTTGTCTTTGTGCTGTTTGACGTATTTTAAGAGGGATGCTTTGTGGCATTTGCGTAGTAATGGCTTTCTTCTGACAACTTTACCATGCATCTTGTAACAGCCACACCACTTTTTTCAGAGTCCTGTATTTCAGCTAAAGTTATTTGTGGGTTTTTCTTTGGCGCTGATTTTATATAGTGCTTTTCCACCTATTTGTAGGCTAGTAGGCACTCAAAGCGCTTTGTATTAAGCTTCTATTTACCCTCCAATGTAATAGCTGGAAATCAACTACAAGCAAGGTGGGTTAAGTGACTTGCCCAAGAACACAACAAAAATTGAACTGTGAAGTAAGCGGGAATTGAACTTGAACTTTAAATTTTTCATTTTTCACTCTTTGTTAAGGCCTATGTCAAATGTCACAAACAAACAGCATGATACACTACACTCCCCCAAGCCTAATATTGAAAAGCAGCACATCAAATTGTTCTGCGGAGATTTAGCTACAAGCACATTTACATTTACTCCAAACAGACCAAACGGCAAGCAAACAAAAACAGGTGGTGCCAAACTGTGCCATACTGAAACCTAAATAGTTGGTTTGCTTCACATTAGAAGAAGTATATTTGATGCAGGTAATGTTGACATGTGTGGCTGTGATTTTAAACACACACTGATCACATGCAACAGATGACAGGTGAGGATGGTTACCTTTAGTAGCCATTCAAACCTGTTTGTGTCACTTGTGCATGTTCTCAGGACAAAATCAAAATCATCACATATTAGGTATGTTTGATTAGGGTCATTTGGGTAGTTTCTGTTGTCATTATAATTTAAAAAGAGTATACACAATTGTTTGATAATAAATGGCTCCACCCAACCACCAACTATGAGTGAAATGTTTTTGTGTTATCATATTGTCTAAAAAATGGGCCAAAAACAAAAATGGCAAATTCTGCCTGGATATGTAATCTTATGAGCCCTACTTTAGGAAGCAGGTGGCGTCAAGGCCTGCAAACTTGGGGTTTACGTCCAAGGCTGGTTCCTTTTATCAAACTTTGGAAGCTTTTTTAGGGACATCTTAAACACATTTTAAAACCAACCCAGCCTCTGGATTTTTTGTGTATTTGCATTTCAGTGAGCTTAATGCTTCCAGCCCTGTCCTTTTTAATTTTGGATCATCATTTAATATTAATGCACCATAAACAATAACAAATAACAAACTTATAAACTCCGCCCTGAGGTGTGGAATTAAACAGTACACAATAGGAATACAATTACCACGCTCTTCACATTTTCTTGCAGGCGGTGAGCCAGGGCATTGCTGGCTGCAGTGTGGGAGCAACAGCAGATTTCTGTGAAAGTGCTGCACTTTTGAAGCCATACAATAACATTATTAATAGGACATAACAAAGTCTAACACTCAGAGTTGAGTTAGCGTCTGCTGCGTTGGAGTGTGTGGTAGGTCAGTCTGGTTTCTGTCCAAAGTCTGGGCATGTGCTGCAGGTCTTAAAGAAAGACTTAGTGTTGGCTTAGAGTGACCAGAGGCAACAAATTATTTGCAGTATACTGTTATTCTAGTTAGACTTTAGAAAAATCTATGAGGGACTTGCATATGTATCACAAGAGTTCCATTTTCACCTGTTTCCAACACAACACACTTTAAGATGTGTTTTGATTGTCAGAAGGAATAAGGATGGTCCCAGAATTCTATTAAGTAAAAGTTCTGTTTATATGGTATGAGGTATGTAAACAATAAACATCTTGCAGTAATGCTGCAATGGTATAAGTTCGGAGAGTCTGCAGTGAAGCAACAGGCACTTAACAAGACAGAGGCTATGAACAACATGGACCATCACCTGCACTGGGCTTTTGAACAACAGAGAGCAGCCAGTGGACGTCTGAGATCAGTAAGCTGCAGGACAGAACACCACAAGAGCTCCTTCTTCTGCAATAAGACTGAATAATTAATCAGTCTGTGGAAGATGAAGTCTGAATCAATAAATTTGCTTTTTCATTTATTTGAGGAGACCTTACAATTGAATCTCTCTTGGAGATTAATAAAGTTGGATAGAGTTGAATAAATGTGGACATTTATCATCTTGCATTTTGACTCCATATACACTTTTTCATATACATGTGGGACGGCTAATGCTGTCCATTGGTGGTTTAAACTCTGAGTTAGAATGTATGTCTTCAAGTCAGATAAATGTAAAAGTAGCAAATGTGCTTTCATCAGAAAACCCAAGTCCAAACAAAATCAATATTATACATTGCTCAGATAAACCCGGTGACCCTGCCTGTACACTCTCCAAATCTCCTCAACACAAACGGTGAGTGCAGGACACACAGTAACACCATTGTTGAGAGGAACAAACACTCATTTATTTTGATTTATTAATTTAGTGACTGTATGGACATTCTTTGACAGTTATGTAAACATTATTCCTGCCAAGTATATCCAGGCTGGATGCTGCCAGTCAGCCTTGTTTATCATTGGGCCGCTCTCCCGCAAACGAACAGACCATTGAGCTTGTTGGCGAGGCTTTCTGATTGTTGTCATGGCTGCAGTGCCACGTGTCAGAATGAATTTGAATCAGACAAACCCCAAAGAAATATCAATGAAGGTCAGACAATTAAGTAACTGCTTCCAAAACATTAGTCTTATATTGGAAAACTGTTATAATGCTGCTGCTAGTTCTTCCAACCAAAAAAAAAAACATAACGAGAGAAGGCTTCCACTCTGTTCCAATAACACCGCTGGTTGTTTTCTTAGCGCAAGGCTCACTTCTGGGGGAAGTGCGCTTCACATGAAGGTAATAAATGGCGTTTCCTTTTCAAAAGCTCCTCGACGGCAGCCTGAGTGGATGACAACGGCTGATAAAGTTAAGTAAACAGCAGGGCCTATCCGCCGCAGGCCGCAGAACTCCTGGGACTCGCTCAGTACAGTCGAAGCACACGCCCAGTCCGTGTCATCATGTGTAAGAGCTCACTCAGCGCTGATAGTCATCACAGCCGCTGCATATCACCGTTTACATCTCCAGGTGGAATCATGGACAAAGTAGTTTACTTAGCTTATATAACTTGAGTGGCTGTTATAAAGGGATTTTATTGGAAAGCAAATAAGTCCATAAGTGTTTATAAGTGGATATAAAGGTGTATAGTGTAAACTTTGGTAACTAAAACTCGTTGTTTAAAGTTGTTAAAGTATATATTTTTTTTCTATAGAGTCAAATGGAACCTGTTTCTACATCTGCCAAGAGTGGACAAACTGAGCACTTCTTAAAGACAAGTGCATTATTTTTTTCTTTACTAAACACACAATCTTGCATGAAGGCTTAAGACAAATGTGATGATTAAATGCATTATGGTTTTACTGTGAGGTTGTACACTGAAATTATAGATGTAAGATACCTCATATCTGTTGATTTTTGGGTACAGAGTCAATCACAGGTGGATCAACAGGGAAGAGATAAGAACTTGATCTTTATTTTTCTAAATAATAATTGATCTTAACTCCC
The DNA here is from genome assembly GCA_024349245.1 of Neodontobutis hainanensis. Lineage (NCBI taxonomy): Eukaryota > Metazoa > Chordata > Actinopteri > Gobiiformes > Odontobutidae > Neodontobutis > Neodontobutis hainanensis. Next base: position 8,803,499 of record JALDNG010000041.1, read on the forward strand.
TTGAACGAAATAACAAAAAAAATATTAGATACTTGTCTAATTTCTGTCCAAATTTTTTTTATAGTTGAGGAAGATAAGTTTCCTGGTCAGATGTAGCATGCCCTGTCATTCATAGTTGCATACTGTGGGGTATTTGGTGTGTTGAGTATATCTCATCAAAAGCTGGGTTTTTGTTGTTTTTGTTGTTCTTGTTGGTTTTTTTTTTTTTTGGTCGATTTTTGGGTAATTCAGATAACCATAAAAATGACTTAAAAGAGACAAATTTTTTTTATTCTTTTTTTTTTTTTTGTATTTTCTGGTGAAATGTTACATAGTGTAATGAGTGTATAAATAGTGTTTAAATTTTCTATTTTTTTACACAATCTAATAAAATAATGTAAGCACTTAAGATTAAGTTTTCAACAATGCCACCTCTCTTCAACCTCAAAAAACCTGAAAAACATTTACTTTGGAAAGTTGTTTAAAAAAGATGTAGGCTATAATTGATTGAGCCATTCAACAGGGCTTTTTATTTGCATTTCATTCATTTTTAAGGGTTTAATAAGTCCTTGTTGTTCCAGACTTACATTATACAGATATTTAACTCTATCTAACAAGCTGGACCTCATTTTTTTTTGGCAGTGGATACAGAACGCTCCTCATGCAATATTGGACAAAAGGTCAAGTAAAATGCCCCGTGTCTGTCGGGTTCAGGATAAAGTTAAACATTTCACAGCTCGGGCTCACACAGACTTCTGCATTTGTCTGTTTGCATGACTCCACTCCTTCTGCTTCTCTTGCAAACATTCAATGTTGAAAGGCAAGGTTTGAGAAATAAGTGCATAGTTGTGTGTTTTGAAATTACACTGTAACAAAATGTCTTGTGTGAAAGTGTGTGTGTCATAATAGAATATGACACACAAAGTGTGTAAATCTGTGTTTCAATTAATTTCACATTTCTGGCAACCTAACTTTTTACTTTTAAGTACTGATGTAGTCAACAATGCGGTCATGGAAGAAAACCAAAGTGTGCCAAGACCAAGGAAATGCCAAAACCTTTGGGGACTGTGACTAAACCAAATAAAATGACAAATCAAAACCACGTCAAGACCGAGGTAGGCCATGATTCATGGGAAGATATTCCAGGGAACAGTTAAAAACATTCAGACAGTTCCTGTCGAGGATCAACCTATGACAATATTTCATTTTTACAATATAAATAATCGGTAACCTCTTTAAGTACAATGTAACACACTCTATAACATACACAATGGAGTTATGTGTACTTACATATTGTAGGTAGGGTTAGAGTTAGGGTATGTACTGTATATACTACGCTATTAGTTTGTTACAAAAGGAGTGTATTCTAAAAAATAATTTACAGGGAAATCATGAGAGTAATACGGACAGATGGAGCAGTTGTGGTCTTGGCAGTTCTTGAGTTCCTGTTTTATATTTATATATTTGATTGGGACAGTTCATGTTGATGAAAATACATGAGACACAGCCATTCCATCTGTTGTCCAAACATTCTCACACATTCATTCACCAGAGCTGTGTCACTGGAGGCAGGGTTGGTTAAGTGTCTTGCCCAAGGACACAACAACAGTATGAACTAGGAAGAGCGAAAATGAAACTACCAGCCTTCCAGTAATAGGATGACAGCTCTACCACCAGAGGCACCGTGTTAGTATCAAAGCCTTGTGTCTGTCTGGTGTACTTCAACAGCACTTAATGTATTTCATTTTAATAAATCTTAATTTACTGAACACGGACACTTTCTTCTTCGACTCTTCGACTCTTGAACACGTCTGAACTTCTTATGGCATAAACTCCAGCTGTAGGATGGCTTTAACAGCTGAGGTATTTGTTTTGCATTTTCATCATTTGTGCAGATTCCGATGATATACACATGTTGTTCATGTGCAAATGTGGAACATAAAAGGAACACTGTACTCCTAGCAGTCCTAAGTAAGGCTCTAGATTTCATGTCACATCCTGTTCCCCAACCTTCCATTCCCTGCCTGAAAACTTTAGACTCCAGCGGGTCTATTGATAAGTCTTGGCCTGACCTGTTGTCAAACATGGTTTAACACTGAGAGAGGTCCATGATACAGTCTATGGCCCACTAAGCCAATTGAGTTCCATCAATGAGACTGATGAGATGGGTCAGTAACCACATGTAGGTGTATGTCAGCTTATGAAAAATAAGATATTGGACAGAAATGTGAATATCATTGAAAAACGTTTCCAAGAGACTTTTTGCACATAATATTCTGAGCCAAGGTCACACTTTGTTGAGAGGCACCCAGTTGTTGTAAAGGAAGAAGCTAGAAAGAGAAAAAAAGGGAGGGAAAGATTGGGACGAGTCTTGGGCCTAAAGCTGAGACTGTGAGAAAAGATTGTTACTATCTTCACAGAGCCCTAGAACAAGAAGGGGTTTTATCTCTGGGTCTTCGGGGACTGCAAAAGGCATTTTTTTTCTAGGAGTGAAGCTAAGAAGCAGTGTAGAGATGTTCTAAAATATGTGTCTAAGTTTGCTTGGAATGCTCCCAGCCAATACAGGCTCTTTACGTACTTTACGCTCTTTACGACTTGGGGAAGGTCAGTGGGAAAAGAGTGGAAGAAGCAGAAGCAGGCGAATCGTAAGAACCTATTTAGGTCCGGTCTGTTATTTTGCATTTGAAGTCTGTTAATGCAGAGAAAAACCCTTAAAGTGTAGAGCAGTATTGACAATGACTTATGTCTTTAACCAACTGAAGGCAGATCAATTATTAATTTAAATAAATAATAAAACAAGCATGCTTTGTCTCCCAGCAAGAGCTTGGGGTAGAACGAGAGGAGCCAGCTCTGGTAGCTCGGGCATCTGTTCTTGTTGCCTCCTGGACGCCTCCCTGGGGCGGTGTTCTGGGAGTGTTCCGCCAGGAGGAGGCCCTGGAGAGGACCATGAAGGGACGATGTCTCTCGGCTGGGCTGGGAACACTGTGGAATTCCTCCGCAAGTGCTGAAGTGAGAAGGTGTCTGGAGAGTGGGAATTCTGGGCGTCTCTGCTGAGACTGCTGCCCCCATGACAGCCCTGGATAAGCAGAAGAAGATGGATGGAAGGATATTAAATCCGTCTTTGCAGCACCTTGGTTTTTTCTGTCCCTTTTTCTAGTTCTATTTTTTTTGCAAGTTAAGCGCACATAAAGGATAGAGTTAAACCAGGTCAGTGGAGGTCCATCAAGACAAAGATCCTTGATCTTTCAAGTGGCAGCAGTGCAAGGATCTCAACTGGTCCCAAATTCTGCTGCCAAATTGGTAGGTGCTGGAACATGTTCTGGCAGGATCCTGCAGAAATTAAGCCCTGGTCAAGAAGCTCATAAACTGGTTATTGTAAATAAACATGATAAAAGATCTAAAAAATCAACAGGGCACAGACATTAATGTGGTCTTGTAATGACTTGTTTCAGTTTCTGGGTAAATAAGTTACAAAATAAAATTATCTTTTTATTAAGATTTTTCCATTTCAAAAGTAAATATTAATCTGCATTGGTAAACTCAATTTTTCTGCCACATTTGTTTAAAGTTTGTCCTAATGCTACGCTGCAAAAAAACAACACAGAAATGAACTTTGCCACAACACCGGCAGCGCTAACTCTGGGAGGGGTTAGAGTGGGGACTGGTGACGGCTTGTTTACTCCCAAACCCTGCATATTGCATTTATAAAGAATGAGCTGAAGGGAAGCAACAACCCAGAGCGACAAGAACACAAAGCCCAAACAAAACACAAACAGAGTCCCATTGTGGTAAGCCTCTGTCCCACCTTTTCACACTCCCTTTTCCACAACAAAAACATCCACAGTCCTTCGACGATGGCGCTGGGCGGGTCACAGGCACAGGAACGCAAAATGAAAAAAACAATATATAAAGTGTTTCATGACTTCAGTGTTCTGCCTCTTTCAAAGACACAGAGAACAAACCACTATCAAAGAGGAATGGAAAGGCAAAGGCATAACTTAGTCATTGAAAAGCAGAGCGCAAAAAGACAGGAAAAAAGTCTTCAAAAGAACAAGAGAATACCTGCAATGATCTGGGTTTATCTGGGGTTAGAGAGATGTTTTGTAGAGATGTCTTAGAGGCTGGACTATAGCTGGTTAAAAAGTGGTCGTGAGACACAGAAATGTATGAAAAGGTAACATTTAGGCTAGATTAGATCAGGCACACACTAAATATTGACTGTTTATATTCTGCTTATATGCTTTAATAAAACTAATGGCTACCATAAACAGGATGCATGCCTTTTGTCTGCATTACTGTCAAAGAATTACATCTCATCTCATCTGTTATTAGGATAATTATATTGAAAAATTCATAAAGTATATGGTTTTGTGCAAATTGTTTTCAACATATCTTAAATTTAAATGAACTTGACGTGAAAGACAAAGTGTTTGGCAGGTAGCACACTAATATTTAGAAGAGATAGAGACTCCGTCAATCAAACTCTGACTAGTCATATATTTATAGAAACTCTCGTTTTACTGAAATAAATGTGTATAAAAGTGTAAAACAGGGCAAAATTTGTTATCGATACATTAAAGATACAATATAAATCTCAAATAGCACACGCTTTCAATCTATGTCACCTACAATGGCGCATTGCCGCTCATCCACATTTGTGGAGATGTCAAATCAACCATGCGTCACTGACTATGACCTTTTTGCGAACCTTAAGATCGGGCCTCATTTCTCTGTTCCTACAGTGGCCCAGAATGGACAAACTGAGCACTGCTGGAGGAAAAAGCACATTAATGATTCTCATTGATTAATCGGTTTGAACTGGAGGGCTACCATAGATGTTTTCCACTTGCACAGGTTCTATACAGTGGCCTACTTCCTCTTACAGTGGAACATAACAATGGTAGGTTGCCTGTCTCTGTTTGGCCGCTGCACCTATCTCGATTACTGCATCCTCTTTCCGCCAAACCCCCTGTCAATCTGAACCGGGGGTGACTTTTAGAAGGAGATTTAATGTTGCTGCCAGTAGCAATGTGGCTGATGACAGGCCGCCGCCTCACTCCTCGTTCATCACAAAGACAAATGGACAGGAGCAGTAGGGCGCAGACAGTACTCAGCCATCCATCTCAGCTGTAATTATGCACGAAGTCGCTGACATGTCTCGCTTTGGCTCTTCCTACTGGGGAAGACCGAGATGGACCTGGGAGACTGACTGGAGCTGCGACCACCTCATTTGAAATGCATAATATACAGTGGGTCTGTGTGGCTTTGGTTATGAACTGGAGAATGGGAATGTTGTTTTATAAATGACGTATTAGGTTGCTTTGACTTGTGGTTTTAAAAACTAGTCATACTATAAAAAACTTTTTATTAGACTCCTGGTAACGTTCATCCATAGTGATGATTAATTGTATGAGGTCTTTTTCTTGGTCTTGTTCTAGTCACTTCTTTGACACATTTACCTTCATGATACGCATCCTCAATCACAAAGAAAAGAGACTTGGCCTCAACCTTAGACAAAAAGGCATTAGACAACACGGACTCAGAATAAAAAAACTCATAGTACAGGCCAGAGGAGGAAAGTCTATCAAGCACATTTCCAAGTAATACTAGTGAGAAGGTGAGACAACCAATAGTTTAGATTTTTCCAAATGCTTAAGACAAGTCTCTGGCATTAGCTGTCAGCTGAAACTATAATGCATTAAAAACAACTGACAGAGGGACAGTACTGTTCTGTTTGCACTGGTTGTGATAAAGATAAATTTGAGGCAGTGTTCACAGGTAATGTGGTAATGAACATTAAACATATATTATAACCATGTGTCCAATGCCATAGCAATGTAGGTCAACATAACAGTACAATTAATTTCTGCATATGCATGGTTTCTTTCAGTTAAAAGACTCCATAAATAAAATAGTCCACTCCAATAAAGGCTGTTCTGGCTGATACTAGCTATGGTGAGAAGCTCCTACCAAAGCCTTATAACATCCACAGCGACCAAATAAGGAATGATTTAGGCTCTAGTCTTTACCAAGCCTCTCTCATGGAACCCCTTAAAAGGTACTCGAGGAAAGGCCCCCGCCATACAGCAATAAAACGCATTATACAGCGATATACCTCCGTCCACCAGGGGGCAGGCTCAAAAAGCAGAAAAATAAGGAGAAAACCAATGGCAACTTTACAAGTGTAAAAATCATGTTTACAGCCTGGTACAAAAGATGGCTCTGGTCTCTAGAGCTAAGTTTTTAATACATGACAACTCCTGGGGGGGGTGAATTTTTGATTAATATGTCGTTTATGCTATCTGAAAAGTATTGTTTTACTATGAATTAAAAGCGGAAAAGCCCGGATGTAATGTTTTTTTACCCTGTCCTAACGACAATATCGATGAATAGTGGACCAATGGGCGAAAGTTGTCCTTAGTATCATTGGTCTTTAAATCTACAATTGTAAACAAGTCATACATACCTAAATACAGCCATTAAATCAACACAAAATTTCTAATACTCTGACAGACACAGTTTCACAGATGGTGGGATATTGACATATGTAGAACAATCAATTACTGCACCCAACCTGATAAAAGAGCATTCTCTTTGAGTATTGCCCGGCTAACAACAACAGGAATTATGGCACTACAGGTCAAACAGTTCCTTCGTCAGTGGCAGATAATTGCATCTAAGTGCAGTTAATAACCTCTTACAGCAGTGGGCCCAACAAAACAGTGACAAATAACAACTAAAGAAAGGCTATTGTCTTGCGAAGTGACATAACATAGATTTAATTAAGACAAACATAAAGCACAAATTATTGTTTTGTTTTTTTCTATTGCCTTTTCAGGGTACTTTCTGTACAATTCTACCTCATGGTTTATTGATTGGAGTTCAGTTTTGAATGCTAAACCAAATGCCCCCAAACTTCCCCAAAAGAGCAAATACAAAACCCAAAAGCTAATAAACTCATGCTGTAACCTAGGATTTCACCCAGTAAAGTTCTGCTTACTTTATTCCACTTGTAAAGGGAGTTTTAATAGGTTAAAAAAGGAATCCCCCCAAAGTATCTTTATATCCACTGACACTTTGCTTTATCCGAGATTGAAAGATGATCTGTTTTCATGCGGCAGACAAAGAGCCCCCTCGCGAGGCCCCCTTCTCCTATCATGTGGACTGTACTGTATATGTGACGAGAGGGTTTAAAGCCTCCCGGACAGGCAGTTTTTACAAGGCTGAGAGTCTGCCCCGCAAACCGAGGCCTACACTTCTGCACACACTGCTTCCTCTGTGCGCTCATTCACTGCTGAGAGCTGAGTGGCCTGTTTATACGTCTTCTGTCACGTTTCAGAGGAATTTTCCATATGTCCGCTGTGTAATTTCCCTCGTTGTCAGTCTGGCCGCTCTCTGTCCGCGAGATGTTACACAAGAAACAATGAGCAGATACTAGGCAGTCATAGGGAAAAGGCATAAGTCAAACTCTATTGGAATTTAAATAGAATCCCATAGGGTCCAATTCTCTGCACACTAGAGCGTCTGGAAAAGGAGAAAGAAAGTGGGTTAAAACTCTATCAGGCTGTTCTGGTCGCCATTCCACTGTGGAAAACACGATTAGGTTTTTGTATTTTTTTTTTGCCAAAAAGTCCTTGAGCACACATTATTATTTGTCTGTATGAGAACTAAGCTGCTTTTTTCCTCACTATTCTTTTGAAAATCAAGAACAAAGTGAGCATGATGTAAAAACTGCAGCAACATTTTCATTTTTTTTATGCATGTACCCATTGAACATTGAAGAAGTGCTGCAGAAGTAAGCGAAGGTGAGTAAGATGGTAGAAAAGATGTGACAGATTCAAGTGTTGATTTGATTTAGGTTGTGGTTTTGAACGAGAAGTGGGTGGATGTGGAAACAGAGATGGCAGAGATAATAATATGTTCAAAGAAGTACATTATAGTACATATAACAGTCTCAGACACTGACTTTTTTTGTCATCGTTAGTCACATGACAGTGGCATACATTTAACCAAAACATTGACTGGACTCATGAAAATGGACTGCAAAACATTGAATAAATCTTGAATGCTCTTTCCTACCTTACCTCCAGTTTACACTGCCTCTGCTAAGCCACGCAATCTGCAGAAAATACATAACGTTGTTTTTAATGACACAATTTACTCAGTGTCCGCTTAGCTCCGCTGTGTGCTAATACCCTGCAGTTTTTAGTTTTTTTTTGCCAAACACTGGAGCTAAACCACTTCAATTCCAAATATATTACAAAAATATACCGACAAATCTTCCTCATTCAAATATTGATGTGTTTATATAAACGTAGGAAATGCCAAAGCCAGTAGGAATAGAGCACAAACAACGTTTCCTTCCAGAAAATCCTTTAGTGCCACATTATTTAGCATTTACAAAAGATGTAAGTATCAATGCTAACATTTTTCATGTTGATAACAGCGAAGAAGGGAACACTTGTTGCATTTGTCAAATTAAAAACGCGCTTCTTCCTGTTTGTGTTGTCACATCATTGGTCACAAGAGGCCGGTGAACCCATGGTTCGACTCAAGCGGGTACAAGATGGATTTACCCGAGTTTGGAACGTCACAAATCTTGTGAGAATCTAGCTGCAGCGCAAAGTCAGTGTAATTTAAGACGGTTAAGAATAAATTGTATTTTGCTCTATAGAAGCTGAGGTAAGTAAATGTTAGCAATCTTACGCTGAAAACGATGAAATGAATATTGGACATTCAATCACGTAATGTTTAACGAGGCAGAGGTAACTGCCGTTCTGAAGTCGGAGCAACAAATAAGTTTTGAAATTTGTATTTTGAAGTGGGAAGATAAGTATGTTTTTACTTTTTTGATTACAGAAAAGCAGGATCAGTCCCTGCGTTACGCTGCGTATGTGTCTGAGACAGGAATGGCAAAAAGAAAATCATATAGTAGAGCTTTAAGTAATACCAAACATGTGTTTTAAACTGTGACACTGTTCTCTGTCAAGTCACAAAACATTGTGGTGTAATTTAAAGATCTAGTATCTACTATCACTGTACTCACTGTTGTGGGTAACTGTCACATCTCGTAGGAAACATCTACCGCCATTTTCCAGATGTCATTGTTTTCTTACAAATGAAAACATTAAAAGACGTAAGACCTGCTCACTCACAGCAGGCGAGCGTCAGTGGCCTCCCTGACTGCATCCACTATATACACGTTTTCATCTCCCAGAATTAAATATTCTCTCTCATCTTCGGTGTGCAGCTATAAGCGCCTCAGGTTGGGAGGAGGAGGAAGGAAAAGAAAATGTTTTTTTTCACTCCCCCTCTTTAGGATGTATTTAAATATAAGGACATTAAAGAATGAAACCCATAACAGTGAAGACAAGGAGAGAAATAAATCGCTAAAGACTGGAATCCTATTTTCAGAAATCACATTAGAGGAAAACGGTAGGAGGTAAGAAACTTAGACGAATGGATTGGTCGAGTTTGGAAATGTTAAAGTATTTACAGCAAAGATAATGCATTTGTACCCAAAGACTCTGAGCCATTATTTATTATATTTCAACAATAAAAGAAAACCTTCATGGTACGTTTTTTCTATGTTCTTAAGAAATACTTGAAATACAGCAGCGTATGTACCATTGCAATAAGTACAATTAACCATGCTTTGTGCCATTTCATTTTTCAAACCGATCGATTGTGTTCCAACCTAAAGTTATCTGTTTCTAAACCTGAAAGTGTTAAGTCCTCTTAACAATTGTAATGTCCTTGTTTTATTGACAGTGAACACAAAAGAAGCATTTACTACTCTTTTCATCTGCAGTGAAGAGTCACATGGCTGGACAAAAGCGATAGCCTACTGGTTATAAGTGTTTAATAAGTGTTTAGTCTCATGTTGCAAACTCTTGTTTACATCCACTGTGCATTAACCAGTGTCTTCTGTTGATGACGCACGGATGTGGAAATCATGAGCTGATTCTACACAAAGTGTCATGGTTTTAAGTATTCAGAACTGAACCAATTATTGCTTATTGGCTTATTTACGCAATCACCAATTCATTAGATAAATATCTTCAGAAAGTGAATGTTGGTTTTTTTACAAAACGTTAGGGTGATTATAATTTGGGAATGATAGCATGTTACCAGTTGACTTAACTCTACAGTACTTTTCTACCAGACCAGAAAGAAGCTCACCTTGCTAAACAAAGCAAGAGATATTTGACAGTACAAAGCTTAGTTATACTTTATTTGAGCAGTTTTTTGAGGAAAATTTTAATAATAGATCATGTAAAAATTGGCAGTAAGTTGCTAAGAGTTATAAAAACTACTACCAGAAAGACACTCATTAATGTTACATGTGTTTTTGGTAAAAAGAAAAGAAACTTTTGGTAGAAAAGGGCATTAAACAAGGAGACGGTGGACTCCAGATTCTTTGGTTCTTTAGCTCCAGTTACATTAAAGAGTTGGGGATGACCTATCATATTACATAATTCATGCATGGAGCTGGTGAATAATGAATGTTTCTGTCCCAGTTGATGTGATGCCAGAGGTGCAACAGCGCTCCTGTGTCCAGCCTCACATCTCTGCAAAACAAACACAGGGCCACAGGTTGTGTTTCAGTCTTGTTCTAACCTTGTAGCATGGTTTATCTCACAAAACAGACCATAACGAGACAACAATATGACAACATGCCAGTTCACATTAATATCCCAGTGTGGAGAATCATGGGGAGGAAATCTGTCTCACAAAAACTGTATCATCTTTAAACTGTGCGGCTGTTCCCGCTGGACCAACTGTCCATGTAAATGTTTTATCAGGCCTTTTGGGCTCATTCATCAAGCAGCTTTGTGCGGCTGCCAGTGAGGCAGCAGGCCATGGGAACCCAACAGCTACTTACACATACAACTGGATGGACACACATTTTTATACAAAAAAGATCCAAGAAGCTTCTGGGAATAAATGTCTAAACTAGTCTTTAAAATTAAAATGTGTATTAACAAAAACAATGTGGCTTATCTGATTGGAAAATTTTATAAAAAAAAAAAGATGTATTCTACATTATTGAAATTGTTGGAAATGTGGTTAACAGAACTGAAGACTTGACCCTAAAAGCTTTGCACTGACTTGTTAAAACAGGAGTCACTGGGCCACTGTTAGCGTCATTAGCGTGGGTGTTATTAGCACCCACTCAACAGATCCCAAAGCAGCCTGGGGCTCCCCATCAGTCCTTGTCACTGCGCTCACTTCATTAGTCAGTGTCCAGATGACAGGGCTCTTGTAAAGGATATCTCACCCCCCTGCCGAGAGCCAAGTGTCCTCGCAAACAGGCTCCTGACCCCCAGCGCATCTCTGCTCCTTAGTGCTCAAGAGTGGGGGGTATAATCGTCCAAGAGTGTGGTGAGGGTCCACAGGCTGCAGGGCAAAGCCAGACCAGGGCCAATCGATTCTGGGCTATCCTGACCTGTCCCCGACCCCACCCCCTTACAATGAAGTTAACCGACTCCAGCAAACTATGGTGAAGTGGCAGATATCCCAAGCAAAAGAGGGGGAGAAAAGAGGAGTCTGGGGCCCAGTGAAGGAGAATCGGACGCCCAGCAGTGACATGCTAATCCGCTCGGCTGACGACTGGGAGTATAGGGGGATGGAGAGGTTGGGAAGGCAGACATTTAATGATGATAAAAGAAGTTCTTGGCAGCTTTTTGATGTGTGTGCCGTTTGATTGGGTCTCACTGCTGGCGTATTTAGATGACAGGCGCTCTGTCGATGCTGAGGTATCTGTCCGACACGTGTGATGGGTGATCACACTTTGATGTTGAGGCTTTGTCTGGGTTTGCAACGTGATGCGGTGGGCACATTTTAAATATTAAACACTATCTCTTTGGTGGTCTTGCTATACATATTCACTGATTAGCCCTTTGGTGGCATTCATTGAATTGAATTTACAGGATACATACTCAAGGTCTATTTACACCATTTACCTGTTGTGACAGAAATGTCTTCTAAGCTATTGTAAGTATCATAATGTGTAATGTGTATAGCAGACCAGTAGGGGGCTATTGTGAACACCACGTCACCTAACATTGATTGCATAAAAAGAAAAGACAATCTACTCTAGCCTAGCACAGCCTGTTGTGAGCGCTCTATATATTCTTTATACAGTCTGGCAAAGCTTTGTAAGTCAGTCGTTCTTCAGATATGTTATGTCCCGGCCAATCACGTTCGATTGTCGCTGGAGTGTTGCCTTGCATCACACTTAGGCGACCCAGGTTCCTTGTTCAAAACAGTCGAGATGGCGCTGATGGACTTCCGAGAGTTTGTTTGTCTCTGCTCTACAATCAGTTTGAAATAATTCTCAGTTTTTTACAGCATAAACATCATTTACAGCTGCTCCACCGCACGCCATGTTGGTTTGTTGACTTCTTTATAGATTGTTACCTTGCTAAGGTCATGCCTTTTGCAATTTTGATTGGTTGGCCAGGAGTTGCTTTGCCCCACCAGGCCCCGCTCTGAGGAAAATAAGCTTGCATTGAGATTTTTCAGACTAGATTTTTGCAAGGCTCTTCAAGGATATTCTCTGCTTTCTAGAAAAACGCTAGATGGCAAACTGAATAAGAAAAGAATGATTAAAAACTGCGCAATGCAGAAAAGACCATTCAATGGTCATTTCCAATTTTAAAAAAAATCAAATAAATCATCAAATTCTATTTTGTTCTCTTTACTTACACATATACTTTAATTTAAATAACAGATGGTCATTTTTTGTGTAAATAATGACATTGCAATAACAGAATTTTGCTGTCACTATATGAAATAGTGTCATCTGTGGCTGTCATTTTCATTTTGTTATTTATTCAGTTTTACTGCATTTTTCTAACTATTTTTTATATTCAATCAATGTTTAGTACAGTTTCCATGGTACTTCACCCTAGAACTGTACTTTATTTCAAACAGTCTGCTATTTGTGGTCTGACTCAAAGCTGTTTCTCATAAATCATGCCAGATATGTGGCATAATATGACATTTTTCATATTTGTCTATTTTAAATTTGGGGTTCTCGGCAAATAGATCACATTTCAGTGTCCGCAGGCCAGATCTTTGAATCCGAGGAAACAATGAAGTGCGGGATCAGGAGTGACACTGAATACAGTACACCATACATCCCACATGTTGACAGCTGTACATTAGAGTCATAGACCCATACATCACAGAGCACAATGGCCAGCTCCGCCCTCTGAGGACTTCCATATGTTTGACAGAGCAGACTGTACTCGGCCAAGGAAGTAAACAGCCTTGCATATGTACGTATGTGCAGAAGCCAAGACCACACCGACCAAGACCAGACATGATTGAGACGTGTCAACTGAGACTAAGACCACAGTTTTAAGAACTGAGCCCGAGTCCCAAACGAGTCTTAATTCTTGGATTGTCAAAAATGTCCCCTCCACCCCTTTTTAAGAGCACAAAAAAGTACTTTCTTTCAAATCTGTGACACTTGATGAGATCAGAGAAAGTGAAAAATTGCTATGGCTTAAACCTGGTTTAGTCCTGATTTAGTTGCTCAGAAACGTCCAAAGGATATAAACACTTTTTCAAGGTAGCCTAGATAAAGAAGGCATTTATAAGAATTTCTTTAAAATGCAATTTGCAGATATTGTTTTCCAATTTGAAATGGTAATAGTCAACCTTATTCTGTATGTTTCAATTCATATTTCTCAAACGAAGATCTGTGCAGCCTTCTTTTTAGATAAAAAATTCAGATGAGAAAAAACACATTTAATTTCTGTTTCTCTGAGTCCAAAGGTTTAAGTTGAATGTGGGTATGGAATGATAATGGGCTTCCACACAGTTATTGGGAGTTGTCAATGAAACCTCGAGATGGCTACTCTTGCACCCACGAGCATGAGGTGTGTTGTTAAAGCCTAAAGAACAACACACAGTGCTGCACTTGCCACTACCAAGTCAATACAGACAATCAAAATGCTCAAAAGGTTTTTTTATAAACAGACCAGAGTTTAAATTGTACCTTGACATGTTTTGACTGCGAACTTCCTCCCGTCTTACTCAGAAAAGACACCTGATCTTACTTTGAGGTGGGCTGTCAGCTGGTTTAAACCGGTTTTGTTGACCTACGTGGAGCACCCTGCAGTCCGACTTCTTTGGAACAGCATTCCAGGTGAGGGACTGCAAGTATGCCCCCTCATCCTGATTTACCATTTACCATTGATACCAACCATTAAACACAAGGAATAATAACAGAGATCAATAGGATACACCAGCATGTCGTAATAACTAAGACTAGTATTAATTGTTTAAATGCTGAGAGATGACAACAGGCTTTTAAAAGCCCTCTTAATGGTGTGCACTTTAACTCCAAATTTGTTCTTGGCCTTTTGTGCTCATCCCAAACAGTGTGATCCATCGCATTATCATTACTAATAAAATCAGTCATATTAAGCTTCTGCGCTGTCACTCGTCCAGCAATCTGTGCTCTGCCAGACGAGTGCAGCAGGACATAAGAAGCATGTTGCTGTGTCATTCATTTATTTACCCTGGAGGCTGGAAACATGGATTAAAAACCCCTACTGATGGAGATGTCCCAGAGGCTGTGTGGGACAGGTGTTGTCAGTGAGACCAAGACTTAGTGACGGCATCGCTGTTATGGAGACTTAATGACCTCATGGTGCTATTAGTGTTTGCCGAGGGGGGATAATTGGGGCATATGAGCAGGTTGCGTCCCACCTGGAGTTTAAATCATTATGTGGCTAATGCGCTCATGACATTAGGGTTTTTTCTGTTAGTGAGGTGGTTAACGTGGGAGGTGGCGTGGGTCTCCACTGAACAATCCGTGATCAAACACTCAGCAGTCAGGAGCAAGTCTCTGCCGCCAAAGACACCAAAGTAAAAACTGTTTACAGAGCAAACAGGGCATTTACTGGATTAAGCATGTGTTTTTACTTTGGCAGGATATTAATATCAGTTTCTTTAAGGCCTATTATCAGCACTTTGGGGCTGATATTTTTAGTTCTTAATGTAAAGTTTGTCTTGTCCACATTTGTTAAAATTAGGATTTGAGTTGGATTTTTTATTTCTTTTTTATTAATTTTTTATCTCACATTAGAAATGATTTATGGTAACAGTAGAAATACTGCTCTAAAGTACTGCTCCAGTACTTGCCATTTGCCATGAGTTGCATCCATTAACAGAATATTTCATCAGAACTAAGAAAACAGTATGATTTGCTAAATGTGCAACATGTGCTCAAAATAAGACCAGTATTTGGATACTAATAGGTGGGACACATAACACACAAAAATATTCTGTTGCTAAAAATGAGACAAGAAAAGGGGTTTAAATAATATGTATTTTCTTTTCTTTTCATTTCATGTTGTCTTCCTCTGTACACATTTGGCATGTCATGCTACACTCATGATAAAGTTTCATTTCCAGCAGACTCACTGGGCACTATAGGAGCACATTCAGCCTGCAGACAACTCTTCCTGACAGAAAAATGTCTAATCGGCATGTTGTTCTTCAATCAAATTATTTAACATTCTCAAAATTACAATGCCCATTTAACTTAAATCCACACAATTAAATGTCTTTTGTAAAGAGCTCCAGACTTCACACTATCTGCCATATTGGCAGGAAAATGTAAGAAAAAACTAATAGTGTAGACCTAATTATATTTTAAAGCATTTAAAATCCATTTTTTTCATTCGTAAAGTGACCGGCCACATAAACCTTCTGCTGATGGGCATGAACTATTAGTTTATAGTTTGCTACTCTACCGCAGAGTCACTGAAGCAAAGTATGAAGCCCGTTTTTTAAGGTTTGTAGGTCTATAAATGTAAAATAAAGCCATATGAACAGAAAATAATATTATGTACCGTTACCTGGTCTGGAGTGGTCCCTATAGTGTTGGTCTCTATCCAAGTCTATCCAAAATACACACAACTATACAGTAACCAATAAGCTTTAAGGATACAAAATACAGTAGAAATGTGTGTGTCTATAATATTTTCTTCTTATGTAGGTAATTATGGAAGCGAGCAGATGCATTCAAAGTGTGGCAGTATAAAGACAGTAGCATACTTCAGGCTTCAGCTGAGGCTTGTGCTGCTACAGTTCAGTGAAGGACGCTCTGTGCTGACAGCACACCTCCCCCACTTTTCATCTGAAATTTCAATGATGCATTCGGGCAGCTCAATGACAACACGCCTCTATTCCTGCGCTAAACCTCCCAGCACCAAGCAAACCTCCTCACTAAGCTGCAAATTGGCATTCTGAGACTATCGCTCCACTCATCTTGAACCAGTCTTTGGATTTTGAAAGGCTTCTGGAAACTTTTTTATTTTTCTCTTACTTTGTCATTGCAAAAAGGCAGGCACTACAAACTTTAAGAAAAAAATGTATCTTTCATGTAGTATATTGTGCAGAAGGAAAAAATTAATAAACCCATTTATTAATTAAAATGAAGCCATCATGATTGTTTATTGGTGGAGATGCTAAATGTCCAAACAAAAATGTAATGTTCCTGTAGATTCAGGTTTTCTAATACCTCATTGCCGAGTGTTATTTTTTGTCTTAACTTACAAGCAGTAACACAAAACACGTCTTCTTATCATCTGCAGTACACAAATGGGAGAAAAAAAATTAAAACTTATATTAGAAATGAATTGTGTTAAAGGCTTACAGTCTCATAAATGATAACTATGAATTTGACCTATTAAGAGTTAATATTTTCTTTGACAACAACATGTCCTTGCAGGGCTATCGTAGAAGCTCATGGACTTTTTGATTGACTTTTTCTCACCTCATTGGCTCACATTGGCTAAACTGCACATGCTCTTAAATCTTGTCCTGTAAATGACTATTATAGTTTGGACACTCTATCTCCTGACTCCACTGGAATTAAATAAAATGAAAAAAAAGTTGTTTCCATCAAGTAGAAAAACCCAAGTGAAGTGTCTGCGTTACACTTGATTAGTTACTACAGCAGAGAGGAGGGATGACGAATGTGGAAGGTTTGCCTGCACGTCTTGCTTTAAGAGGTGTGAAGGAGGCCCTGTTTCCCCCTGCAGCGGGGCCTCTTTCTGGGGAAAAGAGGATGAACACTGGTGGGTGTGTGTGGGTCGAGGGGGGATGATGTTACTGTGGAAGGAAAGGAAGAGACTTAATGAAGGCTTCCCCCTTGAAGTCAGAGACAGTGTTAGGAAGTGTCCAGATTTATGGCGCATTGTGGCCGGGCCATTGTAGCCGTGTCTTCACCGTGGCAGTTGACCAGCAGACGTGAGGGGAGAGTGTGAGAAAAGCTGTAAATCACAGGGGAGAGTGTGGCCCAGACACGCAAACACACTCTCAGTGCACAGGCAGAAAAAAAAAGTGAGAAGGAAAGGCTGCTCTCCAGTAGTCTGCTGACAAGATAAAGCCTCTGTGCATGAGCGCTTCGGAGATAGGCCTATCCTGTTCTGGCTTGAACTTTGAAACACACAGGAGCAATTAATTCATAGGATTCCAACCTCGGTGAAGTCTATTTAAAAAAGATTTATTCAAAATAATCAGTGATCATAATACATGTCAAATTAAATAATAATTAATACAGAGGTGTCACTAAAATGGATTATTATCAACACATGGATCTCCAGTGGCAGATCAATGTATCATACTGATGATAAAGCTATGGCAAAAATCCAAATCATACTTGTGTTACATGTGTTCATTGTGCAACATTTCACAAGCCTTTGACAAATAGTTATCCAAATGTCATAAAGGGCTTGTAGAGATGTTTGTGGATTGTTAATAGAAAAGGCTGGAGCTACAGCAGCTGACTGTTTCTGGGGCTTATTGGTTCAGGTGGTAGAGCAGAGCGTCCAATAATGGGAAGGTTGGCGGTTAGTTCAAACTGTCGTTGTGTCAATGGGCAACACACTTCAGGGATGATTGTGTGTGAATGGGGTGAATGGAAGCATCATGTACAGTGCTTTGTGTGCCTCGAGAAGGGTTAAAAAGTGCTCTAAATAAATAAATACCATTCTAAACATTAAACTTATATAAAATTAAGGTCACAGGTTCTGCTTGTGTTAACCACAATGTAGAAACTAAATGTAATTTTTCAATTCCCAAAGCATATGACGCTGACTATGTTTAAAACCGAAAACATTTAGCAAGATTTTAGTATCCAATATGATTATTATTCATTCATTCATTTATTCAGTATTTGTCATCCAATCAACAGACTCCAATGTTTAGCTTAATCTTTTTGTAAGCCACACGTTTGGGACTGCTGAGGACCCTAGGCCGAGGTGTCCCCAAAGTGGTACAGCACCAAACTCCTTTTAATGATGGAAACACTCCTGTACTGACCCGACCCGTACCACTCCAGAGGTAAGGGGCTTAAGCAATGTCACTAACAAATTTACAATCCAAGCTACAAGATTCAGCATACTTCATCAACTAACTAAAATATAAAGCTTATTTGGTGGTCAGAGGGAGGTGTTGTGTCTAAGAAGTTACAGACCAGCCAAGGGTCAGGTGAATATTTCATGAGGTTTACTGTAACCGTAGCATGTTAGGATAGTTTAGCTACACTAAGCTACCTAATGGCCCCATTCACTCAGCGATGTCTAACATGGTTGGACAGATTCTCTGCTATCCATTAAGCCTTTTATTGGTGTTGCATGTCCTTAGTTCATCTGTCTGTGCGCTATCTACATTAGAAGATGGCCATTGCACAAAATGACAAACTCAGGGCTTCTGTTCTTTAGAGTAATGCCAATGAATGTGTTATGAGATCCTGGTAATTGCCATTTGGCCAGTTAAATCACAAACAAACAATCAATCAATCTACACAAATTATCTTGCCCAAAATTAGATTAACATAGACAACAATGGTAAAAACAATCCCCTGCTTTAAGCTTTTGAACAACAGAGAGCAGACAGTGGACATCTGGGATCAGTGAGCTGCAGGACGCTACGCCACAAGAACGTCTTCCACCAACTGTTTAAAACTCAATCAGTGGCAGAAGAAGTCCGGATGAATTAATTTGAAGAGACCATACTGTTTATTCTAAGGTCTTATTGAGGCCATTGTTGCCATGTTTGACATTTACATGCTAGTCTTAGTAACATGAGCTAAAACAATGATGACCATGTGAGCTACCCTCTTCACTGAGAGTTGCTAACAGGCCTTGCACATGATAGAAGCTCAAGCGCCATTTCAAACACAGGAACAAATGTTGGATTGTGATCATGTATTAAACTCACATCTGCATAGCCTGACTCATTTGTTTATTACTGGGCTAGCTGGTTCTCTTGTGTGGGTGAGCGACACTGAGACGATATGGAGGTGTGCATGCAGGAAGCCACCACACAAGAGGTGTCCTGTTACTCCACTTCAGTCTAACGTTCCTCCCAGTGAAACGTCTCTCTCCGTCTCTTTCATGCACCATTGACTCTATTTCCTTTGCAGGCGCTCTAAGGATCACTTAATCATACGGTGCGTGTTTGAGTGCCCCGGCAGCAGCATGCTTGCGGCCGCTTCAACAAACAACTGTGCAGTGAGTGGCATGAGTTGATACTGTTGATTATAATAATACTTAAAAAAAACAAGAACTCCAGTGTAAGTAAAGGTTGCCAGTGCATGTAGACATCATATTACAATTCTGTTTTTGACAAACCCGGTTATGCTACTTGGAAAACACTATAAGAAAACTGTGATTCAACGGCATAGGCTCTGACAGCTGCCCGGGAACTGCACACGATTACGCAAGTTGATTGACACACGCAAAACAAAAATATGGTACAAGCAATGTGTTTAATACAGTCACAAATTAAATATAAAATGGACTCGTTTACATCTTCACGCTGTTACTATAAAAGTGATATTACACAAAAAATACAACTAGTTTACACAGTTTATTATTGTGCTGATGTCTCCATGTGTCCATTACGAGAGCTACTGTAGAGTGCTGTCATCTTTCAAAGTTATTCTCTTCACACACTGCTCCTGGTCCTGCTGTGACACTTTACTCAAGTCAATACATGTTTATCGTCTTATGCCAAAAAATCTAGCTAAATAAGCCATGTCTGTGAGTGCCTTTGCCTTTCAACAGCACTTTGTTTGAAGGGGTATGACTTAAAAGGTTCCTGCAATACTCAATGAATGTAAGAACACTTATTGCGTTGACCCTGAACTCATCTGTATTGTCTTGTTGCAGGACCTAAGCATTAGTTGTGTATTGCTTGGGTCCTGCAAAAAGACAACAGTCTCACCAGCAACTCCACATCTGAAGATAAAAAAACTAAATGATGGAATGTCCATAAGACCCGATTAAAAGCTGTGGCAGGACCTTGAACCAGTGAATGCACACAAACCCTAGTCTACTGTAATTGGTCAAAAGTAATATAAGACTGATAAAGAGTTTACTAAATGTATTCATCCAGTAAATTAAGTTTTTTTCTTTGTGAATATCCTTTTACTCATAAGTTATACTTTTGTGGAGAACTTTGAAAATAATAAAATTTTGCCAAAAAGTATGTTGGAGATTTTTTTATATACATAATAATAATAATGTTTCTGGTTTGCTTAATAAACAGATATCAATTTGATATTTTAAAAGATGGAGTTCTAATCCTCACAGACCTTAAGTAGAGCAAAATAACGTGTGCCAAACATAAAATTAACTCTGTTTACTTAGTGTCGACAGGAGAGAGAGGAGGCGGTCTCTTGTCATATTTCGACCACTGTGCCCACGTGGACTCTGGCCCGGGTAAACCATCCATCGTCACAAACGTCTGTGAGGCCCCCTCCTCGACGAGCGTGCTCTGTGGCCTTTGTGTACACAAGATCTCCGGCCTCGGCGGGGAATGTTTACCCAGCTGAAGTCCAACTGGGCTGCGCTCTGGCTCAGCTGTACAGTACAGGCTGCGAGGGAAGTCAATTAGGATACATCTATTGACCAATATCAGATATGTCCCCGGCTTATCCGAGCTTATGCTGCAAGACTAATCTCCCTAATGTGTTATTTGAGAAGGATTTTTTTTTTTTTTAGGTCAACTCTTTGGCTTCTGTTATTACTTCATTGCTCAGGCTGTTATAAAAGAGCTCACTCATGTCTTAATGTTCACTTTTGGGAGTTAAATGGAGTCACGTCTTTGTTGAGATTGCATGCATTTTACCAAAAAAAAAAAAAAAAAAAGTTTTGGGACTACGGAATGAGAAACTAAACAGAAGCATTACACAAGACAGAGTTCAAATTTGCCTTATGAATATTGTCCAATAGCAGTATGTTAATGACGTGTTGCAAAACTAATTGAGCAACTGTGTTAGCAACTGAACAGAAGAAAGAGATGTAGTTCTCCACTGTCAGTCTTCTTATCCTTTGCTGCTCTTTACTTGGCTAGCGGTACCTCTGGTTATAACAAAGCTCCATCAATTCTCTGCCGACGAGGAGAGAACAAAGGATCCTATACAGCGTTGTAAATAGAAGTGCAGGAGATAAAACATTACGCAGTATAACGTCTGTCCACATGCTGTTACCTTGGCCTTAAAGTGCTTCAATACTTGCTACGCTTTGCTTAGAAATTGTTTTATACAATATTTTTTATTTATTTATTAAGTATTTCCTCATTTTGTGCTTGTGGTTATGCCCCTTACAGTTTGTAATAGCTTGGACCAAAACTTAGTGCGTTAGCTTACATTAACAACTACATAAATATTAACTTCTTGCACTGGTGACTACTCAAGTGTGCATACTTTTTCAGGAAAAAGGGGTATCTTAAAATACCCCTTGTTTAATAGAAAGTAAATAACAGTGATAAAGAATAGAAAATAAATTAGCGAAATGCAAATGTCTGTAGTGTGTGCAACATGGGTCTGTAGTTACAAAGATATCAATATGCTCATCTTCCCATTATCATTACCTGACCTTTCACACTTTCACAATGGCATCTGGGGATAATAAAACAAACACCATGCCACTTGATTGATAAGATTAATAAGTAGGCAATTTGTGGCTTGGGTTACGTTCCAAACTCAACCTTATCCAGGTGTAATTTAAATACCTTCTTTCGTCTTTTAACTCCAGCCCAAAAATACTTGACTACACCTTCAACCCTTCGCCCAGCCATAATTCACCGCCGCTATCTGTCGGCTCGGGCGGCGCAGCAGCTCCATCATGGCTCAATAACGCTGGACTCGATTGGAGGTAAGAAGATGATGCTCCGCAGGGACAGCTATTCTCTCCTTCTGTGATAAAACCAGCCTCTGCCAAGTGCCCGCAGGATTTATAGCCTTGTCTGTTTAAATGTAGCCAATTTCACTTTAATATGATATTAAAGAATGATGCATGCCCGGGCGCGAGATGCTCCAGGCTTATACAATCGTGGCAGCTTTCAAGGGCCCAGCATGGCGAGCCTATGATACAGCTGATGTAATGTTCAATATTGATAACAGCCCTGAGCGGAATAGGCTCTGATCATTTAGGAAAATATTGTCTATACTTTTTTCCCCTTTAACTACCATTTCTTGGCCCTCTGCCTGGATTCAAACCATCCATCAGCACAATTTGATGGGCAGATCTCCACAAAGCTCTTATTGCCTTCAATAAAATGAACTCTGTCTGTGAAAACAGGCGCGGCACATATGAAGTAAAAGGCTTTGGAGGAACATCATTGGAAATGTTGAATCATTTCTGATATATGTAAAAATTTGAGAATGATTTTATGGAGTATTGAAAGCCTTAAAGAAAGATGTTAGCCCCAAATGTGAAGCAGCTGACATTGTGATTTAGCCAACCAAGCTTTTGAGGATATCTGTTGTGAGATATAATATCAGAATACTGACAGCTACATGGGATGTTTACAAACAGTAAATCCATTTACTGTTTGTAAAAACAAAAAATAAATAAACGTAAATTATGTGCATATTTCATCCACAGACTGCAATAAATTTGAAAGCATTAGCAATTATAAATTGCTAAGAGTGCCTCAACACCTTGATTATGTTAAATGATTAGAGAGCATGATTATTGCACAAGTGTGCCTTAGGCTGGCCACAATAAAAAAACACTCTAAAAACCAAAACCAGTCAGCTCTTTAATCAGCATCTTCATATTCCACCCCTGTGAGGTGGATGGATTGTCTCGGCAAAGGAGAAGTGCTCACTGACACAGATTTGGACAGATTTGTGAACAATATTTAAGAGAAATAGGGGCGGCAGTAGCTCAGTGGGTTGAGAAGTCGTCTTTCAACCCCAAGGTAGTTGGTTCGATTCCCGCTCTCCCCACAGTTCATACTGTCGTTGTGTCCTTGGGCAAGACACTTAACCCACCTTGCCTCCAGTGGCTGTAACACAGGTAATTACTGTAGAACAATGTAAGTCGCTTTGGATAAAAGCGTCTGCTAAATGAATAAATGTAAATGTAGAAATAGGCCTTTTGTGTTCATAGAAAAATACTAAGCTCATGAAAAATGCGAGCAAAAACTGAACATGAAATTGAAATTTAATTTTAGTGTTTTTGCGTATATTAACGGCTTAAAATATCTATATCTAACACGATAAATAAAAACTGGTAAAATGACATGCTTTGTTTGCCTTTGTATGAACAGACACAGTGCAGGTTGAGATGGTGGATGGGACATACAACCCTGAACCTTTCTTTCGCGTAAACATTCCTGCCTTTTTTAAATGTTTCAAGAACTATATATTTGAATGTGAAAAAACATTTTGCTTTCTCATAAAGTCTCTTGAAATTAGAGATGTAACGTCTTCACCTTGTAAACTGTAATGTTCTTTTTCACTTTTTCATAAACTGACTCAATGTAGTCTAATGTGGTAAAATGGTCATACAAACCATCAAATACTCAGGTATCTGAATCAGACAGCATTAGACGTTAATAAATTTAGCGTTAATAAATTCCCTTTGCTTCTATCAATTTATGCTAGGTACTCTTTATAATCTCAAAATTCTCCAGTCTAACTTAAACCTTTAATGTACATTGATTCTACATTTGAGTAGTTAGTAGTTGGTTGGTTTAAAGACCATACCATTGGGAGATGGTAGAAGCTGAAAGAGTTTCCAGATTAATCAATACGTTTCGTATTCACAACGCATGTCTTTAGTCTACAGTATTTCCTACTCCATTGGACAAAAAAATCCATTTTAAGACCCTATATAAGTCTTTGTGTGTGGTGGTCCCTCTTCCTGCCTGTGTGAGTGTCTACAGCCTTCACTGTGTCAGATCTTGTTGATTTCCGCAAGGGAAGTTGCCTCTGTGTTATCCGCAGACAAAGCCCTGACCTCTGGGGTTAAGGAATGTGAACCCAGGGTTGTGACAATCAAGACTTTTCCTCGGGGCGGACAATGCACAACACCTCAGAAAAAAGTCTTAATGAGCTCACTTTTGCTCGTAGCACACCTTTTTTTCTCCTCACCTCTCAATCATGGGAACCAGGTAAGGGGATGGTGTAAACAATTCTGTCATATATTCAACTTGAAAACCAATTTTCCACAGATTTTTTTTTCCATTTTACAAATATGGCCTATGCACTAATATATTTTTCTCTGTATAGAAAAAGAAGAAGAAAATATATTTATAGAGCACATTTTATACCAAATTAATCCAAAGTGCAACAAACACAGAAGAAAAAAAAATATATATATATATATATTATATATATATATATATATATATATATATATATATATATATATATATATATATATATATATATATATATAATATATACACACAACTTCATCAAGATGAGGCCCCAACAGATGATGTGCTCAGTAATACTCTCAGGCAATGGGGAACAGAGGTGAGGTGCTGGAGGAGGGACCATCATGGGAGGACAAACCCCTGTAACCGAGCACGGAGTACGGACTGGAAACCCCGAGGTCAAAGTGGGAAACACCTCCAAAGGTGGTCGAGAATGACCGAGCCAAGATCCTGTGGGACTTCCAGATTCAGACTGACAGAATGGTAATGGCGAACCAACCAGACATCGTGGTGGTGGACAAACAGCAGAGGAAAGCCGTTGTGTTGATGTGGCAATACCAAGTGATGGCAACATCAGGAAAAAGGAACATGAGGAACTAGAGAAATACCAAGGGCTCAGAGAAGAGCTGGAAAAGACTTGGAAGGTGAAGGCGACAGTGGTGCCCGTGGTCATCGGAGCACTCGGGGCAGTGACCCCCAAACTGGAAGAGTGGCTACAGCAGATCCCTGGAAGAACATCAGACATCTCGGTCCAGAAAAGTGAAGTACTAGGAAAAGCAAAAATATAGTACATGTCAAGTAAAAATAAATAGTAACAACAATTAAACTACAAATATTTCAATTTTTTTGTGTATCTGGACAAAGATTGACAATGTGAGCTACTTTAAGCTTAAGAACTATTAACAGATGCTCACGTCTAAACCACTGTAGCACATGGAGGAACGCAAACATTACAGAATGTTGAAATTTATGAGAAATCCAACTGGAACTAGAATCTTTTTGAACAAGACTAGCTAAAACAAAAAACATAAGAAATGTAAATTGGCATTGCCAATACTTTTACATTTTGTGCATGCACTGCCTTTATGTCCAAGTCACAATTTAACTAATACGCTTGCTGTTTTTTCAGTTTAGACAAATATTTTATTGATGTGTGTGGACCAAATGTATTCTGTGATTTGACAGTGGAGAGGCAATCAAAGGGACATAAAAACACAATTGAGATCTTGTTGTACAAAATCTGAGATGCTGTATAGAAGTGCGATGAAAAAATGGCTGAGAGATTGCAACTTTAAAAGGCTTCTTCTTTAATTAATTAGGCCTAAATGTCAAATTTGACCCCTGACATTTGATAAATTGATAACAAAAGTAATTATTAGTTGCAGACATTGTTTGAAGTCCTATGCACATGTCGCCATTACATTCTTACAGATTGAAATCCATTGTCATTACCAGTGAAAGGCGGAATAATAACTTTTACGAATGAGCTTGTATTGAATGGTCAAAGTACAAAGACAACCAAAAGGCCCCTGTCTCATTTATCACCCACTTTAAGAAAAAGAGAAGGAGGAGGGGGGAAAGGGGGAGCTGTCAAAGCAACCGTAGCAGATTGAAGCGTAACTACGGTGGTCTCTCATCACCTGAGGCCCAAACAAACTCGCTTAATTCAGAAAAAAGAGCCAAGACAACAGATATTGCAATTAGGATTTAGAGGAAAGGCTTGGGGCCAGTGCACGGCTGTGTAAGGCTGTAATGTTGGGACCAAGACAGATTTGAGACTAGACTTAAACAGGGTGAAACTAAGTCATAGTCAAGACCAAGACCAGTGCATAGTATTTATGTCAACAGTTCTTAAATCCAAACTCAAGCAAGACCAATCTCTGGACCAATGGTAAAAACATGGGCCATATTGGTGCGGCATGAATTTAAACATATGGGCAACACCAAACAGTGGACACTAATTACAAACTGGCGCTCTTCTTGAAGGTCTGTGGAAGTTGCTCAAACATGATGTTAACCAGGACGTTATACTAAGTCACAAACAGGATATCCTCTGAGCGAAAGAAAAATAATAATAAAGTTGATTGCTTTTATAACTACAGCCCCTCCACGTGAGCTTTTCCTCAATTTGATGGAAGCTGTCTTGTACAGTCTGTAAAGCCCTTGAAGGCCAATTTCTTGTAATATTTGGGTATATATTTAAGGCAGTGCATGTATAAAGGCTCAAGTAAAAGATGGACTACAATTCTTTTTTTTCATTCACTTACAAACAAAACAACTCATAGAGAAGGAAAAAAGTGTCTAGGTGCCAGAATGTGTTTATGTCGTGTCCTCCCACAAAATCACACTAATTAGACGTGTCCAGTAACCACAATTTTATAAAAACAGAAGCTGAGAGGACAAAAAAAAGGACATGTTCCCCCCACTGAATGTGACATGTATTTTTTGACTTGTGCGTCAGGAATATATAACGACTTGTTGGTTGTGGAACATGTTGTGCATCATTGCACTGAGAGGGCTCTAAGAAAGCACTTGGCATTGTCTGATTTTCTCAATGGTTACATAGATTCTTGGGATTTTTAAATAACAGAGATTATTTCCTGAATACTTTTAATTATGTTGTCCATCGTATAAGCTTTATTACCCCACTTTTTTATTAAATGATGTGTATGCTATGAAGGAACTTTGAGCTTGAGACCATCAAAAAGTATCTTCTCAAGACTAAAATATATGGCAGCACAACAAGTGTGAGGCGTTGAGAGGAGCCAGAATTTATAAGCCTGGGAGTCAAAGGTCAGACCACTATTAATCATGGCCCAAGTTGGGGATTAAATAGATGGGTGTAGTGGCCAGATGAGGCGACTGTTGTTTGATCGGGGATCTTAGAAGAGAGCCTGTTGTGTGTGTCTTCTGTTACACAGAGAAGGCCCCGAGGCAAGACGCCTTTCGGACCGAGAACAAATGAGACGTCCAATTGACGCTCCCTCTATCCCATTGATGAGCTCTCAATTTTGTCACATAACATCATCGAACAAACTCTATGAACCCATGATTGATAATAGCTTAGATAAAAGATACATATGTCAAAGTAAATCCACTTTTGGCACTAGGTGCAGATTTGACAAAATCACACCTTGAATCAGTGCCCAGTCATACCTAACCCCCCCTCCTTTCATAACTGCCTTTGATCTTTGATGTGCCATGCATGCATTAATTATGTATCACGCCTCTGTGCAAACGTGGAGAACACCTTTGAGTGTTTAAAGAGGAGCAGGCTTGTTACAGGGCCCTTAAGGAGGGCTGCGGGAGCCGCATTTAAACACGCTTCTATGTTCGACGCATAAAAGATTTCACGGTTAAAAGAAAAAGATGGTCCAATCACCGCCAAGACATTTTCACTTTTGTCAAACATGTGCCGTCCCCATGTGCGCGCCGTAATGTGTTGATGGATGGTATGTGTGGGTGGCTTAGATTAGGCACAAACTGACACAGAAAACAAAGCAGGCGACAGAGAGATCCAGTGTCAGGCTGAGAACTATCCAAACTGACGTTAAACTGAACTCTGAAAGCGCCATCTGAATCTTCCACAAACTTTTACGCATCTGCAATGAATTCATTGATTTTTCCATTTGTGTTATTATGGCTGCTCAGATCATGGCTATGGAAAACAAAAGCAGATGTAGATTTGGGAGCGTTCACATTGTAACAGGGAAACAATAGGTTGCGTAACTCTTTGGGTCTGGTTTCACTTTGTTGTTGTGCAAAAGACTATCGATATAATGGTTTATTGTGAGAACGAGGTTTTGATTGACTGTTTATGTTTGTTGTCAATCGGGTATGAGAAAATCTCTATTTCTAAAGAGCTACGGTTTGTTTGAGAGGGCAAGATTGTATTGCATGTGATAGAATGCCTTAACTTGAATCTTTATGTGCAATACAGACCTCATGTGTAAGGGCTGACCCAGGTTACCTTGTGCTGAAGCTCAATTCTCACGAGATTTGAGTATTCATGGTCCGAACCCTGGTCTTACCGGCTTGTTGTGCCCAATAATGTGGCAGCACAGACAGATCTGCGCCTGCTTAAGGTTTAAAGTTGTAGAGACTGCTTTACTGTTACAAACATAAACAACATGGAACTGTTCGGATAAAACTGCAGGTGATAAATCCAATCCTTGACCAGGTATTCATTAAAAGTATCTGCCCTTTTGCAAATGCTCTGGCAGCAGCAGGTAATGATTTAGGAGCCATTCCCAAAATTGTCATGAGAGTCCAATGAAACAAACAGATATACAGGCTTGAAATGTCAGAAGCAGTGAAGAAGGGTTTACAAAAGACAAAAGATCACAATGAGACAAGGCGATGCCTCATGGTAATGTTTGGTGACTAGCATATGGATCTGTAATGTTCTCACTGCATGCTCTGTGATTTTGTTTTTGGCTCTCAAAGTTTGCAAACACAAAGTTATTTTTTATTGATGTGGTGTTTTTACCAAGGACAACTGCTCATAGGTTTCAAGCTTGTGTGAATGCACAAAAAAAGCATTAAAAACAATGCCATTAAAACAAAACACAAAGAAATTAGACATGACAGACCACATTTTACATTTGACAAGTCATTTATTATTAGGCTATGTCATAACATCAATAGAGTACTGCCAGATTAAAATGTAGTATCAGACCAAAAGCTAATGTATTAATTTTCTATTTGCTCAGATGTGTCCTATTTCAGAAAAAAAAACAACTAAAAAACATAATGCTGCATCTGTTGTTTACTACAAAAAACTACAAAATGCTTGCAAAAACAATGCCAAGGAGTCTGTAGTTCATGAATACAACACAACTAAAGCAGCTGGAACATAGCCTATTCCTTTTTTTTTTTGCCCCAAAAACTTTATTGCCATTTTCCTCTGTCTTACTGGATACTGCACTCTTTGATAGGGCTTTCCAACATTTTTTGTATTAGATTTTTAAGCCATACCTTCAGCTGAATAAGAACTGGACTTTCTTACATCATCAAACTTGGTCATATTGCTTTAGAAGCTGAGAAAGACCCCGGATGGAAACAAGACAAAATAAAATCAGGGTTATCAGGTTCTAAAAAGACTGTTGATTTTATTTTAGCAGGTTGTATTGGCTTGGAGCTACAGATAGACCTAATTACTTTAGCTGTGCTAGTGCATTTGATGTGTCCAGGTTAGAACAACAGACGATAAGCGGCTGGGCTGGAGGGAGTGCTGCTGCTCTGTCTGTCGTTGGTGGCGTCGCTGCAGCGCGCTGTTCGTCGGTGGGAGTACCCCTTGCACCGGTCCCTTTAGCAGCGCACATCCAGTAGTTGGAGTTGTACACCACATTAGACTGAGAGAGTACAGCTTTGCGAGCGGAGCGGCTGAGTGAGAAGCATTAGCTCATGTTTCTGTGACTATCGCCTGCCGAGCTGTCACTTTTTTACCCCGCTTTGAGCAGAGTCTTCGCGCCTGGTTGGAAGATTGGAAGAAGAGCACCAGTCCGTCCACCGACCCCTCCGCTGCCACCACAGCCGCAGCAGCAGCGCCCTGGTCCGGTGTGGTGTGCGCGAGCAGCCGCCTGTGTGTGTGCGGAAAAAAAAAAAATCAAAAAACTCCCAAACGCGGTCGTCCCAGCTGGCATGAGCTAACCAACTATCAATACAGACATGGAAACCAAACCGTTCTTATCATTGGGTGAGTTAATTTGTTTTTCTAAGTCTTGTGCTGTTTTTTTTTTGTAGTCGCTGTAGTTTTGTTTTCTTCGAGTGAACTTCTTTAGCAGTGAGTTTGAGGGTTTATCTCAACTACAAACAGACGTGCTGCTTATTGAACGCTGTGATGACATCTGCTTTGATACAAAGTGACATCTCACTCTCTTCACTCCGTTTAACTCTGTGTACCTCCGCTGAGGTTATGAATATTTGAGATTATAAAATACTACTCTTTTAAAAACACCGACCAATGCGAAGATTTATCAAAGTGTCGAATGCATTCTCTTTTTCTTCAACTCATCCTCGCTGCATGTCTGTCATTAGCTTTATATCCACTAAAGTTTAGTGTTGTTTTTGTGTGACCTGGAGGCTAGATTAACTTGTTTTTAGCTGGTTATTACCTGGTTTATTAGTATGCTACTCGTGTGCTTAACAGTGAAGGCACATAACTTATTAGGTGCTCTGGGATCCTGTAGTAAATGTTCCCAAACTGCTGCAACTTCAGTCATCCTTGTTTAGTCTCAGTTTAAGTTCTAGTTAAGCACTTTAAGGCTTTTGTTTGTTGAGGGATAATGGGCTAATGTAGCTTGCCTGCATCAAAGTAAAGTATGGTCTTGGTTTTAAACAAACACAATATGCTTTATAGGAGTTTAAACTTCATTTGTCAAGGTCTGACTTATGCAGTGTTTTTGCTAAGGCTAACTTAATTTTGTCTGTGCAGATTTAACAGAATTCTAATGTATAACCTATGCACATCATTAGATCTAGCCATGATCAGAGAAAAACTGTACCAAAAGTGTATCAGCTGTGGTCCCACTTTTACAACGAGGCTATACATTGACTTTAAAATGTGTTTTAAACAATGTTGAAATTGCAAACTCAATTCCACTGATCATTACGGATAAACTTACAGTAAGTTATGGCAGACAAAAAATGTTGATGACAGGAGGTCATATTTGAAGCTTGATGTGCGTCGACATTACAACAAAGCTGCTTCCAGAATTTAGCTATAAACTTTTTGACTTATCAATAAAAGTATGCTGTAATAAAAGAAGAATGTTACAGTTCTGCTCATTTAAAAAATCATGCCTCCGCTGCAGCACTGAGTGAAGAAAAGTGCGTCTGAAGCATGGTCGTTTAAAATGTAAAACTGCAGTATAAGGAAGGTTTTTTATTAAAATGTCTTTACCCTTTAGATGTAGTAAGTGAATTCTTTCCTGGAAAAAAAAAGGGGGAAACCTGTACCTAGTAAATATCAGTACTGGCTTCATTCATGAGCATGGACTGCAGTGTTTTCAAACCATTAATCTTTGCGCTCAGGCTTAAGCCCAGTCTGTGTTTGAGCCTGTTAATTTCCACTTCAAACTTGCATGGACATACATATATTACATACACACTGTAATTCATTAATAGCCTTCTGAACGCTACTGTAAGTTTGTGCCAGCGAACAGAGCAGACCCTTGTCCCCCGGAGCAGAGATACAGTACATACTCCAAGCTGCAGGCTGTTATTGTGTCTGCCGCTCTTTCATGAGGGGGGGGGTGGGAGTCGTGTTACATTTGGACATGTATCACAGACGACCTGTACGCACCGGGGAGATTCACGTGGACTTAAGAGAAGGCCCTTTCCACCGCCCGAATGCTCGCTCAAACTGTTATCACTGGCGTCCTTCAGGTGGCTTCCCAGATAGACGCTAAAGCAGCAGCAGCGTTACAACACACAGAAGAGCTGTTATTACAGGTGCAGTGTATTGTGTGTCCCACGCTGAAAGTGATTCAGGTTCTGCATCTGTGAACGCTGTTTAAAAATGTTCATTCGAGAAAATCGAAAACCTACAGTACATTACACGGTTTACATCAATGGTTATTAATCCACCACAGCAATATTGGTAATGAAAGCTGCTCAATATATTGGAAATGTGTGGTTATTAAAACAGACAAAATATAAATCCAAAAGAATAGTAATTTTTGTGCCGAAACATTTAAAGGAATAGATTGTTTGTAGATGAAAGTGAATCTATCAGAAATTCCATAATCATAACCAATGCGGTATTCATATTACATTTAACATAGTGAAAACATTTGTAAATGGAACCAATGGCTCAAAAGTTTATACAGTGTCATATCCTGTAAAAGGTTTTCATATATTTTTCTTAATAATGGAACTGGTGGCTTTGTGGAGTCACCAAATAGGGACATGAAAGTGGAAAAACTCTTTAGAGAGATTTTTTTTCTCTGATTCAATAGGAAAAAGGAACTTCTAAAAGAGAAACTGGATTTTTTTCAAGTGTCATTGTCAACATTTTATAAGGATACTGCAAATCACATGCTGTCCAAATATAGCCTTATATTGACTCGTCAGATTTCTAGTGCTTCTATCAGTCTGTTTTCACTCACGTGTCATTGGCTGGTGTAGTCCTACAGTACTTTAGTATTCCAAATTGAACAGCCAGGGTTTCATGTAGCCTGCTGTATAGGATCTGCTTCATACGTTAGAAATAAAGTAGGACTGCATAGTGTATGGCACAATTATTATTGCAACATTAAAGCAACACTATGTAATTATCTATTTCAAGATGTAAAAGCTCAACCTCTTAAAAATAACATTTTTTTCATTGTTTTTCATTGATCTTTGATAGGAAAAAAGGGAAAATGACTCCCTTTTAAAGCTAAAGTGCACCTGGCGTGAAAGGATCCTCCACAATGTAACGCTGAGTGACAGGGCACGCTAACATCTTGTGAGAACACATACAGTATCTTGTTACAACTCGTCTTTTTAACACAATTTTGCTTTACAATTTACAAAAAACTGATTTCTATTCAGACACACCACAGTTGGATTTTATGCTCTGTTTGGACGATGATTTTGAGGCAAAAAGTAAACGTTTGTAATACATTTTCAATATAAATTGCAGCCTCTTCTTAATTGCATAGAAATAGCCATCTCAATTATAAAAATTCTTTTACATAAAAATGCTCCTAAAACATAAATAAACTAATAAAACGCAAGCTCTGTTTATTCTATTTACAGGAACTCGTTCCAATAGGTGTTTGCAAAAGATAGAAAACAACATTAAACCTTTTGTCTTGTACCAGAGAGTAAACAACACTACATTCTGTACTTGGATTCTATATTATTTTCTCCTTTATGTATCTTCACCACTTCCGCTCCATGTAAGCTTTATCAACAGCTTCCTGGTTGCCCACAGGCCTGATTTTGTGTTTCGACTACAGTGTATATATTAAGTGTCTCTATCAAAGGTCCACTGGAGTGCTGATGGTTAATTGGCCTCTTCAAGGACGGCGCTATCAGCCGAGTCCTTGAACGTATCGATTAACCGCTCGCTCACAGTAATTATCTGTCGCACTGCATTAGTGATTCTGACATGTGACCATTTTAAAATGACACTGAGTACATTTTACAGTTATAGATGGCTTGTTGGCGTCGATGACCACCCCCTTCCCTCCCCCTTGTGTATGTTTGGCAGGCCTTACACATCTAAGACTGGAACTACCACTTCACCTTTGTGTAACTTTAAGCTCTGGAGACTCAAGAGATGACATTGAACTCTGAAGTGTTCTTTGTCAGAAGCAAGTCCTTAGCAGAACAATGAATTCAGCTAAAATTGCAGGTTAAAGCAGTAGCTGGAAGAATTACAAGTAAATGTTTTGGGGTCTTTTTAGCCCTTATTTGACTGTATTCATGTTAAATTGTACCTTTTAGTTAAAAGGTCCAAAACAAGTCTGTACTAACTTTCACCAGCTCCTTGTGCCCTCGGTGTGTAGTGACATTCACAGCGAAATGAAGTTCCCTTGATCTCAGAGAAGGGTCTAACTCATGCACTTACTTTTCAGACGCTCTCCCCTCGCTCCGAAACAGAAACTCTCTGTCACTATGGTTACGCACCAAGCGCAGATGTGGCAACTAATCCACTGCCCCTAGATATTGTTGTTTTGGAAAATGAGAAGAGAAGATTTGCTAAGAAACAGATGCTGAAATGTGAGTTTTTAAAGTCCGCTGATGCACTTGGGAAGATGTCACATTTACAAAAGAATGCGTACACACCAAACAAACAATTCAACACACCAGAATTTTTTTCCTGACCAGTGAACCAATATCTGATCTTGATCTCTTGACTCATCATAAACGCCTGTATGCATGATGGTATTACATGCAGAACTCTGGAGTGTCCGCCATGATAAGCAATTGCCAGTGTTACACGCTTTTGGTAAGGCACATGTTTCTGTTTTGTCCTCATCTTCATCTCCGGTTTGTAATTCTCACATTTTGTTAACCCTGTCAAATTAAAAGAGATTGCAGTTTTGTAGTTTTTAATTAGGTTTTGGCACAAACATGTATCACTATTATGACTTATTCTTGATTAGTTCTAATTTTGGCTTGAATATGGCTTCCTGGAGGCCCATTTAAGAATCTGTACATCACATAAGTCTGTCCACAAACAACACATCCACTAGGTCTGGCAGATGTTTGTGTCGTAACCTTTTTGCATTTTATTGCACTGTAGAGATTTAAAGTGGTTGAAAACGTTCAGAAAAGTGTTTGACAGCTACTGTGATTGCAATCTGAGTCCCGGTTTAGTGAGAATTTGCATCATTCTGTGGAAGAAAATATGATGAAACGGTTTGCATGACTTATTCCATCATGTCAGTCTGAATGGATAAGATTAGGCCAAATCAGGGCATCTCTGTCGCTTTACAATATCTTTCTTTAAATCGCTATAAAATAATATAATAGCATTTTCTGTCCTTCAAAGACAAATTGCATCTCTCTAAATTTGAAGGTGCAATTAATGGTTTTATAATTTTGGTAATGTTGTCATTGTACAGCAGTGGATACTAGACATTAAAGGAGACATAGAAAGAAAGAGCAAACAAACATACTACAACAAAGGTTCAAAAAATGATTATGCTGTTATTATGAACCAATGGACTTTAATGTTCCCCATAATTACTAAATGATTATTGGGTTATTTACTATTATGTTATTCATAAAGGTTACAATGCTTTTTATAATTTGAACAAAAACAGATAAAACTATCACTAAACCAATTTCTGAACAAAGAACCACAGGAAATGTTTCCTGACACTTAATTCAAACAAATATAGAACTAAACTAGTCAAAACCAGGGCTAAACCAGGACTAAATGAAGGACTTAACCAGAAATTTGGACCCAGACGTAAGAGATGGGTTCATCTAGTCTCTTTCAGTTTAAATTCAAGATGTTTCAACTTGAAGGTCACTGACATTGGCTTTTGTTTTGGTCTTTTCTTTCAACACAGATTCAGCTCAATGGAGTAAGGTTTGACTAAACAGTTCTAGCCACCACTGTCACCCTTGAGAAATAATAAATGATTTAGCAATGATTGTTTTAACTTGTTTTAGGTAACTTTCAGAGTGTGTTTAGCAAAGTTTTGCTTTTCAGTGCATTTTTGTGGTGTTTTTATGGCATTTTGTTGCCTTTCACAATCTTTTTTGGGACTTATCTTTTTGTGTGTTTATACCATTTTCTTTTGTGGTATTTTTTCTTGCAGTTGTTTTGGCAACTTTTTTTTTTTTTTGCAGCATTTTGATTTCCACATAAAATTTATATTGATTAGTAGGTCTCAAGATCTCGATCCGATGAACTCTAAACCTCCCAACTTTAATCTAATAACTAAACTTTACATGAAAAGTTAAATGAAGATATCTGTCTACATAAGACTGTAAAATTAGAGAGTTCTAGTCATCATCATTGATTGAAGTCCTAGATAAAATGATCTCCAGAAAACAGTGGGAACCCTGGTTGTGTACAACTCGCACTTAGCTCCGTCCACAGATCAATGAAGTTCATTGTCTTTGATGAGAAAGTCTCGGTGGTGGTGCGTTTGAGCGGGAGGAAAAAAAATACTCTAGTCTACATTCCTTTTCTGGCAGTAACTCAAGAACAAAGGTAAAACTGGAAGAGGGTGTGTATCTGCCGGGAGGTGTGTGAAGACCGAGTGTGTGTGGTGGAGCTGCACTGCCAAAACATTTGGCCAAGTTTGTCTTTTTACAGCCGTCCAGTTTTGTGTTCTCTATGTGATGCTTTTCCTTGCCCCTTTTGAGAAGCGGGGCTGCAGCTGTCATTTTTATTGGCGGAGTTTTATAGCGAGACTTAATGGCTTAAAGTGACAGCTCTCGCCCCCCTTCTTCTTCTTCTTCTTCTTCTCCTCTCCCCGTCTTGCCCGTGAGGCGTTTAACTACAGCAAATCAAAGAAAATGTGCTCGCCTTCTATGTGCCCACCCTCAGTTCTCCCAGCCTTCACTCTGCCAACATCTAAACCAACTGTACATGAAGAAAAAATAATAATAATTCATGTTCCACTTATGAACACAGCATGAGTCGTTTCTTTATATTACCAAATAGCCGTGAAGTGCGAGCGCTTCCTCCCCTTTTTCCACAATATCTCTTCTGATCAGCGACAAGCATTAATTATACTTTATGACTAAGATGAAGGCCGGCTGGCTTCAGATGAAACGGTATATTTAAGCTTCTCGATCTTGTTGATGTTCTAAACTTAGCACCGATCAGAAAGTGCTGGAAGGCTCGCTGATGTGGGAACGGTGGGATGACTCAAAAGGCTCGTTAATTTTTTGTGTAAGGAGCCGGTTGCAGGAGGTCTTTATTGATAATGGCCTCACTGAACTTTGCACCTCAAACCTTGACCTCTGCTCCCCAAATGCTCTATCATTTCAGGAATTTGCCCGTGGCGCTCGGCCTGTTGTTTAAAACGTTCAAAACAGTTGTGGCCTTCTCTGTCAGTCTACACGAGAGTTTTCATCTCAGTCTTTGATAAAGTTTAAAATTGACTGTCTCATTTTTGGTAATCCTTGATTGGCGGTGATTTATTTTAAGCTGCAACTAATTCTGTTAATGACTAAATCTTTGGATTAGTTTTGTAAATGGAAAATCAGCTGGTATGAGTTAGGCTTTTTAAACCTCTCAACACAGCAGACAGAGTAGTGAGCAAACATTTTATATATGGCTTTTACAATGCATGGTGTCCTTGGTCCCTGTCTAGGCTGCACTGACCGTTTACACAAACATTTATGTTTTTTGGATGAAAAACCAAGACAACACTTGTTGTAATGCAAGAAAATTTGAACTTGCTTGAATGATTTTGTTACATCTCAATTTTTGTTTCTAAAGAATGATCTAAAATGTTGCAGTATAAATATAACTTATTCCATCTGATAACTCAAAATGCTTATTCCAAACCTTGTTTTTAGTCATTAAAGCATTAAACTAGTGGCAACTTTGTTTGGCTTAGTGCTATGTATTAATGCCTTCTTGTGGGCCTAGGATGGTGTCAGAATATTATCATTACTCACAGACCCACTCAATGATGTGGATTAGTAATGTTATTTTTTATAAGTCAGCTTTTATGTTAGCTTGCTTTCCATTTCAAAGAGTTAATAATGTATGGTACAGTTATCATTAGCATTTCTTATGAGTCCAGGTTAAAAATTCTATGCTCTAAATAATGCAGGGAATCACTGAACACCACTTTGCTGCTGATGATCCATACGCATTGTCAAAAAGAGTTTCCCAGTGTTCCTTGTTCCGGAGACGGCATATATGCAGTATATCATGTATTTCTATTTAAGAAAATAAGTGTTTGTAAGTGTAAGTGTTGCTTCTTCGCTGGTTTATCAATTCTTCCAGTGGCCACTTGTGGTACTGCAATCTAGAAAATTACTATTTTTATTGTTACAGTTTGTATTACATGGCCTAAAACTGACTTGGGGCCACATTGGAGTGTAGTCACTGCGTTTCTATTGGTCAAAATAAGATCACATGTAAAGGACGCATTTATGAATGTCTAGCATGTTTGTGTAAACAATATAGTTACAATTAGCCATTTTTGTCCATGGACACAAAGTATGCACACACACCAACAATTTCTTATTTCTTCGTTGTTTTTAAACAGACCATGTTTTATGTCTGCCTGCAAAATATAGTACTTTAAATTTTTCAGTAAAGCTATCCTAATATGCACTGTTTACAATGCACTATATTACAAGTTTGATTTTTAGATCATTACCTATCAACTAAATGTTTTGCTCGGTGCATTAATTAAAATTCCATTTGGATTTCACAGAAGCTCGATAGCGCCGCAAGCACGTTGACGCCCGAGTGTTGGAATCATCTGAGCACCATTAGTCTCAGGGTTTATTGCAGGTCCTGTGAATGGCTTTTGTAGGCTGCCAGTATTCAGGCTGCGTACAGCCACCCTTTTGAAGTGGAAACGCACCCTCAGTGGGGATTTGACCAGCTCTCACTCATAATTCGTATTGAGAGGAAGGTCGGTTTGCCCTCCTCGTTTAGCCAGGAGTCTCTTTGCTGAATGCATCCTAAAGAAATGCCAAAAAAATATGAGCAAAGAACAGCAGGGTTTATTGTGACTTATTTGTATTTTAGGTCAGTCTAGTGTCTGCTGCTGTTGTCCATTAACAATAAAGAATAAAGAATGGTTTGTGCAGCTAGCCACTTTGCAACAGCTCTACTTTGACAACTGTTGGACTATGCAAAATGTATTCTTATATTAATATTTTTTCTAAAAAATAGAAATATAAATGCCTGAATTGCAATAATGCAATTGTTTTCTGACAGAGACACTGTGCTAGTTTCAAAATAACTGTCCAATCATTGCCTTAAATTAAACTGTGTTTTGGCCAAATAAAAAAAACAATAACGTTCAAAAAGACATTGTTTTGGCACCATTTAGTCCTGATTCAGACATAAATTTAGTCCTGGTTTAAAAATAATAATGTATTAGATTTTATATAGTGCTTTTCAAGGCTCCTTAAAACGCTTCACAGTTGAGTCTGTTATCCATTCACTCCACAGTCACACGCTGGTTGTAGTAAACTACCACTGTAGCCACAGCTGCCCTGCCTGCCCTACGGCCTCTCTGACCACCACCAAACATACTTACACATTCATTCATCTTTGGCTCAGACACTAGAGACAAGAAGGGTTAAGTGTTTTGCAAAAATAGAACCACCAACCTTCCGGTTATTGGACAACCTGCTCTACCACCTGAGCCACTGCGTTAGTCTCTTCAGTTTATTTTTTTAAACTGTAATTGTGTGAAAAGGGGGATCGAAATATTGCAGATTATATTATTATCACAATATTCAACATAGTTAACTTATTTATTTTAAATTGTGTTGCCTTTCTACAATGGCCATAAACTGTATGTTTGCAGAATTTTGGGACATGTTTGTGTGTGTGTGTATTTTTTGTGTTTTTTTATGTAGTGTTCTGAACACTATCTTTCATTAATTTATTCATTAATTTTCTACCGCTTAGTTCCTTTAAGGGTTGTGGGTGACTGGAGCCTATCCCAGCAGCCTATATTATACATTACGTTTTAATGGGCACAGCTTTGTTTGTTTGGTGTTGTAAAAGATTTCTCAAATCTGTTTCAGATAATGGGCTCCAGAGTTAGCATCCTCCACTTAAATGCATTTGGAAAGAGGCTATTAAGAAATGCTTAGTTTTACTCTCAAAGCTCAATAATCTATTCATTTTTAGTACTTTAAACTAAACCAATTGTATCTATTAGTTTTGTGCCAGATTACACAACTTGAAAATTCACATTGTTTTACCTCATGTCATTATATTTCTTTATCTGAACTTCAACAATCTAAATATAATTGGCCCCAATGAAGAGGACAGAAAACAATTGCAGTCTGTTACATGGGTTGTGATATCATCAGTGCAAAACATGATCAAAAGCCAGATAGAGGTGTTTGATGTTCCTGCTCTTCAGAGAAAAAGCAAAATAAAGTGTGGGCTCCTACTGTGCTGTTGTTTGTACAAATCTGTATATTCAGGTGCACAGCTGTCCGGTCTTTTTTTTTTCCTGGCTGTACACACCGTAGTCCATAATTTAGAGGCCACATTTACCCAAAACATAAGAATTATTTTGCAGTTTAGTTGCTCTGCAAACATCTGAATTCGGTCCAGGAGGTGTTTCTGTTTTATTGCAGCATCCGCTTTAGCTACACACAGGAAGTAGAACAACCAGTGTTGTAGTGCACTTGGTGTTGAGAAAATGACCCCTCAGAAAATGTTAACCATTTTGGAATATAGACAAAAGAATGTTTGATATTTTTTACAGAACCCTTTACAATATGAAGAGTTGATTAAAATCAGAGTGTGACTGGTTAGTTTGACCCAAATAGTTTGGTTTAGAAAGGCAATAGTCCTTAAGAAGAATGCAATTGTTACATATTGGTTTAATAACGCAACTCAGCTATTCATTTTTATTTTATTTTTTTACTTACTCCAGGACGTTCAGTATGGGGAAGGCCCCAGTTCCTGTCCTGGGTGAAAAGTGACATTTCTAGAGAAATAGAGAGTTTAGTGGTGGTAGAAGGGTTAATTAGAAATATTTTTTTGTTAAAAGCAATAGTGACACTTTCTCCTAATAAAACAAAGTTTATTATAATTGCATTTTGAAAAACCTGGTAATTTTTCTAATTTCTAATAACTACTCGTATACTATGAAACATCAGTGTTGAGTCTGACTGTTCTTCACCGAGGTCATGAAGAGTGTTAAGAGATTTCCAGTGTTTTAACCCCCGTGCCGCCCTCTGCCACAGTTAGATTTGTCTGTCACCTCTCCAGATGCCAGCGGGTGGGGGTGTCATGCACGGCTGGGCACCGCGCCACGGAAATCCCACAGCGTGAGGGCGCACGTGTGACAAACCGAGAGTCTGTGTGGGTGGGTGTTTGGGTGGGGGGAAAAAAGCAGCTGTACGACTAAATGGAATAAGAGCTTTCTGAAATTGCTGGAAATCACTGATTCATGCAACGTTATTGTTTAGGTACTTGATAAAAGTTAGACAAAGAACATGAGGTTATATGTAATACAGATTAAAAAAAGCTTGCCAAATACAACAATTCTTCTTAATATTCCCCATTAACTATCTTAAGTATCATTTTTATACATACCATCAAACTAGATTTAGAATTTACCTTAACATCTCAGTGTTCAGGGTTGTAAACCCGGTGTTTCTTTGAGTAAACAGACAATGCCAGCAAAAGAATATAGATTTTCTCTGTGTTTCCAAGACCACAGGTGGCATATTTGTCTCTTTTTGGGATTGACTGAAAACCTTCAGTCATTTTATATTCAATTAAAAATCCTGTTCTAAATCTGCCTCCTTTATCAAATACTAACCTCCATCAATTTTGAGATCAGTGAGCTGCAGGACAGAATGACACAAGAACTCTTTCCGTACTGAAATAAGAATCTACAGTCAATCAGTCTATGGCAGATGAAGTCAATAATAAGTCTTACAGTGTAATAGTCTTAATAAAATAATACAAAAGCATCCACAAAGAAGTCTTTAGTTTGATGTTTGGCATTTGCAATTACGTTTGATGACTGCAATTATGATGAAGAGGATTCATTAAACAGACTACCAGACCTGATCTCGGACTCACAGCATCTGAATCTGAACGTGCCTAATTTGTTGTAACTGTCATATTATTTGCACAAATGGCCATGTACGAGAAAGAAACGATCAAATGTCAGATAACGGCCTGCTCTGTGGGTTTTTTTCCCCCTCTGCCTGCTGCATGGAGTGATTAACAGTTTGTTGACGCCTGCAGGTCTAGCATGTTCATACATCCGTCCAGACTGTGGGCCCCTGGTCCCCAGCGCTTACACCTGTATGCATGCGCACGCTCATGCAACATACACAATTATAGAGGGAATCGTCACTTATGGTTAGACAGCGCTCTGTGGCCGTCTGGTTTCAGGAATGTTCTTATTGGCAGGAAACGCGCTAAAGAAAAAAAAAGGGGGGGGGAGGCTACATTTCTGGAAATACGACACTAAGAACGTGGAGTCTATTGACATTGACATATTGACACATAGTCTGTAGTTATCATTCTTTTATTGAAGAGTAGGGCAAACAAGTTCAAGGGCCAACGTCAGAAGGGTAGACTCTTG
This sequence comes from Neodontobutis hainanensis, assembly GCA_024349245.1. NCBI lineage: Eukaryota > Metazoa > Chordata > Actinopteri > Gobiiformes > Odontobutidae > Neodontobutis > Neodontobutis hainanensis. Next base: position 8,845,693 of record JALDNG010000041.1, read on the forward strand.
GACCTGTAACATTTCCCAGGAAACGCTTGCAATGCAATTACTAGGGAAAGGTTTGAGGTCATCAATTGCAACATATCTTTTTTTATTTTATTTTGGTTTTTAGTGATTTCCATTGTCGATCCTGCTCTTGAGTTGTTGATGTGTAATTCTATGTTGTATGTTTTTTAAGGAGCATGATGCTGCGAAATTAATTTCCCCAAGAGAAACAATAAAGAAAACTTTGAACTTTGAATATCTTAAGAACGACAAAACCACATTTTATTTAGGACTGGCTTATTTATGGGCGTGTCAAAAGCATAAAACACTAAAAGCCAAACGTCAAATTAAATTCTAGTGTAACCTTTGTTGGTGAGGGATATTGTGCGAGGCAACAATCAAAGTTTGCCTAAAAAACAGAGCTGACATTAGCCCTCTCTCTGATGTGCTTCTGTATTTATTATCCAGTCCAGCTTGTTTTTGTTGTTGTTATAATGTACTTTGTTTATTTGAATTACATTTCTTGGCATCATATAAGTGGAAGTCTCTTTGACTTGAATTGAGCAATGGTTTTCTAGGAAGATGTTTCAGCTGCCTTTTATTCAGAAAGAACCTGTTTTGTCTGAAACTTGTTTGTCCTTATGAATGATTCAACAAGGTCTCATTAACTCAGTTCTTTCTCTCTTTGGATGACGACACATACAGTATTTACTGGAGCCGGATGCTAATATATCATATACACGACAAGTTCACGAGTCAAAAAGGTTCGACTGCGACTGCAGGCTCGGAGTAAATAATACAAGCTTGTGTTGGCCCTGAAGGGTATGTCTTCTAAAGAGAGCACTCATTTCTTGAAGTAATAAAACTGTTTAAAGTAGCGATTATATTAAAAGCCCTTTTATATCAGCTACAAAAATATACTTAACCTGCTTATGAGCCTTGGACACCCAGGCTTTCCTGCACCAAGGCAAACCTTATTAAACGCTCAATAAAAGTAACTTGTAAATAGATTTCGTGTCTAATCTTGTCACAACCTTGTCACATGACTAATTCAAATGATATAGTTTGTCTGAATAAATGGTACGGCTGTTATACTTTAGAAAGAAAAAGAAAAAAAATTGAGCAACCAGGTTTTCAAGCTAGACAGACGTAAGCTATACAGGCAGGCAGACACTCGCCGGCAGTTGTGTCATCGGCGCTCGTACATACCAAAGTGCTGACACTCGCCTGAACAAACGGCTTTGTCACGTTCAAGTGTCACGTTTTTTAGGGATGCTTTCTTGTGTTTCAGCCGCAAATGGGAAACAGGAGACGGACGCGGATTAAACGGGACAAATCTGAGTGTTTGAGGCTGGAAGAATGGGAGTGATATTGGCAGGGCTGTTTGCAGCTGTGAGGATTTATGTATTTGGTGTGTGCCTAGAAATGCTGGCTACACGACTGTATTGTATTTGGATATAGGCATAAGCAAAAAGGGCTGGAAGATTTTGTCATTCATCATTCATTCACACTGTTAAATGTTCGACACTCACAGACTCTCTCGGTTTGTTACATACCACTTTTTATGTACTCCGGAAATAAAAAATAAATAAAAAATTCTCTTTTTTTAATGCAATGAAATGATTTTTGTTATAAAGTGCGACCAGTAACAATATACTTCCAAATTATATTTCATGTTGAGTTCATTATTAATTTTATGCTTATTTTTTTAAGTGCCACTTCAGAAGCAAATGACTATTCATTGTCAATTAAAATGAATAATAATCATTAATTAAAAACTGTTGGTCTTTAACTTCCTTAATTAAAGAAATTAGCCATTTTAGCCATATCTCAACACACTTGGTTAAAATGCATCACCAACATGTCAGTCTCACCAGGGAAAGGTCTAAAAAGATATTTCTGTAAAATTGTATAGGAGTCCAGATGTTAACATAAAACCATTAGCCATGTTAGCCATGCTATCGCCGTTAGCGTTGCCCATTGATGCCAACTGATCCATCAACTGACATCCTTCCCTTAAACTTTTTAGCTTGACATGCTGGTGTCTTGAGTAAGGCCATGGTCCAGAACAGTGTGCTAACCTTAGACCTTTTTAACATTCAAGGTTATAAGCTGCTAATAACTTCCAATCATTCAAACATCTGGCATTAGAATAACAGAAGTAGTAACAAAAGTCAACATTTATACATATTAGTTTGTCAATAAGAATGTCTTTCAAGATGTGGGATTTGGTTGTATAAAAGCATATACCTCTGGCCATGACTACACCGTGGACATGACTTTGAACATGACTGTACTAGACCACAAATGGTACACCTGGAGCATTAAACGAATACTCACCAAATGATGTATTGTTTTTAAAAGTAAAAGCATGTTCTAGCAGACGACATAAGAGAGATTTAATGACATGTGTTGTGTGTATTATAGAGGTTTTCAGTATCAAACAAAGCTTTGAGAAAAGGCAAGCCACAACCTGAATAGTCTGCCTTTGTGAGCACAGAAGTACAGTTGGCTGATGCTCTGTACAGTATATCTAGTAAGTGGTCGGGGTGGGGAGTCCCCCGGCGAAGCCACAATGTGATCCATGAACTGTTGGAGCGACTGAGCAGCAGAGCGCTGTCTGAGAGCGGCAGGGAGAGAGTGGGAAGGTCAAGGGTTGTGGCTGGGTCACGCTCTGTGGGAGAGGAGCAGACATGACGGTGTGTGTGGAGGTGAAGAGATAGGACCTGAGATGGAGTAGGAGGGAGCTAAAGGAATGACAGGTTAAATATGATCTTTGCCTCTATTGCACTCAATTTTTTTTCTCATAAGACATCTCAGATAATCTAGTTGTTATGACTGCACTAGTGCAGTTTTGAAGCTAGTGTAGAACTTCCACATACAGTATATACCTTTTTACTCTTTTACTCTGGAAAAGTAGTGTTTTCCTCATTTTCCTTTCCTTGGACTTAGACCGTAGGCTCCTCAACTAAAGGATATCCATAAACGAAGCAAAATACTTTTAATTGAAAGTGAAATAAATGGCATTACAAAACGTATGTTGTCCCTGAAAGAATATTATTTTATCACAACCTATATATTAATTGCTGTATTATTGCAAATCACATTATGTGTAATAGTTAAGCACTTGACTTTCTACATAGAACTATTAAAGGCAATGTTATTTTACATTTCGTATTGACAATATTTTTTGCGGTGGTTGTAACTTTGCCATTTGAATAAGGTTTTGTCACAAAGTTGTTAGGATTAGTCACCATGGCCACTTTGGTTTCTAGAGGTTGAATGTGGTTGGTTTTTTATGGTGCTTTACAAATAAACATGAGGTTAAACAGGAAGTATGCAAATAGTTTTATAAAACTGTTTAATACATAATATTGCAACAGGAAGTCCTTAAGATGTCATCTAAGCTTAATTATTTAAGATTTTAATAGATGAATAGAATTTTATGTCTAGGTAGGGGGGCTTTAATCAGAGCTCTCTTCTGTAAAAAGGAGTGTTCCTATTGGTCTACAATACTTGTCAATAGAAAATGTAATGGCTGCCGATAAAATAGAAACTGTATTTTCAGCGCTGAAAAGAAAACAGAAAAAAAAGCATAAACAACAAAGGGAAGCAATGTTATAAAAATATAAATATATATAAATATATAATATATAAAAAGAAAGTTGGTAAATTTAGGGTAATGGACTTTTCTGTATTATTCAAAACCCCTGTTACTTTTACTTATATTAACCGGGTGTCATTCTGCCTAAACATTATCATCCAACAGAATCTATATTGTAACCAAAAATTAAACATGCTTATTGACTGTAGATGTGCTATGTACTGTACTTTTATCTATCAAACATTATTATCAGTGGTTTATCAAACACCAACTAGATCCATTAGCTCTGGGCCACTGTGTTGGTTTTTCCATATGCTAGTTTATGTAGCGAGGCTATTGATAGCAACAAAGTTAATTGTTAATTGATCTGAAAGGCGATAAAACGAAGTGCCTAATCTGGCTCTCTGGCTGAAACACTCTGAGTCCGACACATGTGCACTGGAGAGAATGAAAGTGCATGTTTATTACAGGAAACAAGTGGATGCTAAGGTGCCCCAGGGGCTATTAAAGCCTTCACTTAAAAGGCTCTATCAGGGAATGCTGTCGAGGGCCATTTTGAGGAGGAAGGAGGGGGCTGTAAAGAAAGAAAAAGGGGAAGAAAGAAGTCCTTGGATCCACGTCAGAAGGAGGGACTAAACAGTGAGCACATCTGGATTGCCTCAGCAGAATATTTGTGCAACATCTGGAAAAAAAGTCCCTAGAATTTAAGGGTCCCCTCCTCATTTCAGTTAGTTTTTTAATTCCTTTGCTTGCTCTGTTTTCCGCATCTTCAAAGTGCCCTGCGTCAGTGTAAATACGGTCATAGTAATGCACCGTTGCAGATTTTATAGCTTGGCCAAATTGGGCCCATGTGACCGGCTCCTTTTTGTGAAGGGCTGGCCTAATTGAGTGGCACACAAATGAGAGGGCACCCGGCTGTGGGCCCAGACCTATTCCAGACATGGGCCCAATACAGCCCCTCGTAAAAAAAAAGAAAAAGAAAACAAAGAAACGGGCCCCCATCTTTTGCCAACAATAAATTTTAATCATACCTTTACACAAAACATTACCCCTTTTGTTACTTTGGGCCAATGTTGAAGTGAAAGGGACAGTGTTCAAGAATGAATGAGCCACGGCTGCTGGGCAAAGTCCACTCTAATACGCTTTCATTAGAGAATAGATTGTAGCTGTTGCTGTAATTTTATTGCGGTGCACATTATATAGATAAATCATTGAATGTGCATCATGCCTGGAACGTTGTCAGTGTTTCTAAGAATGGCCAACTGAACCGGTTTTCAAGGATAATTGTAATTTACTGATTTCACTGGAAACAATCATGTGATCCAAGTGAATTTGGCAACAAAATCTCAGCTTTGTTTATAACAAAACCTTAGTTTGCAACTAAAATGCACTTAGTAGTGTCATAGGCAGATTGTAGGGTGTTATGCTTAATGTCAGTTCTCATGTGTCTTGTTTTTATGTGATCAAGACATAACAAATCACACAACCAGACAACCAAGGTCTGTGCTTGGGAAGTATGAATGAACAAACAACAAAAAAGCATTAAAGATGGTTGTGCATTATTGTGAATGTGGCCTTAAATTAACAGTAAATTCATTAATTTTAACGTTTAATTTATTAAATACTTTGAGTTAGGAATTGACAATTGACACATGACGTCAGCTCAAATTAGTTACAGTCAGACAGTCTCATGTCATTTTTGGGCAAGACAACTTTAATCGTCAAAAAGTGTGTTGTAGACTCCAGTAATATATATCGGTGTGCATAGTCGGAAGTCGACACATTGATGTTTCAAGTTTCATACACACTCTCTGGGAGTGTTTTCAGCTTTTCCATTTATACCTTTAGATTATAAAATTGCATTATAGTGTAGACACTTCAAAGCAACCAATTAAAAATATTTTAAATGCATAATGTCAGGAATGATATCAGTTGTTGTAATAAGGCAACAGTGATCAATGTGCTACAAATCGGAGAAGAAAAGTGACTTAGTGGTCCACGGTGTTTTCAAAAGTTGATTCAAATCTTAAACATTTTAAAATTTATGTCAAAGAAAAGAATGCATGCATTTTGAAATGACAGGCTTTGTTTTAAAATCCCATCTTTTCTTATGTATTTGTTTGTTGTTATTGAAGCCGACATATAAGGAGTGTTTTTATAGGCATCCCTCTGAGGTAAACCCCCAAGAGAGTCCATAAACCCCCTCAAGTCCACAGCCTTAACATTAAAGATGCATACCGGGGCTTTTGTCCATCTCCGCAGTGAGATCACAAGAGCTTTTCTTCCCTCTTATCATCACTGTAACATGCCCCAGTTCATCAGCTATTAAGATTCAGCCGAGCTCCGAGCTTTGCCTTCTGTCTCGTACCTGGGCCGGGTTCCTCGTGGGCCGGCGCTGCTGACAGGCAGGTAGCTTACTCAGAGCAGAGCAGAGCGAGCGCAGAGGTACATGCTAATGCGGCGATGGCGCTGATCAAAAGAGATGCATCATGGCCGGCCTCTGATGGGCTTACTGATGCTGCCCCCATGGGAGCTGCACAGGCAGAGAGCTGTGATCACAGGGAGGAAAGGGGGAATGAAAGTGGGATGGGGGTGCAGAGGTGGAGAAGAAGACAGTTTCAATTAGGGAAGGGAATATGGTAAAGAAATACTAGAGCAAAACCTGGTTTTCTTTATTGATCGATATTGATGTAATCTGTAGCCTGATAACTAGTGTGGTAGTAAACGTCTTAAGTGTTTGGCTTTTATCTTGGGATCAAAAGCACTTTTACTCCATCTGGTTTTGAGCTACACTACCATTTTACTGGAGGTGTATGTCTACATGTACAAAAGTCTTTTCACAAAAACGCTATCCACATGACTTTACAGAACGCCAGACCACCATCACAATAAACTAAACTGCCCTTCTGATTTACAAAAAAGTCGCATGCACTAAAGCACATTAAAACTGGATATCACACAAAAATGGAGCAAACTGTTCTGTTAAGTGCGTTGGCCCAAAATGATTGAGCTGTTAACACACATCATATTATTATTTTTAGTAAATTTGAAAGATTTGTAAATCACCAACAATAAAGAGATGTACAATAGACCCCACAGTTTTTTTTAATGCAGACAGATTTGAACACTCAATATTTAAGGTCTTTGAAGGCTTTGTTTTTTATTTTCTAATTTTATTATTCTACCACAAACATGAATACAGTTGATTTAAGATAGTATGTTGCATGGCAAGTGAACACGTCGTTTGTGTTTAAAACCATCACTGTTTAACAAAAGCCTTGATACGATCTGGTTTGCTTTGATATCTTTAAACCTGAGGGAAGATTGCAGTCTGTTTTATTTGGACAATCATCTCTCTTTTTGGAAGGACACCGAGCTGATGCTTTTTTTTTCTGTTGCTGTGCAGTTGGCCTACATCTTTCTGCATGGCTGAGCTGACAAGTTGCAGCCCTCTCTAGGAATGATTACTGTGTAGTTTTGTACTGTGTTTGTCCATGTGTCGTAGTCTGAGTATAATTAAATATTATACATAGTACATAGTGTAATGTTTGTAATAATTATGAGGTTTTTTTTTATAATAAAATACAGTTTGCTTTTTTCCAAACCCTGTTTGTCAAAGGTGTAAATGTATATGGAGCTGTAGATTCAGAGAAATGCATAATGTAATGGAATAGTGTCATGGATGTGTTGAGAGGGCCAATTTCTAAACAAATTATGACTGGCATTGAATTTTAAGTTGGACATACTTTTCTGGTTTGTGGATTTATTTTAAAATAATGCAGAAATGTGAATGCACACAAATATAGCCTTTGTGGTGTTGTGTTTTGTCGACTGTCAACTGTTGGAACCAGTGGGCTCACAGATTGGGGCTGTGCATGACAACATAATAATGATAGTGTTGGTGTTATTATGAGTGTTTTAGAGCACTTGAGACAAATGTAAAGCAATTACAATTTACAAGAGTCAAAACTCTCAAATAATACCGCCAAAAAAATTGACCCAAAAGATGACACCACCCAATCGTCTTCTAAGGTGAAGGTGCCTCTTTTTACATTAGAGTCTATCAGTCTCTAAGAAGATCATTTTAGGGCATGGCATTATTTTACTGCAGTACTGTATGTAGCCACTGGTTGACCACTTTAACAGTTCTTCCTCTTTGTTGTTAACCCTATGGCATCAAACAGACATAAAGTCTTAACAAGATATAACATATCTCTGAAAGCGCAGGTACTTTAGATGAATACCTGGTTGCTGAATAAAAGAACCACCTGCAAGTATCACCAGGGATTTTATTCAATTGTCACTTTGTTGCCAGACTTAAAACACAACCATTACAACACCACTGATCTGAAAATGCACCGGTTTGCGAAAAATTGCTAGTATCAGTATTTCACTGCACTCATCGATCACAAAGAAATAATTGCTAGAAAAATTTGCTAATGGCATGAATTTTTGCTTAATATTTTAATATTTTAGAGCCTGTCTAAACCATTTGCAGTGTGAAACTGCCTGGCTCTGTGATTGCCAGCGGCTCTGTAACAGGCATGACTTCCTCCCAGATTGCACTAAGGGCCTTTCTCCTCAGGTAATCAGGCTGACCTTCTGGTGGCTCGTCCACTTCCTCTCCTTTTGAACCAAATAATTTTAGCTGCTCTTTTTTGAGAAGCCGTTCTGTTTCTAAGTAGATCTGACGGTCTGTCTCTGTCGCTCAGTAATTGTTATTCGAGATCAGAGTTTGAACCCCTGAAGGCAGGTTTTTGTGTTTTTGTGAAGCAGTCTTCCACCTCAGCGCTTCATTGTGCCCCGTGGGGTCTACAGGTAGACACGCAGTGATGTCATCAATGACATTTCGCTGAGCAACAATGGCCGCAAGCTCTCGCAAGATGCACCATCTTTTGACCTGAACATCTCTACAATATCAAAACATTATTATGCCAAATTGTGAATTTTATAAAGCTGACAGCACAATGATTTGAGCTTGGTTCTTTTACATTCTGAGACAGAACTTTTGCATCTGTTATTCTGTGACATTAAATACTTTGAGCCATAACCTTCTTCCTAACCTTCTTATAATCATTAATCACTCTTCAAAAATGCAAACCAAAAATCAGTGCAAAAACAACAGGAGTGATGAGCTTCAACTCTTTTAGAATTTGTGCATTCATCATATTATAGTAAAAGTTCTGTAATAGCATTTGTTCTATTTAGAGCTACTCTCTATTAAGAAAATATGCAACAAAGAACAGGTATCTGTTTTTAAAGAAATATACTGTATGTATGTATTACTTTTCGGCCAGCTACTGTTTGCTTTTAACACATTATCTAGCTATGATTTAAAGGCGAGATACAGTGATTTAAAAAAAAAAAGAAGCCACATGATAATGACTAATCTCCGCCGGTGAATGTCAGCAGATAAGCTACACATGTCCGAGTCATTTAAGGTCATCTGCACAACATTTGCCACAAAGTTGTAGAACTCTGTAGATCTGATCCTCACTGCAACAGCTGCCCGCCTCATCCGCGCTTTAATGCAACGAGATCTAACTGCACTGCTGGGTCCTCGTGACCCCTCAGGGCCCCGGGGTCAAAGAAATTAGAGAGAGGAGCCACGTGTTGGTGGGCTCGGATACACTAGGAAACTCCGCTTTGCAGGGTTTACTTAATAAAATAACAAGAAAGAAACAGAGATTTGTGAGTAATTTCTCACAATTTAAATTTAGATGTGGCTCGAAATGAGTTAAACAAATAAGTTCAAGGTTTAAGGAGTCTTTATTATCCCCGAGACGCAATTTGTTTTACACACGACTCGTTCCTGAAATCAGAATCAAGGCTCTTGCACATTAATAGAGGAACTATGTTTATCCTCTTTCACTGTAAACAAGTATGCATGGTAAGAGAAACTTGAATAAATAGCAAGAATAAGACACTTTCTCGCATTTATTTTTGAAGAAACAAAGCTTTACCTGGTTGCGTGACAATATGGAATTACATTTACCAACTGTTTTTGATTTAAACACACGCTGCAAGTTGTTTTTATCAGAGTCCATTGAAGTTGAGCAAGGCTGGCCCGGGGATAGAACCCATAACATTCTGGCTGTGAGGCAGGAGAGCTTTAATCCTTATACATCCCATTTTGCAGTTCTATTAATTATTTTTTTCCTATTTTCCTTTGCTCAATTAAGAGTCAGTATTTTTCAGTTGGGCTGCACAATAAACTTTATCAGAAAATATAATATTGTCTATTTTTACTCGTGCAATGTACGTTATGAAAAATACTTTTTGAACATTATAGATTCAACTCAAGGCAGAATTGTCTTCACACCATATTTCTGTCGTTTGTATAATCTTTAAATATTGGTGTAATCAGTTTTACAGGCGATTTTACCTTTCCCCATTTTGTCACTGACTTTTTCATCCGGAGACACCACAGTGTGATTCAAGTTTTTGTTTTTTGTGACTTCTACTTGCGTAATAATTTTGGCAACTTCTTTTACGTCAACTCAATATTTGTTAATAAGGTAATGAGGTTCTGGTCCCTCTACAGTCTTTACATAAATCCATGTATTTCCCTCTTGGTTCTCAGTCCCATGTTCTTGCCACAGATATAAATGAATGATTGGTATTTGAATGTCTGCCCTCGGGGGATTGACTGAGCTTATGACCGGCTTAGCCCCAGTCCTTGGCCTGATTGGCAGCAATAGTTTCCTCTTTCAGTGAGAAGAGAGGCGACAGGGAGGGGGCTGATGGGATACCCTTGTTGTATTACTTTTTTTGACTCGTTACCCTGAACAAGAGCAAAAACAAGTATTAGAAAAAGAACATTTACTGACTTCGTTTATAAATTGTTTTTACTGTTGTACATTTACATTTAGTCATTTAGCAGACGCTTTTATCCAGAGTGACTTACAGTGCGCTTCAAATTACCAGTGTTACAGTTGGAACACGACTGGAGACAAGTGTCTTGCCCAAGGACACAACAACAATATGAACTGTGGGGAGAGTGGGAATCGAACCACCAACTTTCTGGTTAAGGGACAACCGCTCTACCACTGAGCCACTGCCCCGTTTGTTGTATTTGTGGTTGTTTTATAATTATTAGATAGGGTACTTGGTATTTGGCGAGTTGTCAATTGGTTGTAGTCGTACTCAATCTGAAACGAGTGGCCCTAGTCGTTAACACCGATTGAAATCAGTACACAAATGAGATTTGTATAAAACTAATATGCATTGATTTTATTCATATGGAAATTAGTAATTAGTATTGACAAGTGTCGACAAGAAAACAGCTCTGCTTCTGTCTTGCTCCTCACCTCCAGAGTGATTAAAAAATAAATTAATAACACTCCCTGCTTGAGCCTCCCTTTTCCTCCCTGTGGTAATGGCACACTGTTGCTGTCAGTGTTAGAAGTTACTGTACCACAGGAGACTCTCACTTCCCTCCACTTCACACAGGATAATGGAAAGTGTGCGTTAAGGCCATTAGTCCATTACAATAGAGCTGTCTTGTAGCCTGACTATGTTCCCCCCCGCTCTGATCATTTTCATGCTATCTCAGCCCTGCTCATTGTTTCCAGTCTGCCTCAGAGGGAACAGCTCTCTTCAGTCGTTGACGCCGGGTTTTTGTGCTGGCTGGAAAGCCGTGCTTCCAAACCCTAATGCAGTTCAGCCTTCACACACTCCGCCGAGCCTCGTTCCCCGAGGAAGAGAAATCATTTATAAAACGGAATCTACATTTGTTGTGTAAATGACCACATGCTGGAGGATATTTAATCCAGCCTGCAGTCGATCCCAGTCATGTGACTTGACCTAGTTCTGTCTGCCTCTCTCTCCCACAGTCTCTAAGCACCACTTTCCCTCTGTTTCTCTGTGCTTGTTTGAAAGTTCTTCTCCAGGTCCATCCCTTTTCACGTTAATCCCCCCCATGCTGGCTTCTTTTTATCAGTTATTATTCCAATGTTATCATATTATCCAATACCAGACATGGAAGTGACACCATAGCTCACAATACAATACAAAACAACTCAATATGACATGATATGTTTCATTATAATACAATACAATACTTTAGGTTACAATGTAATACAATATGTTTCAGTACATATTGTGATACAATATGCACTATGCTCTACACAAGAAATTACATCCCACAATTACACAATGTGTTACAATACATTAGAAAAATTACAGTATGATACAATATGTTACATCAATGTTACATTGGGATACAATGTGATACAGTCAAATCAAATGCAATACTCAATGCAATATGATATAATTTCATAATAACGTAAACTTTAATGATAAAAAACAAAGTTACAATGTGGTTTAGTATATTAGGATACAATACAAAAATACAATAATAATATGTATTCTGTTGCAATATGACATGACACATAACTCACTGTTACTGTAGGTTATGTGTCATGTCATAACCTAATTTACTATACAGACATACATGACACAAATACTGTCACACAAAATATTTCAAAGTGATACAAAAGGTTAAAAAACACACTCAATGCAATATTCTACAATATATTACAGTGTGATGCTACAATATCTTACAATACAATAAGATTCAATGGATGTATATACAGTAACAGCCCGGCTAAACTTCATACATATTGCATTGCAACTATGATATTATACTATACTACTAATACTATATGACCATCTGGAGTAAAATGTACCACTAAAAATGAGAAAGCATTGAATATGAAATGAAACTTACATTCACCCAAGTGGACCTTCTCTTTGTAACTGACCACTGATGTTTAGATGTTGTCCAAAGCATTTGTCACAGAAAACTGATCACGTGTTTTAACATATGTCTTGTAAGCAGGAACACACAGATATCACATCTAGTTTGTGTCTCTGCAGTAATAAGATGTCCTTGAGCTTTGTTCAAAGGACCTTGGAGCCTCTTTAGTTTGATTTGTTAGCATTACAATTGTTCAGACTTTATGCACACCGTGTTGTCAATGACAACTGCAGTAAACAATGACTACTGGCTTATTGTAGGTCATAAACATTTTGTGAAGTGGATCGAAATCAGATTAAAATCAGATTTGAGTAATGCACTGATTGTCTGCAGCCAAACATGTTTCTGAAAGAATAGGTTAGACGGATAACCGAGGTATTTGCAGCTGAAGTTTACTTGGCCTCAGCCCAAATAAAAACCAACACTAACACTGTCAGTAATTTTTACACCACCACACACACAACATAGTCTGATTAACGCTCTGCTGCCAGGATGCAATTATCATTTTCTCAACTTATTTTTTCTAAACAGTAACTTTTCAAACCCATTGCTCAAGACAAGAAGTTTAGACTGATAGCTTTTCATCAAATATGACTGAAAAGACATTCTTCATCGTCAAATTACTTCTAAGAACAGCTTTTTATAAAACGTATAAAACATTATACATTGTATAATAATGTGCATGTATGTACGTGTTTATGTATGTGTTTTTTTTCTTTCTGACCTTGTCTTTGGAGGGGTTATTGGAAACCAATACACTGCATTTACAGCATTTACTGTTTAACTGTAGCACAGAAACAAAAGTTAAGCTGACAAGCTTGCATTTTGATTAACCACAAAAAAATGTTTAGATACAAGACAATTTTGATGAATAGCAATTACTGCATGCGAGTGCTGTCAGTGAGAGGGTAGAGAACTATAGATGCTCTAAATGTGAAGCTACATCAGTAGGGCTATATGATGGAACTCAATTAAGGCTTAAGACTCTGTATTTTCAGATTTGGACAGAATGCAAAATAACGCAACATGGAGGACCAAGAGATGTATACGGGTGGTTTCAGGACCTGTGCTTCCTCATCAAAGACTGAGATCTGTCTGATGAGATTGGTGTACACATTGGCCTAAGCTGCAAAACCTACATTAAGATAAAATGGACATCCCTTACTTCACTCACCACAAAACGTTTAAATTACAAAAGAAGTCAAGTATACATTGAATAATCTATATGTAATCATAGTTTGGAAATTTTATACCCAGCTGTCAAATTCAATGGGCACTTAAGCTTCTGTGGCACCCGCCAAATAAATAATGGGCTTGGTAGAACATACTGTAACTTCATCAAGTTACTGCCTGAAGAGGCCTGAAGAGAAAAACACCAGCTTGCTTCAAGTCAACGTGGGTCTATTTTTAAAAGTAAACATTGAATTTAAAAAAAATGGCTGTTTTTCAAGGTACACTACTTTTGAGCCGTGTCATTAATATGGGAACTGAAATGTTGATACTCAAAGGTTTACTAGTGAGAGAACAGTCTTGTCTCTATTCATTATCTTGGCCCAAAGTCTTCATTCCATGTGTCTTTACTCTGCAAGCACTGTTTTCCTGTCCAAACCTTTAGCCTGGCTTGATGTCCAGCTTCGATAGCACATCACAAGTGTGCACTCAAAATGCAATATACTTTAGATTTTAATCCCTGGACTGGGTTATTTCAATATTTTTTTTCTTTCTGCTGTCCACTGTCCAAAGTTGCTCTGCAGACTGGAATTTCTTATTCGTTTTTAATGGCTCCAAATTACAGACTTATTTTAGCCTCGGCATACACTTAATCCTACAAGTACTCTCTCTTGTGCAATTCATTTTTGAGTGTTTTATGCATTTCAAAGCATATACTGTTCAGGTCTTTAATGTGGACTGGCTGCTGGTCCAGATGTGGAAAATGTATGAGGTCTTATTAATATGTTTCCCATAATAAGCTCATACATGGTGTTTCCCATGACTGGCACTTTAACAAACCTGTACCCCCAGAACACCTGTGTTTGTACTTAAAGGTTTGTGTGGAGCTGGGAAACACAAACTGTTAATTTATAGGAAAAAAAGTGAATAAAGAAAGACTTTCAAAGGCATATAACATAGAAGAAAAGCCAAAGTTCAAAATGTAAGGATTTGTTGTAAGTACATTTTAGATGTATTTCAGACTTTGTTGGCTCGTTTTATTCAACCATCCCTCACTTTTTTCACCTTTGTCATTTGTCATTTATGCGCCACAAAAACGATTAATAAAGTTTATTGACTGTTGGCAAATGGCAGATAAACTGAGCTAACCATGCTGATGCTAATGGGATGGGTCACAATGTACAAAAGTACAATAAAATGGTCCATGTTTTAGTGTGTTTCGGATTCTACAGTTTACTTTGGCAACCACGTCAATAAAATTATGTCAACTCCATTTAAAAATGTTTTTAGGCCAACTGAAAACTTCAATTACTCTTGACTCCTCCTATTGGTGTAAAGTATTAATTGAGCTGGAAGAGAACATTTTTAATCTTCTATCTTTTTTAGCAGATTTTTGACCCTGCAAACATTTGCAGACTGCTGCTGGTTCGGACCAATAGTTAGTTTTGTTGTTGATTGTTTTGAGCCAACAAAGCCAGAATGAACTAATACGTATTGACTTGAGTTTACAACCTGGATTTGTGAATGTGGGCCACAGACTGAGGAACATATTGTTCTGCAGCGTAGAGAACAGAGGACATGGGTGGCAGTGGAGTCCTTCCTTGTGTTGTGTCCAAGTGTGTTTGTACATCCTCTGTGCGCAGACCTGGCCTGTACTCGCTGCAGTGACAGGAGGAGGTTAATGGCCAAACCCGAGCTCCTGTAGTGACACAAGTGAGGGCGTGTGGAGTCAGTTTAGCTGCCTAACAGGAAGTGTGCTCCGGGACCTTCCGGCAGGACAGAGGCCAATGGTGAGTAGGACACAGGTCACGGAGCTGCACCACACCTCTCTTTCTGCCTCCAGGGCCCTCCTCAGAGCTAATGATGGACTACAATCCCACAGCGTGAACCAAGCTTTATTTCAACATGAGTTGCTGGAGGTGATTCCCTTTGATCACTGCAAAACGTCAGCTATGATCAAGGAAATTTGAGGCTGTGAACTAGGGGCTAGGACTGTATCCAATTGCATCCATTAATCAAAGCTAAAAATAGCCCTTTTGACACTACATTGAAGCCAGACAGACCACAGTGGAACTTTCAAAATAGTGAATAAATCCACAACCCTTATCCTTTAGACGGAGGACATAAAACAAAACTTTATCTCTGTTCTTTTCTAGTGTTGATATTTCACAGCTAAGAAAGAGCCAGTGTGCGCCGTGCCAAAGGCTGTCGGCGTAGGCAGAGACTGTCATGTGAATGGCTACTGTAAAGATCAGCAGCGGGATAGTTGTTTTTAAATGCTTCCTTGTGTCTGCTTCCTGGTAAAAGGGGCCTTTTTTATTTTGCTTTTTTTTTGAGCCCAATCACACAAATTGGATTAGAGCTATTTACCCAAGGTCCGTCTGTGGAAGTTGGGTCTGCAGTGAGGCCTTTGTTCCCCTGTTTGCCCCTGAGATAGACTGTGACGTGCTCACCCACCCCCTTTTCATTTCCCCTAACTTTGTTTACCACGCTTATGCCACATTTCCACTGAATGCAATGGTACGGCAGGTTTGGTAGGTTTGGTACGGCATGGTTTTGTTTGGGTAAACCCTGAAGAGACATACACAGACATCTTACAAGCGTTGATAAAACGAACTTGTAAAACGTAGTTGCTTTGGCATTAATGACAATATCGAAGTGAGTCAATCCTCACCGGTTACTTAGCCAGAGGCTGAATGTCTACAATGAGCACATGCTGAAAATTGTTTGTTTGTTTTTTGAAAATGTCTGTTTTATTTATGGAAAGCTGTGCCAGTTTGCTACATTTAACGGACGTTCTCTTGTTACAAGTGCTGGTGGAATTCAAAGCAATGGCAACCGGGTATGCAATTTTTTTATTGACAAAGCATGAGACAAAAATCATTAACTCGATCTGAAACTGGTTACAACATTCAGCATTTTTATCTTTTTCAATCTTGACTATCATGCAAAAAAAAAAAATGTATTTGAGACACAACTTGTTTTGTGTGTTTTGCCTTTGTAGAAAATGCATTCACTTCTAATTTTCCACTGAGTATTTAACAGGTTTAACAGACTGAAATGTTTAATTTCATCTTTAACACCTACCACTCTGATGCAACCAAAAACAGAGAGGTTACCAACATTGTTTAGTACAAAAAGGTTTTTCTAGGATGCTTTGCACAACTTTAGATAATAGAGCATGCTGCACTGTCCAGACTTTCACTGTACTGCACCAGTGTGAACAAGGCTTTATCTGACTTCTGTGTCTATAGCCACTTCTCTGCCTTTGGTTTTGTCACGTGAGAGTGGGGGAGACAAATGACTGATAATTATGAGGAAGTCTTCAGAGCTTATCCTCAGTGCTGTGTAATGTTTCCGAGAGCAGACTTTTCTTTCCAAGAGGCAATACTTTTCTGTGGGAAAGTTGAAGCATGGGAGACTGGGAAGAATCCAACCAGACCAGCCAAAATGCATCCATTTATCACTCAGTATTCAAACTTTTGTCGTTACTCTATTTTCTAACCATTAATCCAGGTGTTTACATGTGTATCTTATTGGCATGAACTATGTGAGGGAAAACCAAAATGCACGGTTAGGTTTTAACACCTAAAGCTGCAACTGAATTCAAATGAGAAATGTAGGCGGGGCTTGCTTCATAGGAAGGAAGGTCTAGCCACAACCACAACCACACTAGTTGTCTTCAGACGTGTGTTTGCCTCACTTACAGAGAGAATTATGTCTGACACTGCTTAAGTAGTCATAACCCCAGTGTCAACAAGGGCAGCCGTGTAGTATTTAAAGATGGTTCATGTTTGGAAATGAGAAGTACACAACATAAGTCAAGGTTGGAGCCATTAGAGTGTCCAATGAATGGTTAGTAGGGTTAAGATAATGTCTTCAAAAGTGATAACTGCAAGAGTGCAATAGTCAAATAAAAATGACTACATATTTCACTGCTTTAAGTTTCTGTTTATTTTAATTATGGACTTTGGAGTGTCTTTCTATGTTGTATATAATGCAATTCTAACACTTAACTCTGACTTTCAGCTGATGATTTTTGATACACGTCATGTTTATAAGCCAATAATTACATGTTCATTAATCTGTTGATGATTTTTTTTTTGATCCACTGAAATATTTATGGTGAAACATGCTTTTGTTTACTCTGAGTTTGGCTTCGCGAGTGACTTTAACTCCACACTGAAGTACTTCTATGATTGCAATCAATTTTAACATGTTAAGTACTTCTGCCAAAACATTCTATATGCATGTTCTAAATTTCTTTCCTAAACATTTCCATGTCACATCGTTTCTAAATAGACAGGTGCTGCTTAGCAAGTTTCCCAAAGCTGCAGTTTTAAAAAGGTCATTTTTGTCAGTTCTACCTTTTGCCTTAGACATCTTGCAGCTTCAAATGCCACACCAGGGCAACTGTCACTTTCATTATCCCGGAACCGTGTGAGACAATTTCAGACAATGTAAGAAGCCATGTGTTTCCTGCAAAAAAAAAAAAAAAAAAGAGAGACCTTGTTTTAGAAAGGTGCTCTTGTTCATTTCAAAAGCGCCTCAGTCTGAGTCTTGCAAGAAAACAGTTGCTTAATAAGTCATTCAATAAAGCTGTCCAGTTAAGTTTTTATTGCTGCGCCAGACCTCGACAGCAGTTGGTTTTGTGAGTCACAAGTCGAGAAACAAGTTGTGGATTTGAGTCATTTTTGTTTTTTGTGTAAAGCATGACCTATATATACATATATAAAAGCAACAGCCTTAAAAGTCTTTTGGGTAGAGGAAGTGAAAACGTTTGTTGTGGCTGAATGTGAAGATTTTACCAAGGTCTGCAGAGCTCTCTTTGCCTTTGATTTTGTCTAACCTTTCATTATGGCTAAATAAATAATCCCTCAGGTGGCTAATGTTATCTTGGTAATCTTTCAAGCCTAAGCAGATCAGCCTCGTTCAATTTGTAGCAACATAAAATTTTACTCTATTCACTTTTGGTTTGGGTGTGGGATTCAAACACTGTATTTGCAACAAAATAGTTTTAAAATAGGGATGTCTCGATTCTTTTTCTGAATTCACTTGATATATTTCTAAACAGTGATAAAACAGTGGCGCAGTGGTTAGCATTGTTGGATCACAGTGAACAAGGTCCAGAGTACTACTCCCGGGCCCTTGGGGTTTTATTTCCCCGGGTACTCCGGTTTCCCCACATCAACAACTGCCGACGATGGTTTGGTCATTTGGATTCAGCATACTGCTAGATTCAATTTCTCAAGGCAACCCCTTCTTGTGTCTTGTTTGAGAATCAATGCTCTGAAGTGTTGATGTATGCAGCGGCAGATCCAAGAAAGGCTTTAAAGTGAACTTTGAAAGTCCTTGAATTTAACTTCTGTTTCGTATGAACGCTGAATCCAAATGAGTTATGTGTGTTATGTGTGGGTACCAAACTAAGTTAAGTAATATTTGCAGAAACGACTGCAAAATGTATTACGTTAACGGATATGGTTAAAAAAATTAAAATAACCAAAATGCTGACTTAAACACAATCCAAAATTTTGCATTTCTGAAAACTCCCACCAGATACTCTGAGGTTTTTTGTGCACATACCTTCATTGTATCTGTGAAAAAGCTCAAAATAAAACTCCATATATAGCATTTTTGGTAAGTTTCTCATTGACCTTTTATTTTTGCCCAATTCCATATTAGCTCTATACTGAACCTACACAAGAGCCATGTGATCGATCCAGACGAAACAAAAGATGTGCTGTGTTGTGTGTGATAGCATTTTTTTGCAATGTTGTGAAGAGCATTACGATACGGCCCGCAGTAATTGTCCTCTTTTGTCGCGATGCATCTACTAAGATAAAGATAAATAAGAGCTCAGAGGCATGTTTAAATAGCTCAAAATGAATATCATAGAGGGGGGCAGGGGGGAGCTCTTTGCTGATGGAGCAGATATGCTTTGGAGCGGCTTGAATGCTTTCCACGCTGATGATAAAGATGAGAGCGCTCAAGAGGATATGCTTGATTATCAGCTGAGGGCTCTTGAAGTGTTGCTGTGTTGTTCCAATGCGTCCGTTTATCAGGCTGTTAAATGGTGGTGTAATGATGGGATGCTGTGTGGGATTTGTCTCTTTAGGGAAACGGCGAACAGCACAAGGTAATTAAATGAGTGTTGTCGAGGATCACAAACACTGCCATGTTGTCAGATACAGTCAAGGTATTTAGCTTGGCAAAATTCAAACAAAGTTACCGTTATCTAACGTCGTTGAAGTACTTTAGCCAGTTTAGCGCACAGTTGGGGATTTAATTAGGCAGGAAAAGGGCATTGTTATAATTTAGACTTTATTAGTGCAAGTGATAAAAGAGTTTGTGGCTTGAGCTTGACTATTTCCTGCTTTGTCCAGCAGAATCAAAAGCATTTCTATAGAAAAGCTGACCGAAGGGGACATTTGTCTTTTTAATTTCAGTAGTATTTCTATCAAACTACTTAAGACCAACCATAACTCTCTGACAGTAAGTAGTAGGAGACTCAGATAGCCAGTACACTACTAAGTCCTTGAAGTCTTGTTAGCGCTGGCAAAATAAGGCCTTGTTATCATTGACTCAGATTCAAAGAACATAGAAGAATCAATATATTCTTCACATTTTAAATATTAGCCTGTGTTTGAAGACTCAACACACTTATGACATCCCATGTGATTAGCCTAAGGTTGAAGGTATACATGCATGTTTTTGTACATTAGTGCATGACATGAACGTAGGTTTGACATGCCTAAGGTGCAGGGCTGCAAAATGAAATGTGGGATTATGGTTGTAGGTCATGTGACTAAATATGACAATATTATGGATTGATAGTCTGAAAATATGGCTCTAAGCAAAAATCGTAATGTTTACTATTTACTATGATATCTCTGCTGTGCCGTCTAGTAGAGCTGATAAGTAACAGGCCTTGCACACGGTTGTGCACGGTATTAAAATCAGGTTTACCTTTGTCTCATCTTTACTAAATGTTTTCTGGGACATAAATTTGGTGCTGGGTTTTATGAGCCCATTCAACACCTTAACCAGCTGCCTGTATCTTTGGAAGAAAGCACATAATAAACTGCATTGTATTGTAAATGTACACATACATAATCTATAGTAAATAAATTAAATTGTTCTTTGGTGAAACATTTGTAGACACCCAAATTCTGTTTTAACATACAGTAGACTTGATTTGATTTTTATTGAGGCATCAGCACTATATTGTTTCTAAACTTAAACCAAACTCATGTAATCCCTCATGTAATAGCCATGAGTCACGTCACGACTCTACTATACACTACTTAGGACAAGGATGATCTGAAATTGCATAAACAAAATGTCCTTAAATGTTGTCTTCTGGTTTAGTCTTCTCATTACTTTGGCTGTTGCCTCTTTGTTTGATTTACAGTTTGTTTGCCTAGTTTCTACATATTCTTTCCATCATTTGAGGATACTGTTAGGGATTTTCCCCAGATCTATTATATTATTTTATTAAGAAATCAACATTAAGCTCCCAAGGACATTTAGACATACTCTCCAAGATTATCTTTTTCCCTTGAAGGCCAATGTGAATACTAGGCAGAAGTAAAGCCAGGGGGACTTTGTTCGCCTCTCAAGGACCTCCAAGACCAACTGGAAACTGTCGAAGGTGAATGGCATTCACGACAGTTACCGCAGCGATTGATTGCTCCTCTACTGCTGCTGTGTCCTTCCGCGCCCTACTGGGACCTTATCCCCTGGAGTCTCATGTGGGAAAGGCTTTTTATTGCGCCTGGGAGATATATTAAGAGCCCAATGAACTTTGACCTTGGGCTTGATCACCCTGGCAACGCAGACCATGAACAATCGTTACACTTTAAGAAAGAGCTCGGCTGCAATCTTCCCAAATCTCATAAATGCTTGAATGTATTTCACTGAAAAGGCTCCAGGTTTTTTGTGGTTTCTTGTAAAATCTTGGGGCACTTTCACCGATGCATCTGTGACAAATGAGGAGTGTCCGTTAATTAAAATACCTCAGCTGTGCCCTTATCACCGACTTTAGGCACAATGGTAAATTTAGACACCTTTGTTTCATTAGAACCTTGTCATTAGGCCTATCTTTTATTAGTCTTCTATCAATAAAGGGCCCTGCTTTCATTAGCGCATTATCTCAAAGGCTCCCCTTCATTAGCACGAGGCTGTAAATGCTGGTTGCTATTTCATTAGAGGACCATCTTAAATGAGGAAACCCCCAGTGTGTTTACTTTGCTCTGATCCTCCTCTAATAGTCACTGAGGATAATGCTGATTGGCTGTATAGCTATGGGAATGTTTAAGCCTGTCTTTCAAAGAGTGTATCATGCATGTTATTAAAGCTAATGAAATCCTCAGTGCTTAAGAGTGACTAGATCAAACATTCAAGCGGTCGAGGTTCTTCGGCAGTCAAAGATGTAATGGTCAAAGCAGAGGTGCCTTTTCCCAGATCTGATCTTTAAAAAACCTAATGCTAAAATGTATTTTTTTTTAATTTGGACAGAGAAGATTGTAGCTAGTCAGTTAACCAAGGGTAGTCACTCCAGTTATCTGGTTACCAGGTGAATGAGAATGTTTGACCTTGTTGCTGTGAGGCAGGAGTGCTAAAACCACTGCTTATTTTATCATATATAACTCATATTTGGAGTGTCCAAAAACCAGTGTAGTTGTAGTAAATGTAACAATTTTTAATGCTTTAATCCCAGAGTTGGTCAGAGCGTGAGGACGACACATCCAAGACAACCAGGTTTTTATTTTTGAGGGGAATATTTTGAATTTCCTCAATAGTAGAATGGGGGATGCCCCGGCTGCTCACTTAGTGGAGCACATACCAAATAAGCGGAAAACCCAGGTTTGTTTCCTGCTAGTGTGATTTGCTCAATGTCACCTCCCTCTCTCTCACCTTGTTTCCTGACTGTCTACTGTCCTATCAAATAAAAGAAAAAAGAACAAAACAATCTTAAAAAAACAAACAAAACAAACAAAAAACACAGTAGTCATTTTAATTGTGTACAGCGCATTTAGTTTGAGACGTACCTTTTTTAGATAAATGATGCATGTTGACATGTTCTGTAAACCTATTGTGAATTTTTCCTTTTGGGTCTAAAGCCTGAAAAAATAAAAATAAAAATAATAAAAAAATGTCATAGAAAATTAGCGTAAAACGACTCTAAAACGACTATGACTTTTATTTAAATGCTTTATTGCATGTTCAAATATTACACCTGGTCAAGATTATGCCATTACACCAGGGCTTTAATAATATAGTTTGGAAAAAATACAAAAAAAATAGCTGACTCGCATAAATATCTTTTTGTAAAACCAAACTTGTCAAAATGTCAAATTAAACAATATTGTCTTCACATGTCAACTTGGGTTGGGAAACAAACTCGTGTCCCATGGGTTTTGTGTGCATTTCCATCTGATGACAGACCCAAAAATCCTGTTGAAAATTCTCAAGAGACAAGGTTGGGCGTGATGGAGAAGATTTAATAGCAAGACATGTACCAACTTTGGCGCTCATGACAGCAGTTCCTCGACATGCACGTACATGTCCAAACTGCTCTGTACATAATTTTGAGGCCTTCGCTGAAAATGATTTATGTTGCCAAGAGAAAAAAACACAAAGGAAAGCTACAATTTCAAATATTTTTACAGCTGTCAACATAATGAATGTTTTTTTCATGATCTAAATTCTATCCAAAGGTAGTTACCTGCAATTTTCAACAAATGGCCTCTAATTGTAGATTTTTTCTAATTTGCTTGGTTTTGTTTCAAATGCAACATTGAAAAAACATCACTTACTCCGTTGATACATTTCCAAAAGCATCAATACCATTCTATAGTTAACAGCGCAGAGCTTTACTCTGTCCTGTGGGGGCAGGGCTTTATTCAGGGGAATGGCTTTGACTATTAGAGCAGGCTGCTGTCTCTTTAGTTTATACCACTTTTTAGTGGAGTTCAACTTGACTGGAAGCTTGGGCTCATATACAGTATAAATACCTTAATGTTTGGTGACATCGCTCTGAGCACTCTACATTGGGTCATTGTTTGCCCTTTGTCGGACCAGGAATGCAGTCTGTTACAGGAGAATCTATAGAGTTACTAAAGATGAAGATAACATGGCTAAATGAAGATGAAGTCAAAGTTTTTTGTAATCCAAACCGAAACAATAAACTACATCTATGTGTACCGTTACACTCCTAGTAGATTGTACATCACCAGTGTAAACAAAAGATGTGTATTAAGTAAAGTAACACATGTGGCTTGGAGGGCTTTGCAAAAATATATGATGTTTATAGCTTTTTAGCATTTGCATTTGCGAAAGGAAACAGGAAAGCAGCCAACATACTGGAGTAGAACTGATTATAGCTCACAGATTATTTATCCACATGTTGTCTCTTAGTTACAGATAGCCGCTACATTAGCTATGCAATTTTTTATAAAGGATTGTTTTTAATATAATTTTAGAATTGTAGGAAATATATTTGAATACTTACCATATGAAATTATCAATGCATTTTACCAAAACTAAACTAGAACAAATCATAAGACAAGAACAACTCTTTATTTTATAATAAAGGTAGAACTGAACAGAACTAAATCTAGGACTACATTTTGGAGTAGTCCTGTAGCAAACCACTGATTATACTGTATTAATCAAGGCTAAATCAGGACAAACAAAAACTAACAAAAACAAACACGGGGACAAAAGGACCTCTTTACAGACCTCCTACATTATATTAACTGACTCCTGTGCTATATCAAAGACTCTGTAACTAAACCGTCTAAATAGCTTTGTCTGTTGTTTCTCATTTTAAATGTCCACAATGATCTAACCATGTCTGCGTTTTCTCAATTTGTCCGTCTAAGATACATCCGAAACACATATTGATGCTTTGAAGACTTCATCAGACTTGAACCTCCACCCCCTCAACACATTTCTACAAACCAACATGACGCACCCCCCCCCATAAGCAGAACGCATCCCCGCCAGCTTATCAAGGGGAACTAATTCAATATCCCTTCGCCGGTTTTAAATGTCATTGGCTAAACTCATCTGGAGTGACATGTTTTTCATGGTTGAAATATAGGCGTTTTATTGGGCTCAGAAAAAAGTGACGGGGGCTCACCCAATCTGCCCACCGCTTCAGCATGGAAATCTAAAGGTCCTCATAAAGAATAAATAAAGTTTGGCTTTGCAAGGATCTGTTGAAGTCATCCAGATCCTCATGAGCTTCGATAGAGAATAATCCTCCTTGCCCAAGGAAGCAACA
The DNA here is from genome assembly GCA_024349245.1 of Neodontobutis hainanensis. Taxonomy (NCBI): domain Eukaryota; kingdom Metazoa; phylum Chordata; class Actinopteri; order Gobiiformes; family Odontobutidae; genus Neodontobutis; species Neodontobutis hainanensis. The sequence continues at coordinate 8,870,494 of JALDNG010000041.1, forward strand.
GTGTCAATCATGAAGGGAAATGTCACAGAGATGTCAGGCGTCTATTTAGGAGATATTTAAAAGGTTGTCGAAGGAAATTTAATCCTTTTGAATGTCATCAAAAAGCAGGATTTTAATTCATTCTTTCGTGCTTTAACAAGGCAAATTGTATTATGATACACCCATTGTAAACTTTTTGAGCCAAAGATGTTGCAAAGGGTGTGGTAAAATGTTGTTTACATTTGGCACTTTTCTAATTGAACAGAAAAATTGTAAAGCCAATTTTAACAAAAGAGTTCTCTCAAACCTCCTCGTTACACTGTGTGTAAGAGTAATACTGGTGAAAACTGTCAGAGATGCTTGAATCATGTATGTGCAGACACTAAAGACACTAATAATCACCCGAGAAAGGGACTTATGTTACTTCTGTAATGTCTTGGTTTTGCACACTAGCAGGAAATTGGCATTAACCAAATTATGCAAATGAGTCTCTCTTAGTTTTTAATATGTTTTCCAGGAAAGAAATTGGATACTGTATCTCTAAATTACATAATTGTTTGTCCTGAAAAACACATTACTTGATTTAGATATTATTCAAGATTTTTGTAAATTTTGATGACCGATAAATATTATGTAGAATAATGTTGATTATTGTTCGTTTTTAAATTAGTTGTATTGCAAGTGTGAATGTACGTATGTGTTATCTCTGTAATCTAGGGGATTTACAGTATATGCAGTATGAATACATATTTTTTATATTTAGATATTGTTTTAAGACCTTGTTTATTGCAGAAATAAATGGAGATTATGGAAAATCCCTGTTTCATTTGGCATAATTAAATGCTCATCAGACTTAAAGCATTATCAAATTTTGTATGGTAATAAATATCTTATAAATGTAGGCCATATTACACATCCCTAATTCCTGCTATTTCCTCCAAATAATAATAAATAATTTTTTGGCACATGTGTTTTATTCGTTCGCCTCCTCCGTCTTTATAATGATGTCAGAAATGTGACCAGAGGGTGTAATCTCTCCTCTGTGCTTTCCTTTGTACCAAATAATGACTTCCCTATTGAAAATGACCCTCTTGACCCCAGAGACAGACAGTACGACGGAGTATCTTAGCCCCTCAAGGCATCCCGAGCTCGCTTTGGCATTTTGCCTGCACAGAGCCACTAACCTCAATCCTCTGCTCACTGGCTTTTTTTCTTCCTTAAAGCTACATCCATCCAGCATTTTGGAACTTCTGTCTATTTATTTTAAACCTCACGCTTGGAGAACGGCCACTGATCTGATGTGAACAATGGGCCAATGTAGTGGCACCATTCGAGGTTGAAACGCAAGGTCACAGATGAAAATGTTCAACAGGGGTCTAACGGTTAGCGTAGCACTGCCACAAGTCTTAACCCGTTTTCTTTTATTCATCCGCCTAAAGGTTGTTTTCCCTCTCTTATCCCGTATCCTATTTGTCTTTACGATTACAGGGTTCCTGAAGCCCCAGTGCTCGTTGGCACCTCCCATGCAGCGAGGACGATCCGGCGAGGGTTGTTCCTGTTTCAGTGGCGTGTGTCCTCTTCACCAGCGGCGCCTGTCCTCAGGTAACACCTGCTGTATGTACATTTTTATCATACTACGCAACAGTTTTTGGGAAAAATGTGAATTATAGTACATTATTCTTCCTGTACACATACACATGTGCTTGTTGTAACTTGCAATGCAGTGTTAAAAAGAAAGAGTTCATGGTATTGTAGAGATCTAATGTGGTCTGCTCAATGGCACTGTGAACTCACAAGGTCCCAGGTTTGTTTTTAAGTCAGGGCAGGTCCAGTCAGTAGCCATGACTGAGGCCCTGGTTCCAGATTAATTCTTGTCCATGGTTTTTATTGGCTTCTTACTGTTAAATAGACAATAAGATGCACCAAAGTCTAAGTGTATACCAAAGCTGTATCCACGTTTCCCTCACTTGCCTCTTATCCTCACGTTTTTGTCCTTCCCCCAAAGGAGGCAGGAGAGGACAGAGGAATGTGAGGAGATTAGTTTCAAGCAAACGGACATCCTTACCTTTCAAGAGCCTCACTTGTAGAAACATCTGTTTCTGATTACACATCTTCAGTGAACCTTCAAATTAACACCAAAGTTTGCAAAGATTATGACTTCTCAAGAGATGAACCATTGCCTCAAACATTAAATATGAATTATAACACAATAAGGCAGCAGGAGCTAGAGCTGTTCTTTCTTGAATCCTTCATAAACATTACAGTGCACATCCAACAGCGCATGTTGTGCTTGAGTCCCTTTCACTAAGCCAAGTCTTGTGTGATTGGTCAGACGGCCTTGGTTCTAATGGATCAACTCCAGTCAAAATACTTTTAGTCATTTATACCTTGGGTTCTTAAGTTGAACATTTTGTATGGTTCATGTTTACCTGACTATTTAACTGGAAGCTATGCTAATTATTCACCAATCCTTTTTAAACTTTTAATGAGCACGAAATAAATGCAGTAGGAAACTTTTCACCAATAATAAATTTGTACTAGTGTCTCAAAAGCACAAAGCAGTTTCATATTTCTTGAACAACTTGTGGCATCTTCAGGTGGTGAAAAGGTGGTAAAAGGTGGTAAAAGGTGGTGAAAAGGTGGATAAGAGTGGTGCTTGTTCTGCTGCACAAGCAACAATCATACGCACACATGGCCATTGCCTCTGGTCAGAGGTGTGGCTGGGGGCTCCCAGTGCTCCTAGTGCAGACTGCATATGGTCTGGTTTTAAGATTAATGGCGTCTTTGCATGTGGAGCTCCTGGGATGGACAGGTTTAACAGAGGTGCTGCAAGAGCCGGCCCCTTCCTCCTCCTGAACAGCTCAACTCTGACATCAGTGGATAGTGTGAAGGGGGGGCAGTCGGGTATGTGGCAGACGACTGGGGGCCACAGTGGTACCAAACAGTTAATGTATATAGGGTATTTATTCATCTGATAAGACTAGTTGTAGAGACATGTCGTGTATGGAAAGCATGATATGTCGGCTTATGTTGTAGGAGTGTTCCAAGACCAAGTCAAAGCCTAGGCTTCTAGGGCCTGAGAACCATTTAAGACTATGACCATTGCATTTTTATCCTCAAATGTCCAATATAGTGGATAGTGGTACTCAAAATTATGAGTATAAAAGTTGTATTGTGAAGGATATATAGTAAGAATTTAAAGAAACCCTGAAAAACTTTTGAAGAGGAAGTTTTCCATTTATGGAGATGGGAAATGATAAAAATTACCTTGGAATAAAATGTGCTGAAAATACTGAAATAATATTTCGACCCTCACATTTTTCAAGAACTTTAGAGTGTATTTAATATATGGGTTGTTGTAACTGGACAAAAACGTACCTAGCTTTACTTATGTGTTTTTCAAAAAGTCAAGACAATATGTGTTTTTGTGATTGCCCCAAAGATTGAAGAATATTTTTGTGAACCAAGGTTAAAAATATAATTTATGAAATTCTTATGTGATTAAAAGATTTAAATTTGAAAGCATGAAGCAAGTCAATCAAAAATAGCCTTGAGAGTTTTGTACATTTGAGAGTACTCATTGTATTATGCAAAACACATGAAACTATATCAGATTTACTATTATCTTGAGGCTGATCCAATCTGTGCAAACAGTTTCTATTTTTTTCAATTCATTGATTATAATAACATATTTACCCTAAAGGAACGATTATTCCAAATAACTTTGGTAAAGCTAACAAAAAAAAAAAGTGTTGAGTGGTACTAAAAACATGTTTAGTCTTCAGTTGTTTCCACAGACCATCACTTTCAAAGCAGAAGGCTAATCTTGCATCAGACGTCATTCTTCCACAATGACCTCGCAGTAGAAAAAAAACAACATAAGTGGTATGTGTTAATATTGATTTTGTTTGCAATAGCTATAAAGTTGCTCCAGATCAGATTTGATTTGCTCAGTTCAAAATGGTTAATGTTTGTGTGGACAAATTCGATTTAGACACAAATTTAAAGTTAGTGTGAACATGTAAATCAAGATTGACCTTTTTTATAGTTCTCTCATACTCATGAAGATGGCAAGGATCAACATTTTTCAGTAAAATTTTGTCATCTCATCTTGTAATCTAATTTAGGAAAGTGAACGGCCTGTGAAAATCTTATCTGGTTCATTTTTTCTTCAATTTTAATATAGTGTAGCCCATCTTCAATTGTCTTGTTCTTCTGTTGTGTAAAATCACTTGAAATGAAAGCTTAAGCCAAAAACCTACAACTTGCTCTTTTTAAAAGCAAATACTTTTTCTTGGACAAGTTTGAACATGACCCACACACACGTTCGACCGACCTCAGCCCATCTTTGTGTTTCACAGAGCACTCTCTTGGCAGATTGTGGCTTTTTTACTGACATGGCATGCAGTCATTTGAATATGTTTCCTATATGATTATCTGTAATCTGTGCTTTTGTACACCACGCATTTCCTGTTGAATGATTCATTTTTGTAAGAAAGTAAAAATCCCAAGTAAATTAGATGATGGTTATTGACTTTTCAAACTGTGTCCATATACTGTATCTTCTTTTATAAGGGCCCGATTTATGACGTTTTGTTAAATTTTGGCAATATTTTGGAATAGGTCTTGGTACAATGCTAATGCAATTAGCTTTTCATAATGTAATAAATGATTACAAGTTATAAGAAGTTTTTTCGGGTTTGCTTAAGGTTTTGAGTGAGAATGAAACACATTATCTCTTATCTGTCACTAGTCTCTGATTTAATCACTGTTTCACTTTAAATACACACATCTGCTCAGCTTACCACATTTTCATGCACATTTTTTTCTATTTTGGGGAATTTTTTGGAGATTCCGTTTTGTTGCGATGTGGTGTGTTATTTTGCAAATTCTTAGCATCAATTGCCAAGACAAATTCTTAGTACCCTGAAAATCTTTTCACTGTGATTCTGATACAGATTGTTAGTCAATATTATTGGACCCTCCATCAGGGTGAGGAAAAACTCAGGGAAAACGAGAATCCTCAGGGAGAACCACAGAAGGGGGATCCACTCACAAGACAAACAGGCCATAGATGTGTCCAGTCATTGACAAATAGTGCATCATGTATATAATTAAGGAAAAGGAATATAGTTCATTAAAATATCAGCAGGAACAGTTTATCTGAGTGAGAGGAACTGGTGTCATGAGGGGGTCCATGGGTCAGGATAGGATCACAGAGGGACAACTTGTGCAGATGTCAGACAGAGCAAAAGGTTAAAAGCTCAGTGTGTCATACCTTCCCTAATGTAGAAAAACTCAGCTAATCCATAAACCCTGACTATAAGCCCAAAAAGAAAAGTCTTAAGCCTTAATTTAAATATAGAGACCGTTTCAGGTTTAGATTGGGTTTCAAACATACCTAGTGCAATGTGACTTGCCCCCCCCATTATCTCAGATGGTAGAACCCACTCATAGGAGACCAATAGTATCATGAAACAGAAAGTAAAATGTAGCGATACAAAGTTTCTAGCCAACAGCAGTGACATGACACATTTACTGTATCTTACTCTCAAACCAGATTTTTTCATATGTCAGTGGTTTACTAAGTTGCATCACTAAGTTGCTTGATTTAAAACACAAAAAATTATAGACGTTGCATAGTTTTATTTTGTCTATGTTGCGCAACAGGGAGCAGGGTGTACTGTACAAAAGTCAAGTCAAAGCATCAGAGGGCGGACAGCTGCTCCGGAGTCTAAACTTTATAGAGCCTATAATAATCATGGCTCTAATTATGGAAAGTGTTACTATAAATCCTCCCGAGTCTCCAGAGTCTGTGACTGTCTTCCAATCTCCATGTTCTAACCGCCCTGATACGGCCGCAATGACAAGCTGCAGTGGCAGTCACTGGGCTTGTAACGGTGACCGAGCAGCTTTTTCGGGGGGTAGAGGACTTGCTCTTGCTCCGAGCTGCTTGGCCTCTAATTGGCCAAACAGAGTCTGATCCCCAGCTCGGTCAGGAGCCAGAGAGCTGATGAGTACAGACCAGAGGCCTCATTCATTAACAGACATGGCTCTATCTTGTTTTTATACACAAACTCCAACCAACATGAAGCACCAGCTAATCTGGGCTTGGGTTTAATGATGGGTTTTAAGGCCAGACAACTGGAGTTTGTCATAAACGGGATAAGAACTGCCAATTCAAGCAGCTAATTAGCCTTTTGAATTTATGTTAGGCTTATCGGACATTGAGGTTCTCATGATGCTTTACTTTCTTGGGTATTTATGGAAAATTATAAGGAGAAGAGAAGCTGAAATACAATGTCATGATGTGATATTATCCAACCAAATTTTAATCCCTGCCAGAGGAATTATGTACCAGAACACGACGGCAACACGCTAATTACAAAATGCTTAGGAGTTGAACACAAATACAATTTTATTGATACATTGTACAGCTCTCTCTCTGCACTTGCAACTATTGCTGCTGTAGCCTTTTTTATAACACAACCATCAGAACCTGCTTTAGTCAGCCTTTACTCCAACGTTAAGAAAAACTAGAAGACTCTAGCCCAGGGGAAAGTATATTCTCTGTTATCACTCTTAGTTTTCCATCTGTTTGCCAAACCTAAGCTTTTTACAGTGTTGCAGTCTCTTTCTCTAAAGTTTGCACTGCCTACAGAGCGAAAAGATCAATAGTTAGACTGTGTTGTAAGATATAGCCACTCTGTTTGTGTTTACAGTAAATGGAACAGTAATGGAAAAACCCTGAAGAGAATAAAATGTTAAAGTTACCGTTCAAGTTATATTGCTCTTTTATCTTTAGTTTCTTTATTAGACATAGCATCTGTGTTTTATTTCCAATGTTTTCTGAAGCAGGCAGCTTAATAACTTTATAGATAACTTAAACCATATTTACATAAGCTTGACCACAGCTGCTCAAAGTAGAGCTCCTGGACCCAAGTTTGCTGATCTTAATGCTTGACTAGGCTCTTGTATTTGTACTTATAAAGTTTTGTTTCAGATTGAGCTGTAGTTCAAATCTATGTTTTGTCAAGTGTTCTTTAGAAAAAGCAAATGCTAGTGAGCTGCACATGCTACATTATTGAGCATTTATAAAATATAACATCTGCATAAGCTGTTTGTTTTGGTCCTGGTTCCAATTTGAGAAAATCTGAGTACCACCATACATTGTTAGCCTGGCCAGCTGTGACTAACTCTTTTCCTATTCTATACAAAGAAGAAAGTCTGCTACCTTGTTGCTTTCGTTGCATTTCAAGGGAAGGGTTTATAAGAGGAATGTTGCCCAATCAGAGAAATGCAAAAAAAAGGCAAAACCACACAGCCGTTTGTCAACAAAGAAGCCATGTTAGTGCTGCTGGTTAACATGGTCAGCAGTAGAGCGGTTTCATTGCTTTTATACTTTTCTGGTTATCCAAAACTGAGGCGAGAGCAGAACTAAACGGCCTCTCAGTGGCAGCGTCCGCCATTTGAAGGTTTTGGACTAGCCGTACGAGCCGAGTTACTTGTGTATGACGTAGCCACTGATATGGAAGAGGGTTATTGTGTATTGCATGTCCTTATATTTTGGTTATAAGAAAACAATAATACGTTTTATTATTGTCTGATGTGTTTTAAATGGATTCTTGCTGTCAGCCAAGCCATGGCTTGATATTCCTGAATGTCGGTTATATCTATAGTTTATGATTCCAAAGCCAAAGTGACACTGGAATACAAATAATCAACTGGTGCTTGTGTGGAAGTGATTAATGATTCTTATCTGGAAGAGATTTACTGAATCTTCTACCTGGCTTTAATGTGTGTTGATATCAGTCCTTCAGTGGCGGGCTGCCTTTGGGGGGCATCACTGACATCTGTACAGTGGTGGGGGAGCTCTCTGTGTTGGCAGAGTGGCAGCAGCCATCAGCGGCAGGTCACTAGAAATCAGAGGGACTAAGCCTCTGATAACGCCCTGAGCCTATAATCCGCCGTCCGAGTGAAATGCTATCTCATTGTTACAGCTCAGAGCGGGCCACGGAGGCAACTGGGGACACACTGGTTGGACGGGAAGTGCTCGTATCCCTTCTGCCAGGCAGTCAATGTTGTGTGTAACCACATTCTAGTATTATATTTACAGTATTTACAAGAAGGAACTATAATTATGTATGGTGATAAAATTCTTGCATTTTCTGGCAATACCCTTGACAGAATGGTAACATTAACTACACCTGGTGACTCATCTAATTCCCGTTTGATTTGAGTTGCATTACTCACTTGTAACCATATCAACTTTAAAACTTTAACCCAATACTGAATATTGACAAAACAACTACACAAACAGGAGTTATTTATAAATGCAGTAACTTGTTTATGTGATATACCAGTCCAACCTCCGTGCATGTGTGCATAGACCTCTTGAAAACAGAGCGCTTCCAAGTGAACTCTGGTACAGGTCGATTCAAGTGTGGACCTCATGACCATAGACGAGCTCAAACAGGAAGAGACGGTTGAGGCTGTTTATGAGGTTTTCTTTTTTGGTACAAACTAAATTAAGCAGTGTGTAAGTGTGAACATAGCCTAAAATACAGTTGACACGAGTCCCACTGTGAACGATGCCTTGGCTATTTTTTATATGATTGCCCATTTTTGAGTTTTCAGGCAAAAACAGATATTTTTCAAAACTCTTTCCAAGTAAGTAAATAAAGTAAATAGCTAAATAACAAGTAAATAACTTGTGTGTTACATACATACATTATTTTTTATTTTGTTTACCCTTTTTAATTCTTAATATTTAACATTAAAGACTTTATATAAATACATTTAAAAAATGGTAAAATTGTTTTTTTTGCAATCTAGTACTGCATTATAGTTTATCCTTCCCTATTTTCCTAAACTACTCCTTTTGAGCATTGCCATGTCGATTACACATGTGGTGTGAAATACTAGTCAATGCTCTGGTGTTTTAATCAGCAGAAAAGAAGTTTTCTGTCTTTATCTTAACTTATAGATGTGTTTATTGCCTAAACCTGTGCATTACAATTACAAACTAATTCTAATGATTTTTTTCTACGGGAATGTAACAGCAAAGGCCAAATGATAATTTCCTTAAAAATAAATTCATATACCACAAATCTTTTTAATTTCAGCAAAACAAAACGGGGTTAGTGTATTTGTAAAGCAACTGCACGCTGCTTGTATTGTGTCTTTTTACTTTAAAATGTTTATATTTTACAAAAGTTGAATGACCCAAAGATACAGAATTTGCAAGAAGATAGGGTTGATTATTGAGGGTTATAAGTTGAAGCAGAATTCTCCAAGGTTCAACTTAAATTTAAATTGTGCCTGTGCATGGGCAACAATATTTAAATTTAAATTATCTGGAGTGCAGAATAATTTAAAGCATAATGAATTTTTGAGCAGAATACAAATTCACAAATTGTTTGCTGAGCCACTTGAAACTACAGAGCTCTCGCCGCACGATCCCAAGCAGCTTTTGTTTTAAATGGGCTTTTGTTGCGTTCGAAGATATATTTAGCTTAGACATAATGTATTCTCTCTGAGGCAGTTTTTGAGCTGAAATTCCTTTCTGCTACAGATCCCGGCTCTCTCCTGAATTTATCCCGACCATGCAAGTGAGCTTTACGGTACAGTGTGTGTGAGGCTCACATTCGGGAGTTAAAAAAATAAAAAAATAAAAAAAGAGATCATGCATTTTTTATCACCATTAATTAAACATGAATAAGCAAGTTCTCATTCTTTGGGCCCCATGTTGCCTAACATAGAACAGTATGTTAATCACAGCAAAGCACATTAGCTTCTGTTGAAGTGAAGTTATTGGCAAATTAAAATGAATATGAATTAATATGTATGTCTTAGCCTAGATGTCTCTGTCCTGATTTAGTATTTGAGATGATTAACGGACGGACTCAGGAGATGCACTGCTCATGTTTGGGACTGTTTGAAGAGTAGATTTATAGAGTTAGATTTGTGTGAATGCAGGCTAGTATTCATTTACAATTTCAGTCTTTTCTACACTTTTATAATTCTGCATCATTCTACAGCAAACGTCAACTCAAGGCATTCAAATTAAAACTGAATTTTAGGGCACAGCCGCTAAGTGAAGTAAAACAAAACCACTCCGTTACATTGAAACTGTTCCATAACACTTTAGCACCTGTGGTTAGAAATGTTGGTTACAATGCAACAGCAGTACACAGAAGAACAGGGCTTCTCTCTGGCTCCTTCCATTGCATTAGACGTTAGCAGACAAAAACCATCTTTCATTTTGAACAAGAACTTGATGACAGTCAAGATTGAAACCTCTATCTAGTTATAACCGAAACATCTTCAGAAGCTCAGGGTTATACTGCGTAGGGCTAGATACTTTCATACTTGATTTATTTGAGCCAAATATCCTGTCAAATAATATGGAATTTCAAGTAATGATTTAAGTTTAGACCATCACTGATTTAACAAAATGTACAAAGTTGTTTTGGGCTACCAGAACCAGAGTTGGGTTAATACACATTCACAGGTCATGAAAGCAATTTTTCAGGACAATGTGTGAATACTGCATTTGCAGTTGAGTTTAATGCAACCGTTTTTATAAAGTTACATGGTTTCCCAATTAAATCATGGGCCTCTGATGTCTGATGAATCTTCAAGTGTTGTGTCAATAACACGGCACACTCTAACCTACTTTACAAAAGAAATTGGAACTTTGGTGGCCAATAACAATAAGGCCTGGCAATGATAAATGATAAAAAGGCTATACAAATATCCTACATGGTCAGGAAGAGAAATAAAAGCAAGATGTTTTTGAGACGTACCAGCAGTTATTGCCTCTCCTCATGAATTTACAAAGTTTACACTGAACATCTGGATCAGCACAAGCAGATATTTGTACTTGACCAAAAGGAAGCGAGGCAGTTTATTTGATTTATTTAGTGAGTCTTATTTTGTCTCCAAACCTCGTGTTTCCTGCTTGTTCCACTCAGTTGTAACACTTGTGTCCGATATTGCTTTGGAAACGCTGAAGATCAACAGCGCAAGAATGCGTGAACATTTTTCTTGGCTGGGCAAACTTAGGGCTCAGTTTTCCGCCTAATGATTGGGACATAGCACTTCATTTTATGGTGTTTGACAGGATTTCTTTGCTTTATACTATATTTTATGGTGCTTTTTACTGCTGTTATGCCGTGGCAGAGTTTTTACTGTCCATCACAGTCCACTTCTTGTTTTTCACTGGCCTGTGTGTTAAGTCGGCAGCTTGGGAGCTCAGGTGTCCTTTTAGAGCGGACTGAAAGCTTGTTGTTTTTTGAATGCAGCCCTTCCTGTCCTTCTCCTTAAAACATGGATTTGCTGCAGACTTGGTCAATGGGAATTTGAAGGGCAAAAGTTGATTATCAAACTTTGCCTCTACCAAATAGAAGACAGAGGTAACTTTATGCCACTTTCTTAGAGCTCTAACAACGTAGATTTACAATATGTGAACAAATAAACTAACGTTCATATTAGTCTAGTACATAATGTTTATAATTGTGGGTCCCCTTTTATCTACACTAATTGACCCCAGTGATTCATGGTTGAAAAGAGGTCAGTTGATGCTTGATTGGATTAGACCGGGAGAGACTGGTTGTAACACTGACAGTTAACCATCTACTTATGTATGCTCATTTAATTTTTTTTTTAAAACTGACTAAAACAATAGTATAACTAAATTTTATGTCTACTAAAACACTGTTTAGCATGCTAGCTAAAACAAGATGCCATTCAGTGTAATATAATTGTGCTAACATTAGTTTGTTTAGTTTTTAGTTTTTTTGTGTACTAAGCTTTCTTATGCTATGTTCCTGAGCTTCGTGATAAAGTTCTCTATATGTAATAATAGATAATAGAGATAATGTAATAATAGCAATCGTCCTTCAACTGGAAGGTAGGCGGTTCGATTCCCGATCTCCCCACAGTTCATACTGTTGTTGTGTCCTTGGGCAAGACACTTAACCCACCTTGCATCCAGTGGTGTTCCAGCTGTGACACTGGTGAATGTAAGTCGCCTTGGATTAAAGCGTCTACTAGATATGTAAATGTAATACTGTTGATGCCAATTTGTAACAAGCTTTTGTATAAAAAAAAACAACTTTGATATTGTTTTTGGCTTTGTCACATTCTGAAATTGTAATCTGCTTTACTACAATACTTCCAGTGTGTAATACAGTCTCTGGGAGGTGTGGCTGTTTTGAATTAGTGCAACACTACCGATTAACTTTATGTATCTGAACAGGACTGTGTAAATCAATTCCACAAACACTACATGCTCAAAGTACATTCTTCCCATTTGAGCAAATCAGGCTTGTTTAGCAAAAGACTGATCTCATCTGATGTTTGTCTCTTTGTAATCTTTGCATTTATGTCAGTCACTGTACTTTGAACGCATACACAGTGTGTGGACACTATTTATTTATACCCACGTTTTTTCTGCACACAAATTGCTGGGATTTCAGAGGCAAGAAATGGCTAGGAACAAGGGCGAGAGGGCTGTCTGTATTTTGACACTAAAGGGATTTGACACGCTTGGCATTATAGCCAGCACAGGGGTGGGAGGAAGGTAGAGGCAGCAAAACCCAGAGCCCGATCTGAATGTCATTGAAGCCGGTTTCATGAAGTCAAAGGTCAGAAACATAGCACCTGCTGCCCTTGCTCATACAAGTCCCCCCCTGCATTCCTGCAAAGGGCAAACCAGGAACTAAGCACCATAGAGGGTAGAGGACAAGTGGTCAAATAGGTTGTCACAAAATTTGAATGTCGGACAGAGGCATAATCACAGCTACTATTTCTGTCTTTTTGAATGTTTTTTGCAACATTGTGAGAGCAACTAGATTGTCACCCAAGGAAAACTAATATTTTAAAAAGCTTTTTTAATACTGTTTTTTTTTTCCTGACCTCTCTAAGCCACATGGTCTACAGCAACAAACCCACCCACTAATGCTGCCCAGTACAGCGGGACATCAGAGGCCCAAGTGTGTGTGTGTGTGTGTGTGGGGGGAGTGTTAGTCAGTTTCACGTGGATCACTCTCCTCTCCCAGATCTGTTTAAGGTGCACTGAGGATGGGGTGATGGCAGGCCGGAGGAGTAGAGGGGGGTAGTAATGCGGCGGCTAATGGAAATGTCTTGTCAGAACTCAGTGTTGGTCTGAGAGAGCGGTGGCCCTTGAGAAACTAACCAGAGGTTGCTGTGATGTACTTCAGTTCATTTTTTATGCTACAAACAAGGCAACAATTGAGATGCTTGTGAGTGTATAATTCCTTACTATATATATATTTATATATGTGTAGAAGACAACTAAAGCCAGGTCAAACTTTTATGCAGTTGTACAACCAAAAGTGCCTTACAACAAATATCTGACAGCATCAAAACTTTTAGGCAAATTGTTGTACAACCGTAGTACAATATAGCAGTTAGCTAGATGCCTCTGTCAACAAGCAGCACACACATTACGGCAGTGTCACGCCGAGGCAATGAGCGTCTGGACTAAAAACACAAGTTCACACAGTTGAAACACGCTACAAGTTATACACTGGCATTTAAAATTGGATGATAATTGAAAACAACATCAACTCTTCTGTCTCCTCTCTGTCAGGGTTCTGGGGCACTGGTTGGGTAACTGACTGTTGTGGAAAGTTGACCTTTACCCACCCAGCGTTTGGCTCAGTCAATGCTGGGTAATGGCGGAGAGGCTGTGTGAAAGAGCACAGCAAACGCCACAGGGGCATCACATCCACAAGTCCATTACGCTCTCTGACATTGAGCTAATTGACTAACTGTATTGGGACAGCGGCAGGACTTTGAAATGAGCAGGCAAAAATAGAAGCGAGCTAGAAGCCACTGTTAACATTTACAAAAGACACAAAATATGTACTTTTCTGTTTATAATATACCTTCATCATTATTGCAGGTCTACTCGGCCTTTATATCCATGACCCACTCTCACTGTTCTATTAAATACTGGCACGCTATGAAACCAACAGATGGCCTACACCTGAGCTGTTTTATGTAATCATATTATCATATTCATAAAACTTAGTGAAGTCATTTTGCTAAGACTAACATTTCAGTTTAACAACAAATCATGCACGAGATTTAGCATCATGTTGGGAAAAGAAGTTGCCAAGTAATTTTTAGTTACTCCCATGTCACAACCTTTTCTGGGAATTGGATATAATAATAATATAATAATACATGTCAGCTCTAAATGGAGGTTGATTATCGCAAAGTAGATGAGACAAATACAAAGTATTGTATATCAAATTACTATTTAAAATAAAATGTCATCTAAGCTTAACTATGATTTTAATAGATATAAATGTTCAGCGTGCTATGGCCAATCACATGGGACAAGGACAATCAAGACTGGCAGCTGTCTACACAGTGGATCAACACTGAGTCAATGATGGCGGGACAATCCTACAGGGAATAAGGCTTTTCCAGCTCTGGATAATGTTGGTCTAATGCTGAACTTGATGGCTTGCTAATTATGGATCGTATTCTTGGATCATCCAGGGTTTGTTAGTTGAGGATCTTACTACTATATTCTGTTTGTCTCAACCCATAGATACCATTAAAAGTCATCTATTGCATTTGAAATGGCAACCACCACAACGTCCAGCTTCCACTTCTAGTCCTTTCTTAATCTTGTAAACTTAATATGGCCAGTAAATATTCATGATTTCATTGATTTTATTTGAACTTTTTATCTGTGACAAATACTGTATATCATGAAACAATTTAAAACATTTAGTATCTTTTCAGTTGCAGTTGTGTCAGTCACACTTTAAAACAGCAAAGAAAAGCCGCTGTGGGCCAAACACCTTCAAGTTCACCAGAGCCATTTGTATACATTTGTGAGTGCAGATGTTAGTGTTTAGGTATGCTATTGAAAGCTTGTGTCTTAATCATCTGCGTCCTGCCAGCTTTGCCCAACGGTGGTTTTTAGAGTGTCCCATCCATTGCGGTGATTAGGGAGAGCTGACACCGGACGCCCCCCCACTTCCATTGTGGTGCATGGGGTTTGTGTTTTTGATATGTAACAAGTATGTTGAAGGCAAAACGCGCAGCAGCAGGTGTCAGTAACCCAAGCTGATAATGAGCATGCGTTTGTGTTTATTCAACACCATGCACACCATCTGCGTCGTGTGCAGTAAGAGACAAGAGAAGCACGTGGGTATGAGCCTGATGATTATACAACAGCGGCAGCAGCACCTCGCTTTGACACCAACATAAAACCATTTCCATTATTTAGAGTTTGAGCCTGTATAAAGGGTCTGAAGCTTATTATTAACCAAATCAATGGATCTCTGTTTTCAGAGATTAGGAGCAGTAAAATCCTTTTATTTGTATTATTACAGTGTTTATGGAAATAAATAACACGAATTAGGTAACAATGTAACATCAATGTGCATTGTTGTGTTTAGGCTAAAAAGACATCTTGTTGAGTTTAGGAAAAGGTAACAGAGAAGTCACTTACCCTCACCTTTCCATCACATGAATGAGCGTTGCTTCATGCTAATGCCATTTCCTCCACAGTTAATTCACTTTATCTGTGAAGGTTGGAATTAGAAATGAAACTTCTTCACCTTGAAAACTTAGTCACAGAGGCTTTTACTCAAACCTTTTCTTTATTGCCCACTTTAGTTATTTTGCATGCAATTTTGAAAAAGGTAGAGAAAAAGGTAGTCAGAATAAGTCTGTGTTACTTGTGTTTCCTGCTTCTTCTGATTGAGACCTGTGTGCAGGAATGTGTGAATGGAGCTCTGTGAATACACACCAGTCTGTTACTTTTATGTCTCACTATAAATCAGCCACCAAAGAAAGTCCTAATAATAATGAGTTAAAACAAATGGTGTATTGTTAATGTGACAAAGTTACATTTGCCAGCCTTTTCTTTAACCAACTCTGAAGTCAATTTTATTTTGGGAAAAGTTCTCCCTGCGGTAAGCCCTGTGTTTGTACCCATCCTCAGTGTATAATATTGCTGGAAACAAATCCTTAAAATGATGTGTGTTCTCTTTCAAACAATGTTGGTTTAATCAGATTCACTGCTGATGTGCTTTTTTTAATAGACTGCATTAAAACACAGGCTTATGTTGACATCATTATGTTTAATAACACATGAGATTGCGCTGTTCTTTCTGCTCTCTTCGTCTGCAGGAGGGGACCGGGGTCAAAAGAGCATTTATAAAGTGCTTATGGAAAAACAAAAAGCCTATTATCTCTGATTGAGCCGCAGTGTTATATGGTAATTAAGCAGTTGTTGTCAGTACCTGCATCATTACATTTTGTCAGCCCAACACATTTATTATGTGTGGGAGAGGTGGAAATGAATACAGATCATGACAGCAGTCTACATTACATAATAATATCCTCCTCACGGCTTTACCAGGGCTTGTGTTATCAGACTTTTATCAGCCAAGATGTTGCTACTATCTCAACAGGAGATATGAGGAGTTGACTTTGGCCCATGTTAATGGCCGGGGACCAAGTCTGATTGATGTTTTATCTTGTGAAATGTTACTTAACGTGTAACCACTTTGTCAGCAACTGATTTTCACAAGGCTTACATAATTTGCGCATTGGGGGATTTCCATGACTGGCCTCAAGATAGTCGTATACTTAGGCGATTTTGATGTTTCTTATTTATTTATTTTATTAAACTATGGTAGCTTGAGAAAAAAACATATTTTTTATCATACGTTTATTTAAATCTAGCTTAGAGAGGTTTCTGAGCTTCGTACAAACCCAGGTCCTTCCTGATTCTTAACACAACCCTCTTCCCAGGGCTTGGGACCAGCACAGACTGGGACTGTGGCTGGAGTTGCTTCCCAGGATTTGAACCCCCCAATCTCACACAACCAAACCGGATGCACTAACCTGGCTTTTTTGGCTTACAGTGTTTAAAAGTATTTATTCCCAGTCTTTTCCAAACTGAACTCATTCAGTTTTTTGTCAGGGCGGCGTTAGGATTTATCACCAGAAGCATTTCATGTTTGTACACACATTTTATTTTAAATGTCCTGTCTCTACAATGGTTACTACTTCTTTTTAGGCCTAAATCACTTTGAGAGATGCAATTCTGATCTCAAATCTTCTCTTAACGTACAGTAAGGTTCTCAACTTGACACTGGACAAGACGTAACTAAGACTACTCTGCAACACTACAAAACACTATGAGCCGCCCAGTTGGGGTTTGTTTTTGTCAATGAAAGTCCAGTTTACTTTGCTGCATGCTCCTTTCCTGCATTCCAGAGGTCTGTCTGATTTTGACATAGAAGACCCTGAGTTAATCTTGCAGTTACCTCATTAACCCCCAATCCAGCTTCTAAGTACAGTAAATAGATCGGACAGATGCAAGTAAATGTCTGCATATCTTCAAAGACTGTGGAAGATTGAAAAGTCATAAAAAGCAGACACTAAAATCTATCAGACCATAGTCAGCCAAGAAAAATGTACCTTACATTCAGTGGATACCATTAACAACAGAGGAAGGTTTTTGAAGATCGAGCCATGTCAAACATTTTAAGATTCCCAGAAAACGTCACATATTTAAGAGCGTGCGGCGAGGCAGAATATGTCTGGATTGATGGCTGAAAAGGCAGCGGGGTGAGATAACAGGAGATGTTAAAGGAAAGCTGTTCACATTGATGCAGGAGGGCAAGTCCTGCTGCTGCATTGCATTTTCTGATATGTTTTTATCAGAAGTGGCACAAGAAAAGTGGTTGTCCGGAACGAGGCTTAATTTGTAGCAGGACATGGCAGTGACTTTTATTTGTGAGGTTTGTATCAGGACACACTTTGGTGTTCAGTTGGTTTCTATGAAATAGAATTGTGTTTTATTAGCAGTGAAATAGCCCACAACATATACACAAGTGCTTTCCATAAACTAAATAGCCCTCCTTGGCAGGATGAATTATTACATTACAATTTTCAGTTAGTACAAGACTTATCTACTTTTCTTAATCTGTAAAATCTATCTTTTTTGTTTACTTGACATACACGAAAACCAACACAAGGCCTATAACATGGGTGCCCAAAATTGACAAACCAAGGGGTTTGATTTGGCTCGCCAGTGGTTGGTTTTGTAACTGAAATTGCATGACTGATTTAATCTGCAATGATGGTTGAGCAAACTTAGCCATTGGTAATGGCCTATTGCATTTAAGATGAGCTATTGGGTGTATATTTCCCAGAAACAGCCTCGTCCCCTTACTCATGGGGCTCACATTAAAACTCATGGGGCCTTAAAAAAGACAATTCCGCATGTGTGCACTTTTACTCTGATTTTTGAAAGGTCTGGGTCAGATAGTGTAAGTTCAAGTCAAACAGGTTAAGTTCGCAGGGCTCCAATAAGGCGCTGCCTTGTCAGAACAAAGTGGAGCGGAATATTTCAGTTTTGGCCCTCCGTGGAAAAAAGTTTGTTCTAAACAGGGTAGAACTCATTTTATCCTGTTTATCTTTTTTCAGTGTATAGTGTCACCAGTCAGACGCTAATGCCTTATTAATATGATCATATACTATTCATAATTCTTAAATGTAATATTTTTGTCTAACCATTTAAAGCATGTGTCCTCCAAAAATAAAATTCAAAAACCTCAAAATTGGAATCTGAAAACAGTATAACATTTTCAAATATGAAGTTTCTATTTAATATCGGTCTCATTCTCTATTATTTGGTGGGGCAGTTTTAGGTGTAAATATAATGCAACAAATCCGGGAGAGGGAGGTCGCTGCTTTAATTTTATTTTTTAATTTTTTATTTTTTGGTATTTATAACACGCTTTTCCACCTAGTAGGCACTCACAGTGCTTCCTGTTTATGTGCTGCCGAGAAGCTCAAGGGAAGACAGAAACAAGCGGGAATTAAAACCGAGCACGGACTGTGCATGTTTCCATAAATAGTACATATATACAGTATATACAGTATACAGTATATATTTTTTATTCTATAAACGACTCTCAAATCATTATTTTGTTATATTATAGTCATTAAACCATAATTGAATACATACCATAAGAACATTTTTGTTTGTGTCTTAATATTGTAAGCACTACTTTTGCAGTGACAACATACTTGCAAAATATTGCGTGGCGCAAAATTACACCGGGATGCAATGAATGTGTTAAAGTATACAGTGTATTCTCTCAACGTCTGTTTTGAGGTTTGAGCACAGTTTCAACAATCGGCCAGCAACTGGAAACGTCTTTCTCTTCTTTGACTGTTAATTTAGTTTCATGTGTTCGCCATACCTCCAGCCTTTTACATAATCAGACCTGAAAATGTATTCACCTCAATGTATTCACAAGGTGTTTTAAAAGTCCTCACGGAATTCACTTTATGTAATAGGGAAACTCATGACACATCATATTTAAAAAGACATCAGTTTCTCTTCACTTTCCCACACCCACACCCTTCTGTTTTCTCTCTATCTCACACTGACTCTTCCCTTTTACTTTCTCTTGTTTTAGCTCCCTCTTCCTCTTTAATTTCTTCTCGTTACAGCGGCTGTACTTCCCGGCCAACTAAGCCAATAAATATTCTCTGTGTGACTGATCCTTCTGCCTGTCTTGTTTACACATTGTTTGTAGCAGACGTTGACCTTTCACACATCAGCGCCGTTTGGCCTCTTTATCTCGGATCATCATGCGGACGATGGGTCAATCAGGACAGATCATGTGGGAGGGGCTTTGGCAAGAGAGTAGAAAAAACAAGCGGCTTGTGTGGAAATGTGGATGTACTCCTGCCATTTTCACATACATATAGTTTTGAGGCCCCTGCAGAGGTTATTTATTGAAGGGGCTGTGTGAGACAGTGTGCAGCCACTGTCTCACAGATCAAGTGCTCCAGTGATCTCGTGACCGGCAGCTCCCCCCGGGTCAACTCTGGAGTTCAAAGGTTGTCTCTGAGGCTCGACTCGAGAGTGAGCTTTAACATTGCGAAGGAACGGTCTAAAAATATCAGCCATTTTGTGTCAGCTGTCAGCCTGGTTATACATCGCAAATCATTTACAATATTTAGACTTTACTTTGGATGAACTTGAGTTGTGTTTGTTTATAGGTCTGTACCTTTTATTGGAAAATACTATTAAACACTAAAAGTAAAGTCTGGATAAGACAAAAAATAAGTTTTTGTAATCAAAGTCTGGCCAGTCATACCCAAATCTATGGACACAATCTTATAAATTATTCAAATGATGAATAGTAATTTCAAACTAGGTTTGGCTAGTTTTACACACTGTTGCTGCTGGATTTATGCTTTCCAAGGTGTTTTACACAACAGCTTACAATTTTCTTTCAAAAATCAAACTTGATCCCTTCCCTTTTTTACTCTGGTCTATACATTTGACTTTCTGACCTCCTGACCTCCTGCATTTGTCATTTGTAATGTCAGATGGCCCTCTCTTTTCAATAACCTAACTTTCTCCTCTACCATCCTCCATCTCCATCTTCTCCCATAGTGCTTTCCCTGAGGTATAGCGGAAAAGGAAAGATGGACTAAAGCTTGGTGAAAAAAAAAAGACAACCAGCTTGAGATATTCTACAGGGAGTTGTGGGAACCCACTGATAAAGGCGTGCATCTTAATCCATCCTAAGGCCTGTCTTACGGTGTACTAGGAGCTTTTATGCAATCATTAGAGGAGAGTTCTCGCATGCACGGCCATGAACACAGTAGTTATGTGCGCGTGCGGGTATTTGATATGTTAATGCTATCTTTCTGCTTGATGCAGTCGTTTTGAATCTCTATTTCAAGGCTCTTCAGTAAAAAAGAAACACGACATGTAGATTTACTTTGACATCAACACCCACAGTCATCTGTTTAAACCTCTAATTAATGTGATGCTGTTAGCCATTTCATGTGGTAAACTATGTGTGTATCCAACCCTATCACCCAGAAGATGCAATGTGGATAAAAACAATACAGACTTTAAGAAGAAAATGTGAGCATTACACATACTGCATGTTTGATGACATTTTATTGGATGGAAAAAAATATATGGGGAAATTAGGTTGTAAAAGTATAATTGTTTATTATTTATTATTATTTAAAGAAACAGTACTGGATAGGAGTAGTCATCCGGTATGTGAGTGTTTATCAAATCAGTGGGCATGGACTTTTGTAAACAATAACTGGGTTGCCATTTTTCTCCCAATTCCATAATTTAAAATGTTTGGAAGTATGTTTGTTATGGTCCATATGCATTTGGTTTAAAACATTTTGAAATAGATTAAATATCCAAAACCAACAAGAGATCACTAAAGTTAAAAAAAAAATAAAATAAAGAAAAAGAAGAATTACAAAACTTGTGTCAAAGAGGATTACTAATTAAACATTTAACCCTTTCATGCATGAATTATGAAAGCCACAGTCAAGATTTTTTTTCACAGTGCTTTTATTACCCTTTGGGCATAAATAAAGAAAAACTGCACTTTTTTTTTTTTTACTTGTAACGCTCAATGAGTTCTTCACCTGTCCACTCAGGTGGACTGCATGCATTTAAGTTTTTAGGTTCTAACACTGCTCAATGCATTACAAAATTACTAAACTCTTCCATTTTGAACATATTTTATCAAAAATATTGTCATCAGTTTTTTAAACACATTTTTAGACGAAATTTAGCTAATTCTATAGTGTATGAAAACTTCCAAAGCACCCAGGGCACAAAGCCTCAAGTACATCTAACACTTGTCTGATTTTTGTTTTCCAAATATAACTTATTTTGTTCTGTTCTTGAGCTATTTTAGGTGGTGCATCCTCACACTCAACTCCTCAGCATCCTCACACTCAACTCCCTCAGCATCCTCACACTCAACTCCCTCAGCATCCTCACACTCAATTTCCTCAGCATCCTCACTCAACTTCCTCAGCATCCTCACACTCAACTCCCTCAGCATCCTCACACTCAATTTCCTCAGCATCCTCACACTCAACTTCCTCAGCATCCTCACACTCAACTCCCTCAGCATCCTCACACTCAACTCCCTCAGCATCCTCACACTCAACTTCCTCAGCATCCTCACACTCAACTCCCTCAGCATCCTCACACTCAACTCCCTCAGCATCCTCACACTCAACTTCCTCAGCATCCTCAGTTTCACTGTCACTACTGGCTAATGCTTCTTTTTCTGGCAGCCATTCTTTATCACTGCTACTAGCTTCATTCTCACTTGAACCGGATGGGATTTGCTCAACTATCCTGTAGGCCTTTCTATCACGCTCTGCACTTGAACTCTACAAAATATATATACAAGTTCTATTATTCACATAATAGAACTTATTTGCACAAAGTTTTTGTTACAAAAACTGCTAATTACATTGTAATAACATACATAGATTGATTTACAGCCAAAAAGGTACTGCAACTATATTATTTACAATATAAACAAAGTTCTGATAATAAAATTAATTGTTGTTGAAATATAACCAACAATGCATGATGTCCAAATTAGTGGACAGATAAATAATCCAAATTTCCTCCCAAGATAAAATCAATACTTTGAAAATTTGACAATGCTATGTTTCTTTAGCTCCTACTCAATGTTGTCATATTTTTTTTACCTCCAATGGTCTCCTACTATGAAAGGATTGGCAAGATATTCCTGAGGTGGTCGGCCTGTCTGGCTTTCTGTCGGCCATCTTGGTTTCAAGGATTATTTTGACACTTACAGTGGCTGACCAATGGGTGGCAGTGTAACAGACTAACGCATTAGCGTCCATTGAAGTGGATTATATGCAACATCTCAGTCAGAACCCATGCACATACAAGAAAAGAGTTTTTAAATAGCTGTCAACTGTAGTGACCACTATGCATGAAAGGGTTAAACTAATTTACCCCATAGTATTTTTCCAAAGTATTTTCTCAAAGAAATCAAAAGCATCTACAGTAGTAGATGCTTTAAATAAAAAAGATGTGCAATGACTAATCTCAAAAGTGACTAGTGTTTTAAGTACTGAGTAATGTGTGGTACAGTGAGATGTTTCAACTGCAGGAAGTTATTTTAACAAGGCTCACAAGGGGATTTATTGTCATTTTCCCATGCAAGACATGAGTAAGCTAAATTTGGTTCTCAAATTCATCAGTGTATCGTTGAGGCAATGTGGAAAGAGTTTGCAGACAACTCTTTTATTTTTTTAAAAAGTGTAGATTAAAGGTGTAGTGCTACAGTCAACCTTCCCAACAAGGAGCAGCTCTCAACAAAATAAAAGAAACTTATATTTTAGGATTTTAGGTTTTTATTTGTGTTGTAGAATTTGTTAAAATACAACGCCAGTAGAGTCTCGTAACATTAAGACTGCTTAGGTTGTCAGGGATACAACAGTTTTCTCATCTTCTTACTTACAATTGGTTTTCAGTCTTTTTGTCTATCCACACTACAAATGCTGATGGCAATAAAAACTCAGGAGTATGGTGTGTGTGTGTGGACACTGTAAAGAAATAAAATAATACAATATAAAGTAGCAAAAACAAGCTATTTTAAAATATTAATGCAACATAGTCAGATTTCATTTAAGAATTTACATTTTGTCATTAGAAAATGTACATAGTGACACTGATCTTTCATGCCTTTTTTGCAATTTTTATTACTTGACTTGTTTTGCCCACTGGGGGATTTGGATCACTGACCTTTGTGGGCAGTTCTACAAATCTCTTTTTATCTTTTGATACATGTTTTAAAAGAATATAAACACAAAGCTAATGATGTTTATATGATTTAAGAGCAGAACTGTGTGGGTGGACGGAAATATTCATAAGGAAGTGCAGTATTTCTGTACAGTACATGTCACGCTTGATCGTCCTCGGTATATTTAGGCTTTCATGCCTGTGCGGGATGTCCTTTCATGCATGACTACTGTTTGTTTATGTGTGTTTGATTATCTATTTATGGTTTATAAAAGAGACAGGGAGGACGGCAGGACCGCAGCTTCTTGTTCTAATTGGCATGTTAATCACGTCTCAGTGGGTGGGATATTTGTATGTGTTTGTGATATATCTGTGGCTTATCTCCAGAGGAAAAGTGTGACCGTAGGGGGTGAGGGTGTACACTTTCTCTCAGCTGAGTGATAGCGGCCAGACCTCTGTCCAATAAAACATCTCAGTGTGTGGCCATTACAGGCCATGTACAGTATGGAAAGTGTTTAGTCAAGACCACACTAACCAAAAAACAAGAAACAAAAGACCAGAGACAAGATCATAGCTTTTAAACACAGAGTCAAGTTAGAACCTTAACCATACTGACACACACTGACTCTACAAAACCCTCAATTAAAGAGACAGCTACTGATTGTTTGCCTTTGTCAATGTCAGATACATGTCAGACGGTCAAAACAGCTGGCCAGGGTTATCTTTTATAAGACAGGGCTTAAGATGTTTAATGCAGCTATTTGGCCTGCCAGACTGAGCCATGCTTTATAGTCTAGTCCTGATACTGTGTCTGTCAATAAGACCAGTTGTTCTAGATCTTTCAAAAAAAAAAGTCTCTTCTAATACCATTTATATAGCAACTAAAATCCAGATTTTATTTTATTTTTTAAACTACTGAATATGTATTTAGACAGTAACTCATACTTTTTAACAGAAAAATGATCAAATGTCAAATAGGAGACAGAGAAATGCTACTTTATCTCCACTGCTGCTGAGACTGTGACAGATCTGACCACAGTTGGCTCAACCATTGCAATTCTCGTTTGTTTTGTTTGTAAGCTCAAATTACTCGATCACCTAAATAGATTTTGTCTCAATGAAGTAGAAATACTCTTTCCAACTGTGCCAATTACAACTTATGACATACTGTAGCACTTCTCCATAACAGGATATTTGCTAACTTGATGCCCGCTTGCAAGACCCACTCTAAACAAAGCAGTGTAGCTCCTGGTGTGTCCCGTTATAAGATCAAGTTTATTTTGCTTCTACTATGTACCCAGCCTGTTAGAACTGGGTTTTGCTGATTGTCTAATGAGATTATAAGAAGTTTTCTCACAGATCAGTAGTATCTCTTTATCTTTATCCTATTTTTGGACATAGATTTATTGTCACTGGTTAAACTTTAGGAGAAACACCTTGTTGATTCTGGCCCATGGGTTTCTACTCTCACTGCTGTCGATTTCAGGATGCTTTCTCTTTCCGTTGACCCCCACACGCATTGCCCTTAGATCCACTAAAGGAAAAACAAGACTGCCGCCCTGTTTACCCAAAGGACGCCTGTTAGTCATGGCAGGATGATCTCATAGAAAGAGGATGGAAAGGTCATGAGGTCAGGACAAAGAAGTCACGTCAAAACACTGCAGAAAGAAAAATGATGAATATTAACTGAAAAAGAGGAGGGAAGAGCGCTGGTGGTGGTGAAAGTGGGGGCCTGTTGCGTCACGTCAGATGCCCTTGTTTTACACTTGACTGAGGCCAAATGTCTGGGTCGTACCAGGTCAGACCTATTCACAGTGGAAACGGCTGAGGCTGGAAGCTGACAGAAGCCTAAGTGGATCTTTAGCAGCCAAATACATTTAGTTACGCTTTAGACAAAGTCTTTCATACCAACCTTTCTCATCTGGAGGTTTGTCTTTACAAGAAAGGAAACTCTATTAAGTAATTTACTTTCTCTTTTTTTTTTACTGAGCAGTGCAAAACAAACCCGTAACTGGATGGAAAAACCTGAGCTGCAGTTTGAAAGTCTTGGCCGGCATGTGTTTGTTGGAGCGTGGCCAGTGAAAATGCGAGCAAGGGGGAAGTGAGCAGACTGGCTGTCTTCTGTTCGCTGTTGTCCATATTGACTCTGTCAGGCCCGGGCTTTGAGGCCTCGGATCCAGGTGGTCCATCCTATCCCTTCCAAACCCCCCCTCAGGCCTCTTCCCATGCCCAGCAACATGCCCCAACATCAGCAGCTTCCTCCCCGGACTGTGGTGTCCATTCTTGGGCCAATCGCACAGCTCCGCTGCTATGGGCATATCCGCGCCGGCCAATGAGCAACACCTGTTTCTCTGCAGCGTTCCTGCTCGTGCCAACCATAACACCCACTTTATTTGGCCTCTGTCATAAATCCAATCCCAACATGTAATTCACGGGCATCCAAGCCGCCAGAGGCAAAATTAAATATGGCTTTTATCGCCGGGAACTGGGGCCTTCCAGAAAATGACATTAGCAGCACAAATGTCACCGAAAATGTGTCCCAATTTGTTGCATCATCGGAAAAATTAAAGCGAGCTGTTGAATCGGACTGTGGGATCTTTGTTCACTTTTGAGACGCTGGAGGAATTAGTCATTTTGCAGGTTTTGCCAGTAAGGTCTGTTATAGCAAACACCTGAGGGTTGTTGACGGGATTACAGTCTTTGAAATTCAGTGCTCACGTCCAATAAAACCTTTTAATAGTGTGTTATATTAAAGAGTGAGTTCTTCCAAATGTTGTTCTTGTAACATCTTAAATAATACTACTTTTCTGTTTGGTGACTTAAACTGCATTCGGATTTACATCCCATTAAAAATTTTTATTTTTGCAAAATCTTTTACTGTGCGCCTCTCTCCGACTTGGTGTGAGTGGGTTTGTAGACACTATGCTTTATTAATGTAAGGTATACTGGTGTTTTATATAGGTGAAGACCAATCTTCTGAAAAAAGACTGCAAGAGGAGCTGAATGTGTTAAAAAACTTGTTTGGTAATGTTTTACCCGGTAATACTGGAAAGTTTCTGCTCGGCTTGTAACGTTGTAGAACAATGGAAGATATGCTAACAAAAATATACGCCACTGTAGAATTACAAAACTGTACTTACGCCAATATTTTGTGAACCCTAAGAAACACTGAGTCTATTTAAAGAGTTATTTCTTCTGATTCGATAAAAGTGGATGGGATAGGAAAAGGACTGGGACTATTTTTTTAACATCTCAATTCTCTCCTACAGTGTGTATGTTATTTAACCATTATTCTACTACAAAAACTGTAAGGGTACTTATAAGACAATAAAGTAGTCTATTACACATTGGAACAAAGTCTTAACACAAAGCCGTCCCAAAGTAACCTTCCTCCAGTTTGAAGAGTATCCAGGAACAGTGCAGCAGCAGAGATGGATGGTACTCCTTGGGGTTTGTGTTTACTGTCTAAACACGAGCTAGTAGCTGTGCGGCTGTGATAGTCACGTCTACGACTGACGGCTCTCGTAATGAATCAGAGCATAAACACGGTTAAAGCAGACAGAGGTGGGAGAAGCAGGCAGCGCTCGAAAACCAAAACGGGTATCTGGAGAGAGACGGCACTCCAAATCAACCAAATCTAGCATCTTCCCAGGACATGAAAGCTTCAAGCTCATCCGAACTGGGATTACCCCCACCTTTGGGAGTCCCATTGATGAAAGAGAAGCCAAAGGGAAGGTTTGGAGAGGAATTGAAGGAAACAGAAGCTGGGGAAAGAAATGTGAGTGGAGATATGACGACAAGCATAAGTTGGGACATGAGTGTGAATGCCAGTTTCACTTACAGTCTGCCGAAACTTGCACTACGAGCACTTCCCATCTGCATTTGGTGCCTTTTTCTCCTTTAAACATGCCTGGAGGCCCCTTTAGGACAGCCCACTCTGGAATTCAGAGGAGGGCCATGTGCTAGTTTGATCTGACTCCATCCTGAAAATCCGTTTGGGCTTTTCAGACATTGTTTAGGATCTCGTCTGTGAAAATCCCCAGCAGCAAAGTGAATTAATAGAGCTGTACGTCACAAAGATTTCAAGATTACCAAGACAAAGTATGCCTATCACACTTCTATGAAGTCAAACTACCTCCAGTACCGTTGTTTGTCTGTATTGCATGAACAATGGGTAACTTAAGTTCAGTGTAAAACAGCTTTTAGCCGTGAAGAGTCATTAATAAAGAGCAGATTATATTATTTAAACTAGATTATACAGTATGTACTATAAACATTTAAATAAAGTCGTTTTAGTGGTTTGCTTTGTCTACTCTCCTTTAAACACTTTACAGACCTGTACATAGCCTATCCTCAGAATACACGGAATATCTACATTTGAACAAGTAGATTTACATTTGAAGTACATTTGAATCATTTGACTCAAGTGTTTTGATTAGGTTGTTTGATATTATTAAAGACCATGACAGTCATTTTGACAGTCTGGACTTTTGAATGTTACATAACTTTTTTGAATTAAAAATGCCACATTCTGACTTTTACAAAATATTTTCATTTTTTATTATATTTAAAAATGATTATATTTAAAATAAAAAAAAAACTGTTTTTAGTAAGCAATAGGTATACTTTTGAATATTTTATTATATTATTTTTTAACCCTTTGTTATCCCTGTGCGTAAATTCATTGTTAGCAGCAGCCAGGGGGCACCCAGCATGGTTGTTGTTGGTGGGGATAACTGGAGTACCTGGATAAAACCCATCCAAGCACAGGGAGAACATGCAAACTCCACTTAGAAGAGGTCCTGTCCGGTCCTTTGAACCCTGGACCTTCTTGCTACGAGGCAGCAGTGCTGTGCCACTCTGCCACCTTTATCGTTATATTTAGAAGCAGGCCCCAAAGTTTTATTACTGTCGAACAAACATTATTCTTATATATTACATCATATCTTTGTATGTTTAAACTCAAATGTTATGTAAGATTATGTCACAATCCTCACACTTAGCCCTTACATCCCACTGATGACCCACACTTTTTCTCTTGACCATTTTATTATTTGTTTCAAAGGGGCCAAATGTTGACTGCTTTAACTTAACACTTTATCTTTTTGCAACAGATAAAACAATTAAAAGTCCAGGGGTGATCTTAGTCCTCATTAATCTTTGCAGCAATACTTTTCCCCCCAGTTTTGTTTATTAGTCTTGGATCCAGTGTCCATCCGACCCCACTCAGTGTGTTGTTTATCCACTGTGATCCAACTTTCTAGCAACAATGAAACTCACTCACGAGCTTCCTGTTGCACGTACACACATAGTTTCCCATCGCATCGTTAACCCCATCCCCCAAAAAAAAGAAATAAAAATTAAATTGCGAGCCCCTCGAGTCTTGAATTGTATCTGAGAGTTTCAAACTCTTTGAATCAGTCAATCGCTCTGCTTTCTTTTCTCCAATTTGTATTTTCCAGAGAGTGTGGAGAGAAAGCAGGAAAACTATAGAAGGCAGAACTTTCATCCATTTGGATTTTATTATAACCAGATTGGCCTCTCGCTGCTTTGAACAAAAGAATCACATGTAGGCAATAAAAGGGGAAAAAGATGTAGACGATAAACAGTCAGATTTTTCAAATGCAAACATTTGTCTTGGGCGTAGAGAATTTGGAAATGATGTGTTTTCTTAAATCACATGTCCGACGTTGTGTCAGAACGCTATTACTGTTTTTATGAGCCGTGATGGTGTCTATAGGGGTTGGGCATTGTGGTTGAAACATCTGCCTTTGAACGCCTGCAGGTGTTTGAGGATCAAAAGCAGACTGTTAAAAGACTGTAATATTTACGATGAAATACTGTCATTTAGCAACCGTAAAACTCAATGAAAGCACCAATAGGATATCACAATCTTAACTACGCTGAATCACTGTAAATAAAAAAACTGTGTATAATGTTTTATTTATAGTGACATACTAAAAAACTATTATTTAATTTATTGAAGTTAATAGGACCATAGCTAGTATTTGCCTAATTTATCTGTATGTTTTTATTTGTATATTTTTACCATTTGTATGGACTATAATTCTGACTGGTTAGTGAGTCAGAATATAATGGGGTGTAAAACCACAGCCGTAAGTTGTTATTGTTTTTTTTTTGCGACACTGTAAAAAATTTCACAATTTACGGTACCAAACCGGCAGCAGTTTTTTTTTTACTATAAAATATATTTGTATGAAATGACAGAGTACATTGGTTTACTGTTTCTTTTTGACAGTGTTTAACCCTAAACATTGGAGAGTACTTTGTTGTTCCATGGTACAAATGGAAACCCTCCATCATTGCTGTCCTTTATTCAGTCGTCAAGTGACAAATTCCCTGTGCTGATGTCACCAGCGGAAAGGGACAGTTTATTTTTCCTCGGCTGTAATTGGTGTAATTAATCTCTACAGACTGATGGGTTTATGACTCCGGAGTTGGACCAAGACATGTCCAAAGTCAGTCGTAAATCATTTTGTCTGTGTCCTTTGCTCCGCTCTTCCACCAGCTCTTCCATGTTTTGCTTGAGTGTAAACACGGGACAGTTGCCTCAAAAGAATGTTTTGGTAGCAGATTAATTTCTTCGGGTTGGGCTTGAACAATAGCAAAGTGATTAATTAAAGGGAAAGTGGTTAAAGGGTCGTAAGAGCGAACCATTCTAGAAGTATTTGGCAGGAGGCTGGGACAACTGTGATTGAATTATTATAGTAGTGTGAAGGGAAATGTGTGGCTTAGACCTACTGCAGTGATGCATTTTTCCAATTATATTTTTAACCATCCAGCATTATGGTAACATGAATTTGTATTTAATCCAGTCAGGAAAATCTTTGTGTGGTGCCAGTGTACAATTTCTGATCACTTTATTAGTCCTAAATGAATCTATACCCAAAAAACTTAACACCCTGGACACCCTGGACAGTGGCCTGTTAGTCGCAGGGCTGACATATAGAGACAGACAGTGACAGACAACCATTCAGTCTCACATTCATTCACTAGGGACACTTTAGAGTTGCCGATTAACCTGTACATGCATGTGTTTGGACGGTGGGAGGAGCTGGAGTACCCGGAGAGAACCCACAGTAACACAAGAAGGACATGCAGACTCCTCACAGAAAGAGGTTGTTTAAGTCGCCCGGGTTTTGAACTCACTATTCACTCAAACTTATTATTATTTTTGTTAATATTATTGTTATTGTAATTTTAGTAGCAAGAAAAAGTATGTGAACCTTTTGGAATTTCATGGTTTTCTCAATTTGATCTTCATCTAAATCAAAGGGTAAACATAATGTGTTTAAAAATAATTACACAAAACTTTTCTGATCTTTCATGTCTTTATTGAGATCAACCCAAAAAAAACCTAGTGCTTGTGGAAAAAGTATGTGAACCCTTGAGTTTGTCATCTCAAAAAAGTTAATTGGAGTCAGTCTAGTTAAGATAATACATTTGGAGTTGTGGACTACAGCTACTTTGACTTATAAAAACACCTCAAACTTTTTTGTTGCTTTACATAAAGCTGGATAGGGTTACAAAGTTATTTAAAACAATCTTCAATTGGAGATGCTTTGGGACTGTTGCTACTCTACCAAGAAGTGGGCGCCCAGTCGAAATGCACAACAAAGACTCATCAGTGAGGTAAAGAAACAACCCAGAATGACAGCTAAAGATTTGAAGGCATTATTAGAACTTGCTAACACCTCTGTTCATGAGACTATAATAAGTAAAACACTGAACAAGCAGGATATTCACGGCAGGACACCACAAAGGAAGCCACTGCTTGCTACAAACAATATTGCTGCACACCTGAAGTTTGCAAAAGAGCACACTGACACTCCACAGAAGTATTGGCAAAATGTTTTGTGGACTGATAAAACTAAGACTGAACTATTTGGAAAAAACACAGTGTAGAAAGGGCACGGCATATCATCTTGAAAATCCCAACTGTAAAGTCTGGTGTAGGAAACATCAGGATATGGACCTGCTTTGCTGCATTAGTGCCTGGCCAGTTTGCAGTCCTTGAGGGAAAGATTCAAGTATATCAGACAATTCTTCAGGATAATATGAGGATGCCTGTACGTCACTGTGTAGAAGGGGGGTGATGCAACAGGACAACGACCTGAAGTCAGAAACAGAATAGGGTTAGGGTTAGGGTCAAAGCCAGAACTCAACCCAGTAGAGATGCTATGGATTGACTTGAAGAGGGCCACACAGGAGACAAAGAATATGACAGAGCTAAAGCCATTCTGACAGGAAAAATGGGCTAAAATTCTTCCTCAACAATGTGCAGGTCTGATCCACAGCTACAGGAAGTGCCTGTTTAAGGCTGTTGCTGCCAAGGGTCAACCAGTTATTAATTCTAAGGGTTCATTTATTCTACTGCTTTTTTGAATGTTAAATGAAAAGATCAGATTTTTTTTTTGTGTAATTATTTTTACACATTATGTTTGTCAATACCTTTGATTTAGAAGATCAGATCACAGTTTAAGACAAATTTATTCAGAAAACCATAAAATTCCAAAAGGTTCACATACTTTTTCTTGCCGCTGTATATTCTCGGTCTCATTGTGGTTATCGCGCTCTTGTTTATGTGCAGCCATGTGCCTGCGAGTATGCTTTGGCAAGGAGCAAGTCAGATAAGACAAGCATGTTGTAATTTTGATCTGTGGGCTGCTACAACAGAGGAAACTCAATGAATCATAGCTTCCTGACCGCGTCACACCTCCTCAGGTTCCTCATACACTCGTATATTGAAAGGCCCTAACAGCATGAATATCACACAGCACATTTGCAAGATTAAGTAAAAATACAGTTGTGTATTTCCACTCTAGTCAACTTATTCAAAAAACAGTTCTAGCAATTGGAGTTTTGTGAATGTAACACCGGCCGTGAAGAAAAAGCACAAGAGCCATTAGCTGCAAATGTAATATTTTACTCGGCAGGTTGTGTGCACGTCATGCTACGTTTTTAGATGAGCTGCTTTTGTCAGCGACTGATGAAATAAGATAGAAAAGAGTAAGTGAATGCAGCATGCTGACTATCTTTGGATTGAATCTTTGTGTCAGTGCTGAATATGCTAAGCAACTCTATTGAATGAGGATATTATTATGGCAACCTTAGTTTGAGGTCATCTGGTTTTGAACTCAAGCAGAGAGACTCAAAAATAAAAAAAAGACAAAATGCATTGGTTTAGCTTAGGCTTAATGCTAGAACTAGGGTGAGACTCATGTCTGATACAGAGCAGCAGCAAGGCACAACTGCTTTAATACGTCACATAACACTGCCAGATGTAAGTGTTAGATGAGTCATGGACATTAAATACATAACTTTGACCAAATTTTATAAGCTACAACATAAATACGAATAATTATCAGAGATCATTATTACTCTGTATGATGATTTTTTTTACCATATAGTGCACCTTGTGGTTATGGCATTTTGTAGAAGTGTCTTAATCTCTAGTGACTCAAATGTAATGTAGTCATACTTACCCACAATGTGTCATGAAAGTTAGTGCTCAGCAATGGTCACTAGACGCTGTAACAGACCATAACTTGCTGTTGTCATCTCTGTTTTGTGTGATTGGTTTATTCAGCACCTGTTTGTCACGACATAATCCCGTCCCTATGAAGGAGGCTGCTGCGGTCGCATTACCAGACTAGTTCTCTGTTTAGAATAGACATTGTGACCGCTGTGGGTGCGAGGATAGCAGCGGCAGTTAGCACACTCACAGAAACACAGACACAGCTGCTGTTTGTTCATGTGTGAGCCAGGCTGGACAGGGCAGGACCATTGTTAAAGAAGGTAGGGAATCTGAAAATGCAAACTCTAGGTAGTGGCCAAAATGTTTCCAGGTGCCTCTTTTAAGCTTTTATCAACTTTGTCAAATTACTGTATTCTCATTTTTTTAGATCCTCTGAGGGATATAAATCTCAGCTCTTACCAGTTAAACTTAGAATTGACAAAGTCCTTTGGATGAGGGACAAAAGGTCTTCCCCTCAAACCTACATCCAGACGCCTTCTATGTAACTTAAATAAAGTCCAACACTCCACTTCCCATGCCCCTGCTCTTCCTTTTGAAATATGCCTCACACTCACTGTTATGTCTTTCATCCCTTCCCACAAACCACTGTATACATTTTCCATTATTTTAATAGCCATCTGTCTTTAAATCACAGTCATTTCCAGAGGCTCCTTCATAGACATAGCTGCAATTACACATCTCAACACAAACCAAAATATAAACATTTCCACTGCTTTTGAATTGGATGTTTATATTGTTTTATTTCCCGCTGATTCCGTCCAGATGTTGCGCAAGGTTTGGCCTCTGCTGCGATGCCAGCGTTTGTGTAATTGTCAGGATCATTGGCAGGATCGCCGACTGTGTAGCCGCGCCGTGCAGCACTTACTTTATCACCTCTGAGCTAAAGAGAACAATTAGGCCGTATCAGCACATCAGAGTGTTGGCAGCCAGGGCAGCAGTAAGCAATAGCTCCAGTAATCTGCGGTTCAGCTGGCACATCGCCACTGCCTAACGCGGCTCCGTTGGCCTCTCCAGACACTTAAGAGTCAGCCAGGGCACAGCGAATATGAAAAAACAAAAAGAGAAAAAACAAAAATAAACATGTCTGCAAGAGACAGAAAATGGAATAAAAGAAGGGAGGAGGCAAGGGAAGAATTAAGTCTCTAATGAGGGCAGTTGTTCGAGCAGGCAAACGGATCGGGGTTATATCAACAGTGCGTATCAGACGGCGGTTGTTAGGGGCCCACCTACTGTGAAATTATGGGTGGCCTGTTGTGTGTGTGTTTTCTGCCACTTAGTACATTAAATTATTTGCTGGTACATTGTGTTGTTACTGTACAAGGCAGAACATTAATGCCTGGAGAATAAGGGACTAAATGAAGAGGAGAAAGTCTGGGATACACCTAATGTGAAGTTTATATGGTAACGGTTATGCTTAAGAGTGTGGCTACAGATGTTCTTTTCCAATCATAATGTTCTATAAGGTTCTGTCTGACCTTTTTGTCAGTGTTTATTCTCATGAACTTGATGTTATAAAAGTAGAACTCAAACTTGTTCCACAAGCCATTGTTGCTAAGAATAATGTCAAATTGTAAACCTCAATATCTAAAAAAAAATCCAGATAGAAATATATAAAAAAATGTATATAAGTGAAATGTATTTAAACTGCTTTTTGAAAAAAAAATATGGCTAATGGAAATATGTTTTGTTTGATTTGTTTTTGTACGGTTTGCTTAGCATGGTTAGCTGTTTGCAATTCTCAGACTCCCCTCACGCATATTTGTAAAGGGTCAGTAAACGTATTGAAATATGGCTGCATTTACATGTACCACCTTTCTAAAAACAGAACTCAATGCACTTTACATCAAGCCCAAAGATTGCAGGAGTGAGGATCAACATGAAGGGTAAGCTGCTGGAAACGATGGAACATGGTGATTATTCTTTTGCTGTAGCCAATCCAAAGAATATTTTAACACTTGTGCAACAGGCTGTCCTGCTAGTTTGAAGCTAAGACTTTCTAAAAGTTTCTAAATAGGTCTATTCTTACGGTATTTATTGTATTATCTTCTTTACTGATGGAAAGTACTTTGGTTTAGTTTTGGCTTTTATAAGGTGTTATGTTATTTAAGTAAAGTTTCATTAATTGACCACTGGGTAAATTACTTCATGATGAGCTGAAGTTTTATTAAACATACCACATTGTTTTACAACTTTGTCTGAAATAAACACTTAATTAAAAGATCAAATGATACACTTACGTAATCACTGGAACTTTAAAGTGTTATGTAACTTGCTTTAGTGATAAGACTGATTGAAGTTAAAAAAAATGCTTACTTTGTGTGTTACATCACATTTCAGTGAGGTACGACTCCTGGTCAAAGTGCAAAGAGACAGACAGCTGCACTTCCCTCTATCTATAGGCCTATTTAGTCACATGGTCATATATTGCTTCCTTTTTTACTTTGACCATCAAGTGAACATCTAAACTCGACCTAAATTTGATTCGTTCTCCTAAACGTTTTTGTGTGTTACCAAAGTGTCATTACTGAGTCATTAAAAGGTCAAAAGGACCTTCTTTTCCAAGAACCACCACAAGTAGCCACATGAGTGAGATCTGTGTTTGTTCAGTGGACACAGTGGAAAGACCTGAAGACTAAAGAACACACACAGACGCTGGTTTTCAATTAAAAATGCAAATACACTAACAGGACCAACATTTGTTCATTAATACTGCAGAGCCTTGCTGCTGTCGTCATGGCGATGCAGACACCAGCGGTGAAAATGAAGCCGATAGAGTCTGATGTTATTTGGGGAAATGAACGTGTGATGCAACTGCATGGCTCTCTGGGTTTGGTGTTAAATCTTTCCCCCAACTTTTTTGCGGAGGAAGATGTAAATGAGATTCATCCTGAAGCTGTTCGAGTATGACTCAGTTGCATAAAAACACAACAAGGAAAAAGAAAGGAATTAAGGAGTAAAGGAGGTTTATGCTTTATAATAATACTTTTTATAGTTAATAATTACACAGAAAAAAAGAAATTTGCATTGTACACCCTATTCTGAACAACACATGTTTTGTCTTTGCAATATGTGTAAGAGTAAAATATATTTATAAAAATGTACACTCATTCCTACACACTGAAGAAATATATAGTAGTCTGTTGATTTTTTTTTAAATAACATTTGGCAGATGATAAAAGAAACTAATCCAGGTCATTATTTAAGAAGTTAATTTTATAAAGACATTATTTATTGTAAAAGCCTTACAAAGTAACACACTCCCATAAACTTCAACAAATGTAAGTGATTTGTGGATCAGACCATGACATTTACTAAAAACAGCAGCGTCAACATCAGCTGCGGTGGACAAAGGTGGGGTCTGTCTCAAAAACCTCTCAGTATACACCCTCCGGGCAGTTAAAGGGACACTGAACTGTTCGCCAGCAGAGGGCCCTGATCCCTCCGCAGACTCTCTGGGTTACGACTGCAGCACAATATTCACAGACGTCAATCATAACTTGTTTTCTGCAACGAGAAGATAATAATTATTTTACTTTTACATAATTTTACCGATCTCTTCCTATATATATATATATATATATATATATATATATATATATATATATATATATATATATAGTGCTAAAAGCAGTGAATGTAGTGATAAGTGTAGTAATATCTTTTTTCTTTTTTTATATTTTCTTTTCTTTTGCATTAATGCTGTTCCAGTTTGAGCTGCCCAGAATATGTCTCCTATAAAGAGACCTTATAACTCCACTGGGTAATTAAAACTTATGAGTATTTTTGTGTTTTCATCAATAGCCATTACACATTTGTAGTGTTGTGTAAATCCTTTCACTTTAGTCGTCATGGAAAAGTCATTCAAAACCATGAAAGTGTTTGAACCCTAAAGGAAGGAAGTCCAGGTTTAGTCGGGACTCAAAAGCATTAGTCACTTGTTTTACTGTATATGGTTTTTGTGGCCATAGTGTTCTTAAAGGTGCCAGTGACCCACCACTGCTCCAACTCTGACACACTTTTTTCCTGGCTTTACCACCCTCTTCAAGTTTGCCAAGCTGTTCCTAAAGAAAACCCATTGTCCCAGCACCAGTTTTCAATATTTTTTCCCGTTCTATATTGTGAAAATCTCTGAGTCTCCAGAGAATGTTGGGATTTAACAAAAGCTATAGAGTATTAACCTAAATCTGCTGCGCCTGTTTGCATCCTTTCACCAGCCCAAACAACCCCAGGATTTATCCATTCTGCCCTTTGACCGGTAATACCCGTGACCAGTTATTGTACAGAAAATGCTCTAAAAGAACGCTGCAATATACAGAGATTTACCAACTTTGTGTTTTTCACCGCATTCCACTAAATCTCTACTGGATCTGTCTGACATGAATTATAGACGAGGCGAGTTAGACTTGAAAATAAAGGTCTGTATGAGATTCTTGGCACATTGTTATGACTACCTTCAAAAAGACAAACAGAATGACAGCCCAAAGCGAATGTGTATTAAACTGAACACACCTCGTGAGTCCAGAGAGGTTTGATGTCTTCTCAATGTGCTTCTATCTATATTGAATGAGTCTTTGCTGCTGCATAGTGTATTATTTTATTGTATTAATGAAAAGTGCTGGTTAAATCTTGATATGGTTTTGGGATTTTTTTTTTAAAACTAGACTTTTTTTTATAGAAATATTTATAGAATTTTAAATAATGTGGTTGTACGTGATAGTTGTAAATAGTAGTATCTTAACTCTTGAAGATGATAGTGCAGTCTCAGTTTGGAGCAATGATAATTGTCAGATTATTCGTCCTGTACGACTGTATTCATATACGCTGTTCTTTCCCTGTGTTTTGTTTTCTCTGCTCTGACTCCAAGGACAAGTAGATATATGTGTAGGCTTAGAGTAGAATTCTGAGGTCAAATGTCATATCTCACTGGAAAAAGGCTACCTATGTGACCCCTTGCAGAATACTTGTTCTATGTAAAGATCTGTGGTGCTGTTTTATGACTGTATATGGCAGGTGGCATAGACTCATTCTGATTGGTCTATACACATTGGATCATAGTTATCCTCAGACTTAGGGCAGCTTCACATTTTCCACCTACATACAATCACACTTTAAAATCCTGACTATTACTTAAAGGATTATGTAAAGCAGTGTTGTCAATCAGTAGTCATTGAAGAGTGATGCTTTTAGTTAGAACCTATTCTTCTGTCAAACTGTGTTCCTTCTTCCTCTTGTGGCATGAAGTGAAGCTCTTGAAATTAAGTCATCAAAGAAATAGTTAAAATATTGTCTAAGTGGAGACTTGATAATGAACATAGGTGGCAGGAAATCAAATCCAACTCAACGGCAGAGATATTAATTTAAACCCATGAACTATTTTACATCAAATCCATATGAGCTATAACTTTTGTGGCACTTTGATAGAACAAGGAAGAACCAAACTTAAAATATAGTTTTTGACAGGTTGAAAATAATATTAGCTGCCAGAAACATGCTTTTTTTGTTGTTCCAATCCATATTCAAGATGTTTCTCTTTCATTTTTGAGCCCACTCCTCATAAAAGATGATTCATTTTTGGGACAAGACGGCCATTAATCTACACTCCAACTGTCCGTGTGTCAAAACTGCACACAGGCAAATGAAAAAAATAAAATCAAGATATCTTTTGAACCTTCATCCATCACATACAGAAGTCTTGCCAAGACCAAATCAAAGCAAATATCCTGTTTGCAGCCGTCGCCAGCAGCAGAACAGGAGTGGAAGCAGAGACAGAGTAACTAAAATGTATGAAAACAGATAATGATAATAGTCCTTATCATTATCAATATGTGTAGAAAAATTTAGAAAAATAATATAATAAAATAATTTATATAATTGATCAATTGTATTTAATCCATTTGGTTCAGTAACATTTACTTGTGGAATTATTATTAGAAACTTGTTTAAAATTGCACATACCACATAAACAGAGCAACATGGCTGAAATAATAATGGCTTGTTACTATGAACTATATACCACGCTAACAGTCCGACCCACTGAGCAAACTCGACCTTTTTTCAGTGCACACAGTAAAAGTTGAACATATTTTTGAAACAAGAGAACAGAACTGTGAAAATGATTCATATTTATATCTTCAATGATCTCTTATTTATATGGAACTAAAACCAACTAAATGCTAAAATCTACTAAAAGAGTAATACCACTCCTCTGCTGTCCTTTACATCTCAACCTCCTCCTTTTAAGAATAAAATAATCTAATGTGAAACCTGACTCGTTTGTAGCGTTGCATCCAAATATACCCGATTGATTTGTTCTGCAATCATTGAATTATTAAGTATCAACAGAACACACTGTCTTAGCGAGTTGTAAACATAACAATCTAAGAACAAAGTGTTTATTACTCTGTAACTGTAGCATTTCAGTTCTTCAAAACCTAAAACAGAGCACAATAACTGACAGGACCCTATGTCAGCGTGATCATATTTATACAGTACAGTAAATATATTCATTGGTCCTTAAAAGAGTTGGTCTCTAAACACTGTTATTTGTGTTTTTCTGTTTACATGTGTGACTTGATAACGAAATGCATTATTCAAGTGTTTTACTCTGAAGAACTCGGAGAAAGGTGTTTACAGCAGTTTAAAACTGATTATAATCATACTAAGGCATGGTGATGGTGAAGTAAAACAATGAAAATATATATTCTACATATTACATGAATAGTTCGCTATTGATGCAACTGGACCATATGATTCATTCATTCATTTTCTACCGCTTTGTCCCATTTAGGGGTCACGGGTGACTGGAGCCTATCCCAGCAGCTTTGGGCCAGAAGGGGTTCACCCTGGACAGTGGCCAGTTAGTCGCAGGGCTAACATATAGAGACAGACAGTGACAGACAACCATTCACTCTCACATTCATTCACTAGAGACACATTAGATTTGCCGATTAACCTGTACATGCATGTGTTTGGACGGTGGGAGGAGCTGGAGTACCCGGAGAGAACCCACGGTAACACGTGGAGGACATGCAGACTTCTCAAAGAAAGACCGGAGTCGGCCGAGAATGTTTGAGCTGGCCGGGTTTTGAACTCACAACCTAACCACTCTGCCACATGCACCTGGACCATATGAATAGCATTTTAATTGTTTTTATTGTTGCAGTAGATACTACACTCAAAAAGAAATTATTAAAAAGTAGATGCCGTGTGCCACTCAAAGTGATCGGCCCTTATTTGCACATTAGCCTTTTTTTCTTTTAGACACTCACAAGTCAAACCAGCAGCACAACCGATGAGCACTTTTAACACTGTACGTTGGCTTGTATGTAATGAGGCTGGCCCTCTGCCACTCACGTCTTGGACGAGGCACCACTGTTTTTTACTCCCTTTGATTCCACTTCTCTTATCTGACGCCGTGAACATGCGTATTCTCCGTTCGGTGCAGGTCTTACAAATGGTGCTTGTAAAAACTCTGAGCTAAAAAACATGACATGAACCTCTTTGTTGAGCAGACGGCTACAACATGATCTGTATGGTCTGTAATTCTCATTTACCATTTATCCCAGGCTTGTCATGTTACAACTTTGCTCACTTTTGCTGCTGCTATCTCCAGTTTCATCTGTGCTTTTTATCTCTCTACTCTCATTATCTTGTCCTCTACAGAGCCGGGATGAAGTGGTCATTGTATGTACAGTGTTATAGCAGAAATTCTACTTCATCTGCTTGGTCCACTCAATCCAAAGTAGGATTAGATTATCTCTTTTCGGACTGGTTTTATTATATTGACAGTACAAAGCAGAGGTGTCTGTTTAAGTAATTCTACAATAGATGACAGATAAAAGGTGGCATCTGGTTGACTTAAAGGAGAAGAAGAACAGGACAGTGTTGGTGGAAAGAGGATGTAACAGGCCCTTTACCTTGAATTGTGGTTTCATGTATGTTCTTATCTTTCAATCAACAGTGTGTTTATTTACATGCACTAGAGTATTCAATTTATGAGCCTTTTCCATGTAATGACCATTTTCAGAATATTAACATGCACTCAGAGAACCTTGGTTTTAAAGTAAGATTACATTTTCTTACTGGAGCACACTTGGCACATTTATTCACCACATTTTCAGCAACAAAGGAACAAGAAATATACAAATGAACATGTTCACTCACATAGAAAGACGGGGAGCATATTTGGACAAATTGTACAGGAATATTACTCTGTGAACACAAATTTGCCATGTTGAATGTGCAGTTCAAAAAGACTTTTGTTGCAGGAGAAAAGTCGCCCGCCGCTCGTGCTCATTTTGTTTTGCTTTGTGTCACTCGACTGAGTTTGCACATTTGCAGTTTGCCGACCGCTGACAGATAAACACTGTATACATGCAAGTTCTCTAAGTGTGTCAATACATAAATACTGGTTAATTCGAAATGTTTTACACATCTGAGTTTTAGGCCTACAAGTATATTTTATCCTGGCAATTTTATCTTTCTCATAGTGTATATTATCGTCGTAAAAGTAACGTGTTGCATGGAATTCTGTTGTGGCCACTGGAGAAATCAAGAACAGTGCAGAGGATTGAATATCTGTAGAAGAAGCTTGCTTTGATTGTTTCAGCTAAATTTAAACACTTATAGTGTGATGCCATATTGTTCTCAAAATTCAGGATTTTAATGTTAATAGACATTGTGCAGTGGTGTCGGGCATTAACATAATTCTCTACAATGTGGTTCTGGAAATTAATTTCTATACTCTAAATACAAATGAATCCTAAATTTTTGCTCTCCAGTTCATCCTTTTTGTTTGTTGTTGTCCCTCTATTCAACATGTCTCTATGGTGATCCATGCTGAGGATTAGGTCCAGTCCTTTTTCATCCGGCTGTAACTGTAACTATACACCGGCAACCCAAGTCTAACAGAATAAACACACATTTCCCAGAAGCTGATCTAAATAACATACACAGTTTGCATCATGGTGCTTTTTACACGTCAACAGTTTCTGAATAGAATGGTCAACTTTGATTTTGTTGCAATGTTTACAGAATAGGACAAGAGCTCTTTGAAGGCCCTGAAACATAGGCACTTCTTAAAATGCACAATAAACTGGGCTATTTTAATCCTAACTGCAGTGCAGGGTGTTTGTTTTGTTGCAATGGGAAGTACAGGGTCAAGAGAGGAAAGATTAAGGTGTGTACAGGTCAGTAAATGCACAGAAACAAGAATACTGTGTGTAAAACATTAATTGCAGAAAGAAGAACAGAAGTGGATTCCTTCTGGGTTGCATAGACACAACTGATTTATTTGTCCATTTCATTCTTGTGATTAGACGGACAACCTACATTTTATCTTAATGCATTCAATCTATTATCATTATTAACATTGTCCATTACAAGTGTTCCATGGTATTGTTTCCCTTGAATTATTCCCAAGCCTCTCTAATGGAAACTCTTCAACGATCCTCGAGTAAGGGCGCAACCATACGGCGATATACAGCTTTTCTAGCGTAATCTGGAGGATGTCTTGAGAAATATCTCCAGACTTCCTGTGCGTTCACACATTCACCAAAAGTCTGGAGGCTGGATTTTTATTTGTACATGTCAACAAATACAGTTGCTAAATGGTTTTACTGAGCAGGGGGTGGTTGCAATTATTTATTGCGTCTTTTTAACACAAACTGACTCAATTGACTGATTGGTAAAGGTGGTAAAGGCACTGATAGCTGTACTGCGTGGATTTGAATAGGTACATATAACCAAAGAGTAGGATACCCTGACATTGTTCATGTCACAGCACTCTCGAGATTGTACTAGGGCCCACAGAATAATCTTCTGTTTTGAGTGGACTGTGCCCCCACTGATAAAGTCAGGATTTTTCACTTCAATCTTGTAACTGGTCATTGGTGGAATTGGTGTCAGGTGAGGTCAGGTCACTATATCCTGCTCTTCTGTCAAGTTTATTTTTGTGTTGTGCAGCCCATTGACACAGCCTGCTTCTGTTTTCTGTTACTCATCTGTATCCATGTCAATACAGACTGTTTGCACTGTAACGAGTGAACGCTGGTTGGATAAGGAGAGAATGGCAGCAGGATGGAGATATGAACATTGGGGGTAAACCCTTAAGTCTGTTATTCTTTCAGAGGTAGGGCTCTGCCTTCTCCAGACCTACAATGGACTGACAACTCTAATACCACGGCTCTCTTCATCTGCCTGAATTAAACCCCAACTGGCGGCAGGCTGTGAGAATCGCTGGAGCAGAGAGAGAGAGATTTTTATATTTATTTATTTATCCAGGAATTCTATGTGTGGGCGCATTTTAGGAAGGAAAAAAATGTAATCAGTGGGATAGGAGCTTGAGTGTGGATTAAACAGTGGATCCAATACACAGAGCTGTTGTTACCCTTTATTAAGACGGATGTGTGTTTGTTTTCCAAAGGATGAGGCCCGTGGATGTCGGGGTGTGCACTGAGGCTTACAGGAAGTGCTTGTGAGGAAAAGCAGGATGTGCAGGAAGAGTTGAGTTTGCTCCAGAAGGCGGTTTGTAATGGCCAGGTTTGTGCTGATGTGAGACAAATGTGAAGATCCCTGCAGTTCTTTTGTCCCCACGTTTTCACACTGAAGCAAATGTGTGAAGTCAGTCTGAAGAAGTGGAGCGGAGAAACTCTCACTGAACAGGACAGACGTTGCATATTTCTCCCAGGCTGCTGTCAGCTAATTGAGGTATCATCTTAGGATCCAGTAGAAGCAAAGAGGAGTGGGCATCAGAAAATAACAGTTGATGCTGATGATTTTTGATGATTTTTATTCAGATTAAAGAGACAGAAGTGACCATATTTGGCATTTAGCTCTGAATTCTGGAAGCAGTGTTAACTCTTGCAAGCTACTGATGCTAATTGCCAAAAGTGCCACAGAATATATAATCATCAAGTGTGGTCACACAAACGTTGAATTGTATGACTAAAAGTCTTAGTCTGAATTGAATTGCACTTTGTCAGACTAACACAGCATGATATTGGGACTTTTACTAG
This sequence comes from Neodontobutis hainanensis, assembly GCA_024349245.1. NCBI lineage: Eukaryota > Metazoa > Chordata > Actinopteri > Gobiiformes > Odontobutidae > Neodontobutis > Neodontobutis hainanensis. Next base: position 8,914,694 of record JALDNG010000041.1, read on the forward strand.
ATTGTGTTTATTCTATTAGTCATAGTAGTATGTGGTCTGTGTCTTTCTTCTGTCTAGTGTATGCAGCCAGTGTCAAAAAGAAATACTGGTAAAAAAACTGATTCTGATTTGAAGACTTGAACGTAGCACAAACCAAATAAGCAAATAGATATAAGTCACAAGCCAGTAAGATACATATTTTTTGCTTTTATAGCGCTGGCGTTTGGGTCTCTCATGATAAAAGTTCAAAAAGCAACTTTAGCTGATGTTGCATTCATGTGCTAAATTAAGGCATTCTTCAACAATAATTTGAAAAGTATTAAAAGTATTAATGTTGCTATTCTCAAATGATTAAGTACAAGTTTATTAAATTTATTTATTTGGCATTAAACTATCTTTTCTTTGTCTTTAACAAACGTTTGAATGGTACTACAGATAGTAGTCAGGTTAAAGGCAAAATTAAAAACTACGACATTTTACAAAATAACTCCATTTCAAATATAATTCAATTTCAATTACAATAATCAAAATTCAACAAGGCATTTACAATAAACTAATCCAAAAAAGTACATTAGGCGCCACATAAGTCTGCATACTTTACCACACAGATTCAAAAATCCCAGTAAATCCACGAGTGCAATAAAGCCATCAGGCTCCCTGGTGTGATTTAAGCCAAGTTAAGTTAAAAGGCAATAACGCCCACATCAAAAACAGACCATAGGGAGTCTTTTTGTGTCTTAGTAATAGTTAGTTTAATAGATAATAGGGTAAAATGGCTTTAGTTACTGCATTCAACATGAGCTCCTTCCATCATTTCTGCTACATCAACGGAAAATGTGAATGTAAAATGAAAAGTGCTGCACGGTATCTCAATATGACTGATGAAGATGAAAGTGACCAAAACACGTGCTGTGTTTGATTCCTTGCCATATTTGAAACGTGGAATGGCCTATGGGACAGAAAACCTAACACAGACTCTCAAAAGGAGATAATAAAACAGAATAGCGTTGAAAGCTGTGGTCCATTCAGTTATTAGCCGACACTGTGACACACAACAGTGGCCCGCCTTTCTCCCTGCCCTTCCCCACCGAGCTGCCTGTCCCATATTGTCCATGTTGACAGCAAATGGGACAGAAGCCCTTCCTTTGAAGGTGAGGCGTAAGGACTACACAGTCAGGATAAAGACTAGAGTGACTTGCTGCTCCTGTGCAAGGTCATGGTTTAACTCCCACCTCTCATCATACATTATAGATACGTTGTATGTCCTGTCCTCGTCCCGGGGAGACCGAGGGCCAGGCCAGTCAACAAGCCACTAATACAGTCGAGCTGTGGCACATGTGGCCCAGATTTGATACTTTTATGCAAAAAAAAGTATATAGGCTATTGTGTAGCCTGTGTTGTGGTATGATCTTTGCTGTCTGAATTAAAATGAGTGCATGTTCTTGGATACTATCAGCTGCCAGGTGGCAATAAAAGACAGACCTAAGCCAAATGAAAGAGCAGATTTACATAAAAAATTTAAAACCTCTAATGTGGCACGTTGTCTTTTTGCTTCCCATTTATTCAAACACACCTAATTAGACTTTTCTTAAAACGTTCCTGATATTGTCTTTATATTTTATAGAAGCATGACTATAGTCGAGACTGTATTGCTCTCTTAAAACAGGTTCATGTACAGAAGTTCACACACTTTGCATACTTTATGGTTTAATTGTGTTTGTGCAGATGTTTCTGTTTTCACACTTTACCACATGTGTTTAAATCCTACTGCCAAGAACTGAGGGAATTAAAAACCTTCAATTTAGCTCCGCTGTAAAAACGTCTTTTGTAAAAGTCCATCTGTTTATGTAAAAATGTGATATATGCAGGTTTAGTGTCAGTTTATTTATTTTTTCTACACCTCTTGTAATCGTTTTATTTGGATAACTTGCCTTTACAGTGCAGTCGTTTTTAATTACTTGCTGTAGAAATGTTCTCACATAACCTTAAGTGCTTGGATGATATCATGGGAAGTTTTTACAGTTAAATAAGGTGGAATAAAGCAAACATACACCATAACCTTTGGAGTTCTTTCCCTTTCTCGTCTTTTATTTTCATTATTCCAGGCTGTTATTTTGATACTAACATTCTTTTATATTTCAGATTCTTCAGGCCAGGTGACCTCTTCACCTCTGGGTTCCCCCACGTCCCATCGAGGAATGCACCCGTCCCTGCTCAGCCCGAACTCCATGGGGCACACGGGCTCGCTCCACTCCCCCATCAGCACACTGAGCTCTCCCATGAACGGCCTGGCCTCGCCCTTCTCTGTCATCAGCTCGCCCATGGGACCCCATTCCATGACCTCACCCGGCATGGGCTACGGACCCAGTGTGAGTCCCCAGGTGAGGCCCTAAAAGACAAATTGTACTTAGTTGCAACATACAGTGGATGTGAACTTTCTATTGTGTAACATAGTAAGTAGTCATTTTAGACACAAAATAATAAAGAAGAGGCTTCAGAAATAATGAAAGTTGAGCTTGATGGTTCATTCCAAAGAAACTACACTTGAACTGTTAGACCACTTGTTATTGTTCATCTAAAATAAGGTCTGTTTCATGCAATACTTGATTTCTCTGATTGGTTTTAACGCTTTCAACACTGAAACAGTCCCAGAAGCAGTTTATTCTGCGTACATTTTACTCCACCAGTGGTTTATTGGTATCGGCTGTTAAATACAATCACTAATGTCATAACTACAAACAATAGGAATGTTTCTCAGACCAGCTTTTTGGTTGAGGAACACTGAAATACAATGCTATGTTGTGCATGGGACCATTGTCAGGTGTCACACAAGTGATAGTCATTGTCCTGAATTGGCCAGTCAATTGTAAATCACACTGTTTACTTGGTGGTCATTAGTCTACTACCTACAGACATAAGCTATTTCCCAGGTTGCATAGTCTATACAACATATTGATGACAATAAATACCCCAAAAATCTTGACAACTAGATGATCCCACTTTAATCAGGAACAGAAACCTGCATTCCATTTCAGATTCCACCAACTCATCCTGTCCCATTACTGTTGGTCCTGACTCTGACCTCGTGAAGCAAACTGACTTTTGACCAGATGTCGTCGAGCCACTTCAAATTCTTTGACTTCAGCTTTTGACCAAGGAAAACCCCAAACCCAAACCAAATGGATGTCTCTTTAATTGTATTCACATGTCGTAGGAGCAAATTACAATCACTTACTCTCGCTCGTTGAACACACAGTCATAATTTCCCTGAGCCGTGTCCTAGCAGACGGAGGCCCCGCACTGACCTCGTGTCACAGTTAATCAAGTCCCATTCCCTGAATAGGAATAGTACGGGAAAGTATGCTGTTTCATTTTAAACATCGGTTCAATAGTCTATAGATCTTTCATTTAGCCTTATATCTTAAAGCTCCCTCAATTTCTACTTTCAGCTCAACTAGCAACTGCTCAATGGTTTTGTTTTTATAGTGGTATTTAAAAACATATAACCTATTAACAACCCATGATTAATAAAATTAGAAAACATTTAGATTTAAATCCACATTATTATAAAAGGGTATGGTGGGAAAAAAATATTTATAGAAAAAAAAGGTTGTAAAAGTCAGTTGATTTAACATAGGATTGCATGTAAATGTGAAAAAAAATAGAAATAGATTTTTAAATTTGAATTTTATTCACCTAAATTGTTTGAAATTTGTTTAATTTTTTTTTATTTTAATATTTTTTTTATTGTAAAGCTCTGTTATAGTTCATTTTCAGACTGACAACAGAATCCATAACCTGACGTTCTAACTTCCAAACCCATGGAGAAAACACAGAATTGACCTAAAAAAAAGTTAAATGTAATTTACAATTTTGTGAAAATTTTGGATTTAGTTCTAATTAGCAACAAAATATTATAACGCCCAATGATACAAGGAGAAAACTTTTTTCAGTTATAAAGTAAAAAAATGCACTAAACTTTCAAATAAACCTTATATAATGTCAAAAGGTTTTACATAAATGTGTCTTTATTTTACTTTGAATCTCTGAATTGTACGGACACACTTTTGGTAAAGCAGTACCCACCCACTTTCTGTAAAATTAGTATAAACTTAAGTTTTGAGCAGGTTGGCTGTTAAGTCAGTCTCATTTTTAGCCTTGCGGCTGCAGTTTGAGTTTCACGAGATCTGTGAGTTTACAAACTCGCTAAAAGCAATCTTGACCTACACCAAGTATTCAGAGTCCAACCGTGGCCGTACTGGCTCCTTGTGTCCAGTGACGGGGCAGCACTGACAGTGCTTGGTCAGGTTATCTCATTTTAATGGATCTTTTGCATTAATATTGGTTACTCCTCAGAAGTCATTTTGTAAGGTAATTGGTGTCATGTATTTTTAAAATTCAATGCAATTTTATGTCCTAGCAGAAAAAAACACTAGTCTATTATTTTTTTTAATTACTAAATTGAACACAATTTAAAAGATGGATTGCTAAACCTCAAATTGAAGAAAAGGTAACAGTAAAAGCATCTGGACTCAGTTTTCAAGGTGAAGACGTTTTGTCTCTAATTCCAAGAGACTTGATCAATTCTGATATTAACTGGTAAAAGAGCTGAGCTTAATCTCTAGAAGGAGTTTGACCTGAAACCAAACCTGATTAGACCAGGCTGTTGTGGTCTCACAGTTGTTAGCCATGAAAGGACAGGGCAATAGAAGGCAACATGATTCTGAGGCCACCTCCATTGTAAAAATGAAAAAAACAACTCTTTGAACAGTGGAAGTGGCCTCAGATTTATGCCGCCTAGTATTTATAACAGTATTTTGAAACCTAAACCAAAAGAGTTTCTCTGTAGAACAACAACTACACCTGAAGCCTGAAGCAACACTAACAACTCCTTGAGCCTAACGCCTCTCACATCAGGACTCACACTGCCCTTTCAGAGCTAACGACTATGAGACCAGAACAGGTTTAGTTTCAGGTCAAACCCCTCACTTTAGAGATTTAAGCTCAGCTCTTTTACCAGTTAATATCAGAATTGATCAAGTCTCTTGGAATTAGAGACAAAATGTCTTCACTTTGAAAACTCCAGATGCTTTTGTTTTAACCTTTTCTTCAGGATGACCTGAATGACTGAGAACCTTCACAAACATAAACCTCAATTTGTCTAATGAGTAAACCTTATATTGCATATTATATTTACCAGAAAACCTCACTGAAAACATGACTCATAACAAACTACACAAACAAATGTACCCTTTTATATTTGGCCTGAACAGTTGAAAGGAAAGTGCCACCCATCTTCCTAGATTGTCCACCCTTTTCAGAACTGAGTACTGTTCTTGTCTTTAGATCAGCGGAAGTATATTTTCAAAACTTTTTTTATTGACTCTAGCTAAATATCTTTTCTCTGCCGCAACTGTCCTGTTTAAAATGTTCCAAAATGGACGTGTACGTAGCCCACGGTTTGAGGTTGGAGGTCATTGCAGCGGTTTGCAGTGCAGGCCCGAGGTTAATGACGGAGGCGGGGCTGGACATGGTTTGACTCAGACGGCGTATGCCACTGATTTTTAACACTCGGCTGAACTTGCTGTTTTCAGGGGCAGTTGACTGAAATTAGGTCACAGCTTAGACTACACTCCCTAACTAACCATCCAGAGCCTACCGCAAGACCCCCACCCGAGTTAAGCGCAGGCACACACCTCGAAAGCACACTCATAAATGTATAGAAAGAACATATATGGTCAGATAGTACCAACATCCTCATAGAACTTGAAGTGAATGCAGTGTTTATTGAGGTGTAAAGTGACCGCGTTATCCTTGTAAAACAATTGGACTGCAATATAGAGCATGCTCTATAGTAAAACCTATTTTCATATTTTATTGTATCCATCTGTTTTAGAACTTGGACTGGATTATTTTTTTGTTTTAGGGGACAGTTACCAATGCAGAGTCCATTTACTCCAGAAATGTTTCACTTGTGTATGTTATGAGATACCAAAAAAGCACTCTCAATTGACTTTTACACCAAAAAGGTTCTTTGAGTTGACGTTCACACTAACTGTTAAGTTCATGGGAGCTTGAAACAGTCAGGGTTTATACGATCATGTAAAACCTGGAATGCCATTAAAATGTAGAATTCCAGGATGAAAAAAGATGATTTAATTTATATTCGTGTTAGCGGGAATGTTTTAGAAATTTCTGTACATTTATGTCAACCATTCATCCACCATTATTATCATGTAGTACTACTTAAGAAATTGTTATGGCCATTGACCTTTAATAATGACATGATCTAGTTCTCATTTTGGTACATCTAGAAAAAGTTTGAAAAACAACTTTTTCAAACTCTGATTCATTAAACCTAGAGATAAGATGCAGGCAACAAGACACTGGGAGTTTATGGGACATACAGGATCTGACTCTCCAAATGATATGTGACATTAATAGAGCTGTCGGTTAGCTTTCATAAAATCATACTGTTTTTTGTGCATGTCTGGTCAGTATCTGTTTGTGTTTTTCTGGGCCTCTAGTGATGTGAAAAACAGTAGCATTAGCACAATTCTGTTTACGAGGTAATGCATAACACACAAATCTTTGTTGGTTTTATTCTTGTGTTGACAGTGTACAGATGATTAATAATAGGTGTGCTTGTGCGTCCTGAGAATGAGTAAGTGTGCATATTGCCGTGATAATTTGCATAATTAACAAGCAACAGCTTAGTCACAAACTGATGAAGATGTTAAAAAATGTGACATTGAAGTGTTTATTTTAATGTAGTTTTTAATTTGAATGTCATTGGCATTTATCATTTAATCATAGACACCAGAGCAAAGTGTGGAAAATACTGGTCACATTCTCTGAGGAATAAAACTTATATAAATAAAAATATTTTAACGATGATCCCTGGCAGTAGAAAAAAGCTTTATTATACAGAATAATACAGTCAGAGCTCAAAAGCCTTGCAGAAGCAGGACAAAGAGAAAACGTTTTTTCAGGCTGATATTAGGGTATTGTTCTAGTATCGATATTGTGATACTAAAGCCAGGTATCAACTGAACTCAAAATTTTGGTATTGTGACACTAAAAGGCGAACAGTTTTACCAACCAAAATTTGTTGCTGCATTGTGCACACAGACGTTTTCCCAGAGTCACTTTCTGAAAAGTTTCACACTGATTGATTAAACAGTCATTTAAGCTCAAGTTGCAACAAGTTTTCTGCTTCTTTTGTCAATAAGAATTCTGTTGAAAGAAAAGAAATGCAAACAATGCACCTTAACCAACTTTTACATCAAAGACATATAGATGACAACATGATGAGAGCAGGAGAAGGTTCGAACAATGCCCACCATTCTCGTTGGAAGTAAACGTCTTCTCTTCCCAAAAACCAAACCACATGTAAAGAGTGAGTTGCTTCTTTATCATCAGCCAATTCTTTTCGTTTCAGAAAAAGAGCACCGTACTTTCCCTAAAGCTGCGTCCCGGACATCCAGACCCACTTGCGGCATCTGTTTGGGGCATTGTGGCTACATCTTCTTCATTGTTTTGACAATGAAAGGACTTTTGGGGAGGGTCACAGTAACTTACACCGACAGGACAGGCCTAAAAACAAAATGCATTCTTTGTTATATATTGTGTTGTTTTCCACTATGAAGCTTTCTGGAAATGTTGTAGAAGACAAGCAGCGAGACGTCTCCTCGAGTGTCTGCTGCCGGGGCCAGTGTCATGTCCATTAGGATTAGACCCCTCAGCGGTTCGGTCTGAGGGATTGAACTGACTTTGAATATGTACCATGTCTGGATCACAGGCACCACAGCTGAAAGAGATTATATCCAGCGGTGAAAAAGATTTAACACTTCCAATGGGATTGTTTCTTTATTAGGAAACCACTATGGAGCCTACTTCTCTTCCTCTTACATTTTTTACACGTGAGTATTAAAAAGTCTTTGACCAGTCTTTAACGTTAGAAAAGTGGGAACAGGAGTTTAACATATATACATATATATATATATATATATATGTATATATATATACATATAACATGTTCCCATCCAAGCTTCCTGTAGTCAAACCACAAGGAAAAAGTCTCCAAGACAAGACAGACTCCAATCAGCTGCTTTGATCAGATTCTTTTATTCCAACAACACAGCGATGACCTGACGTGCATTGTGTTTTAGCTGCCACTAATGAACATTCACTCAAATAAAGTGCGGCTTCACAAATAAACGCATGAATATTAAGTGATGGCGGACACACACTCCCCACAGGTGTCTGCAGCGTTGCCTGATGAAAAGTAAAACGTTGTTGGTAAAGCAAAAAGTAACTTGTTACTCGTTACTTTGTAATCTCCATCCATCCATCTTCTCCTGCTTATCCGTACTCTGTAATCTGAGTACATTTAAAGCATTACCCCCTGACTCGGTTTTTGTTATTCTGTACATATTCTAGAGGGAGCTTTTGTAAATGTAATTTTTCAAAATAGAATGGCAACCGCTGTTTTTTTTTTTTTTTTTTTTTTACTAGGCTTATACTTATTATAGAGTAGTTTTTGCAAAATTCAAGGGCAATACTGTGTTTTTGTTTCTCCTAATACCTCTGTGAATCTGTCTTTTGTCTTCATATACCTATTTTCCCACTCTCGCTAGACCAGCTACAGGCCTCTAGTGCCTTCCAATCCATCTTATAAACCCACATATCGCTGCAGTGTTTGTCGAGTGCAATACAAAAAAAAAAAAGGTGTTAAAATTTTTTACAAGAAATGCAACACGCTCTTAATAAGTTATAAATGAGCGGCCTGATGTTTCGACTCGCTTGTGTTTATCCCGAGAGTCGCTAGGAGACTGAAACATAACACTCTTCCACTGGAGAAAGTTGAAGGGGGGTAGAGTGTTGCGGCCCCTTCCTGTGTGGGACTAATAAAGCTCATCGACTGCACGGCTCGCAGCTTTGATGGACTTTGCGTATAGGCACTTGGCATGACATCATGGTGGCGCGGCTCTAATGGCAGCACAATGGGACTGTGTGTGCGATCCCAGGAGAACAGTTAAGTCTCTGGGACGTCAATCAAGCCTTCAGAGGCGGGAGAGGAGAGAGTTTCTTTTTTTTTTTTAGACGAAGCTGTCTCCAGGTAGCAATTAGGAACAGTTTGAGTCTTTTTTTCACACCCTTTTAGGACGGTGTAGTTGAGGAAGTGTAACTAATGTGCCGGAATTAATTCAGCAGTGCTTTTACAAGAATGGTCAGTCCATTGGCTCTCTGAAAGGCAATTAGTTTTTAAAGCTTTTATAATACTAGGACTACCTTGAGAAAGCTTTGTTCCTATCTGCACCAAACTTCCAGGGCAGTGTGGCTCAACAGCAACTAATTATGGACATGGGGGCAGAGTTTCAGAGTTATTATATATATAATAATATGGGATGCAATATCGGAATAGGTTTTGACATATTAACAAGATTAACTGCTGTCCTGTCTCTGTACTAGCGATATTTTGAGTTTGGTTTGATACCTGGCTTGAGTATCACAATACCGATACTAAAACAATACCTTAACATCAGCTTGAAACTTAATTATGGGAAAGAAATTTCTAAAGTTCAAGCCTCAAAAATGTCTTCTACACCCAACTGTCACAGTCACAACCAGGACAGAAGCAATCTTTTCCCACGTGTGCAAAGCATGTAGCCTTCCAGTAAATAAAACCCAGATCCACGTAAATGAAAAGCACATTAACACTACAGTTTCAACTAAACAATAAATCAGAAGCACTCACCACATCCGTCTGTGTGCCCAGGGTCATACTATTGAAACCCAACTGGAGTCCCTTTGCTGATCTTTTGCAATTTAGTCTGTCTGTCTTCTTACAAAATTTTCCAAAACTTCTATGTCTTTTAAGTCCACTGCTAGCATCATATTGAACTTGTACCAAACAAAGTATTTGCTAACGCTAGCCTACTACATTTTTCACTATGTACTTTTAAAGGTTTAGTCTCTATCCTTTTGCCCAGAATTTCTGATTGGCTGATTATTTCCAGAGCCATGTTGCCTTTAATGAACCAGAGGCAGTAACTCACGGAAAAACACCATAGGCCCAGTTATTTTTTGCCAGTATCTCCTACTTGCCACAGCGCAGTGTCAGGAGTTGCTGAAACAGTGGAGTGTAGTCGCTTATTTGCGTACTTTGTACATGTGCGCTATCTTCTCAGGTGATAAGTTTACGGTTGCCCTAAATGTGAAAAAGTGTAACAGTAGTTATTGTTCTGTATCCGTACTCCGCCCAGGGTATTTTACCAAAACTCTTACAAATAACCACAGCTGAACATTTGTGAACATGGACATGCTGTACCTTATTTGAAAGCTTTGATTCTCGCAACATTTATTTTACAGACAGAAAAAATATCTTAGCATAATACTTGAGATTCGCCGGCATCATATGAACACAATTAGCAAAAGTGACTCCAACCTATTTGTTCTCAATGTAGTGACATATTTCAGCAGCCTGCCCCTCAGCAAAATCCAGCTATAATCTAAAATCTTTAACATATTTCTTAGTTTGTGACTTTGCTGTTGCTCGTTTATTAAGCAAATTAGTCACTTTGCAGCACTTACACAAGCCTAAAGACGCCTGCGTCACTGCACAGTGTCTCAAGGCGCACAAGCACACCTGAGTTAAACTATTTTTCATCATCTGTACACTGTCAAGACTATAATAAAGCAGACAAAGCCTCATGTGTTACACATTACCTCGTTAACAGAAGCATATTTTCTATCACCCATTTATTAAACTCCATTTACAATTTTGGCTTTTTCTGAACAAACCTCCTGTATTTTTTGTAAAGTTTAGTTTGTCTGTAATGAGCCTCTCCTGGGGTTGAGCTGTGGTTCTGTTACAGTTCTGTCAGACCCAAGTACTGTCCTGGTTTGGAACTTTCCGGTGGTAGGCAACCGTTCGTCTGTGCGCTCCTCCGCTCATCAGCTGCTAATTGACCTGCTCTCACAATCGTTGTTACAATAATACAGACTTATAACACACCTTTGTGTCAAATATAAGCTGCCAATCAATCAATACAAGACATGGTTTGGGTTTTTGAAACAAACGTGTCTTCAACAGAGACGCCAATGGGACACAGGTCGTGCTAAACTCCAGCTTTCATGCGCTCACTCCTTTCCCTCAGAGAGGCTATGTGAAAGAACACGGAATAGCAGCTGTTTGCTGTTTTTTGATTTGTTTAAAGATGTTTAAACAAACACATTTAGACCATTTCTGTCTGTGGTTTGCACTCTCTCTGTTCGCAGTGAGCTGGCTGCAGCAGCAGAACGGTGTGTTACTTGTTAACACGACACACATGGGTATTTAAATTAAGTTTAAGATTTGTTTTGATACCTAAAAAACGTATTATTGTATCAATTTTAGCACCGTGGTTTTTAGTATTAATACACCGTGCAACACTTCTCTGGACTAACTTACTTTTGTCAAAGCAGGGGTTAAATTAATGCTAAAAACTGAACCAGAACTAAACCAGGACTTTTACATTTGGATGGACCACAATTTGCTTTAATAATCAATTTGAATAATAACTTTAAAGTAAATATCTATTAAAAGGAAGACCTAAATGTTATTGTGATGCAAGTAATTATTTGAGAAACGGACATTATGATTAATGATATTGTAATACTAATAAAACAAGTGAAAGAAATTAGTCAGGAGTCCTGATTTGTGAAATAATTAAAAGGACACTTATAATTTGTCTCAATTGATCAAATCAAAATGTGAAATCAGAATTGTGAATCGAAACGTGAGTTGAGTGAATTGTTACATCCCTACTTTTAAGCATCCTTCTTCTTTGTCAGTCACTTATTTTTTTAGTTTACAAAGTCTATTCATAGACATTGTGTAGGAATGTGTTAGCTCTACAGGTTTGAGGGAACAATATTAGGTTTGAGTTTCAAAGATCAGTTTTCTGTTTAAATTCAGTTTAAATGTCTTAGGGCTAGCAATTATTTAAAACTCCCAAATAGAGACTTTAGAGCAATGTGCTGGTTCAATCTTACAGCCACTTGTCTGTGTGACAGACATGCATGTAATGGTATTTCTCTGAAGTGTAAAAGCGATGTATCTAAGACAAGACAATCTGGCCGTGCTTTAAGTTGCGTAGCCAGCGAGTTTTACCATTTTAAGGAAGATTTGTGTTGGTACAATCCACAGGCTATAACTTACAGCTAATGGAACATATGCGTACATCATTCCTAAATATAAACTGTGATTGTATAACCTCCACAAGGACATTACTGCATACATTGTAAATGTTAGAGAAGTATGAGACAACGGCAGTGAATTTTAATAATAAAATCTTACCTTATGAAAGACCAATGGAAGATGCCGCAAGGAAATAAGTTATTAAAATAATTATTAAAAGCAGAAAATTCCCTTTTGTTCAGTTGTAAAAAGAAATAACTGTGTGGGACAACTCAAGGTAAACAAAACATTTTAATGCCAGTTTATTTTATAAATATCTATGTTTGCTGAATTTACTGAAATTGCTCATATCAATATTTCCGTGACCTTTACTATTTCATCTGTCGATCATATTGTCAGGGTGTGTCCACTGTTCCTTTTGTAGGGCTGTCAAAAAATAAATGTGCTGCCCCATTAATTGGTGTTTCCAGAAGGACATTAATCAAGGACGTAACATCATTATTATTACATTTGGTCCATATTGACTTAAAATATTCAAGGTGATTAAATAGGCTTGAGTGAATGCTATCATATTTACACACACTAAAATAATACTAATTCTAACCCTTAATGCATTTGCAGTATTTTAGTGCAACAAATCTTGTCAAAATATATTTATTTTAAGATAATTTTGGTCTCTTCTTTATGAACAGATAAGTGTTGTTTCCAGATCGTATTGTCAAACATGCAAAAAAACAAAAAGACCAGAAGACATGAATTGCAGCGAGACGTCTCCTCGAGTGTCTGCTGCCGGGGCCAGTGTCATGTCCATTAGGATTAGACCCCTCAGCGGTTCGGTCTGAGGGATTGAACTGACTTTGAATATGTACCATGTCTGGATCACAGGCACCACAGCTGAAAGAGATTGTATCCAGCGGTGGAACAGATTTAACATTTTGTTTGGGATTGTTTCTTTAGGAAACCACTATGTAGCCTACTTCTATCTTAAATTTTGTACACGTGTGTATTAAAAAAGGGACAATAGATACCTATAGCTTTAAAAGGAAGCACACCACATCATCAGAGCTCTAAATAGGGCCTTCGATATCAGTAGAAGATTAAATGATTAGTTTATGATTTTAGTATATATTTGAAAAACAATGCATGCAAAAAGTCATAAATGCATACATGTATCCCACATGATCACACTGTTGCCAAAAAAACACTTAAACAAACCAAGCCAAGGCAGTGGCATGCCAAGGTGAACACCACTCGTTGTATTCCCTCTTCACCGCTCTGAGCCTCTCTGCTCTTCATGCCACTTACAGTCTTAATATTCCTATTTTCACTCACACAAAAGTTTCTGTCGAAACACACACACACACAAAAATGCACCGAGTGCCGGCAGTGCTTTATTTTATCTGGAGCGGCGCAGCATGAGGCGAGCGCTGCAAACCTCTGAGCTGTCTACAATAATGTCTGCCTCTGCTAAACTCTGTCCACCGGGGGACACGGAGGAAGCCTTTTATTAGCGCTGAATGAAAGTAATCATTTCACAATAATGCATTTTTGAAGGAGTTTAGGCTGCTTAGAAAGTTGTCACAAATTTTTATGACGGCGGAAGGCAAATAATTTTTAAACATTCCATTTCAGAGGAGATGGACGAGAGAGGAGGCCATGGCGTTTGTGAGCCTCATGAATGTCCGTTTTATATGGGGATTAATTAGAATTATTTGGTGATGTGTGATTGTGCTGTGGAATGAGAATTGACTTAAATGTGTGTGGATATAAATATTTAACATTAATGACATGAAAGTGATAGTTTTGTCTAGGTAAAATTAATCTGCAATGAATACCTAAATACAACTAATACACCAGTATTGGGTAGAAAATAGTATTTTTGGTTTTGATCTGTCTTGAATTCATGATCAAAATACATACAATATCTAGATCTCCAAACAGAATGTTTTTTTTTTGTCTTTATTGTAAGTACTTTTATTGGTTTTCATTATTGAGTTGTGTTCAAACAAAACAAAACAAACAGAGAATTGCATTTTTAAGCATTATGCTTTTGAATACATAAACAAGTGCAGAGTTATCTGTTGTCACGATCACATATAACTGAAGCTTCAGTTTTTTTCATATGTACAACGTCAACACAAATCTTCAATCGCAGAACAGCAGCTCTTGTACTTTGCAACTTCCTGTAGTGCAGACAGGAGTTGACATTGTACAGCTTGCTGACTTTTAGTTTGATGGCTCGGACAGATGCTAGTCGTAGCAACAGACTCTCTAATATCTTAGACATTATTGCATATTGCCACCAATATGTCCTTACTGTCAGAAAATACCACAAAAGCACTCGGCTAGCTCACATGGCTAATTTGCACAAATCCACATACACGTCGCAAAATACACAGCTAGAGTATGAGCTATACAGTAGGTAGTAAATATATATATAGCCATAGATTTTTATTTCAGGAATGTGTCTAAAATCTATTTGTGCCAACCATCAAAGTCTGGCTGTCGCGTTGCTTTACAGTTAATCCACAAATAGCGTTAAAGGCCGATACGTGTTCTCGGGCCTGCGTCTGTTGATTTGTGTTAGAACAGGTGTCTTTTACACCGCTCCTGGAGGCCATTTTGATTCCATAGGCTTTCCGAATGCGACTGTCCCCGAAGGCCACAGAAGAACAGATCCATTAACACCCCCGCTGTGTGAAACCTGATGCCGCTCCGTGGTCGTCCAGATAAGGCCCACACTGGGATGAGACGCAGCAGGCTCCTGTCCTGCTCCAGCCGTGAGCTTTTAGGAAACGGAGGAGATAAGTTTGTTTGGAGAAGGAAGTGAGTGTTTGCAGGTGTCAGAGGTGAAAGGTGACCCAGGGTTATCTTCAGGTTACATCATGACCTGATCTCTGTCCTCACCTCTTCAGGGCCATCTGTGAGGTGTTGTCGGCTGTCAACAGGAGATTTGTGTGCTGGCCACTTACACGCAGGCTAGTTCAGAGGTGGTTGCTAATTTTTAACCAGAAAAGTTCAGTAAATGGTACAAACAAAAGGGCTAGATGCAACCAACTCTAAGATGAGCATGAAGAAAGAGTTAATTGATGAATAAAGTAGGTTTTAGGCTAACATTAGCTTTTAACTTTAATGAAACGAGTGAATACCTTGTAAATAACTGGCCATTGTCCACAGTGCACCGTAC
Source organism: Neodontobutis hainanensis (assembly GCA_024349245.1). Taxonomy (NCBI): domain Eukaryota; kingdom Metazoa; phylum Chordata; class Actinopteri; order Gobiiformes; family Odontobutidae; genus Neodontobutis; species Neodontobutis hainanensis. The sequence goes on from JALDNG010000041.1 coordinate 8,930,044, forward strand.
ATACATAATTGTAAAGATTAGTTAATTTTGTACATGGAGCAAATGACATCTGATCAAAAATATATATATGTTCCTTTTTTAATAAGGGGCACTAGACGTAAGAATATCCTATGAAGGCGAGTGTGTTTAGTCTATTTTTGATTGTGCATCAGTTTGTTAGAGTAAATGTTAAACATGGCGAAAGTTCCCTCCATCTTTTGTTCTTACACTCTGTTAATGGCACCAATACGTCGAGTTGAATGGATCCTGTATTTGTATTAGTATATTTGTTTCTAGGACTCTCCATAGTCCGATAGAAGGAGCTTCACCTCCAATCCATTTCAACATAATGAGCAAAGGACTGGGGAGGAGTGTCTGCTCTATCACCCGGCTCATTTTTCTGCATTTTGCCAGAACACTTCACACTTTACACTCCCAGAGACAATGGTATCTAGTCCCTTTGAGTAGTTTACATTTTGGACAGTTTGTATATGTATATGTAAATGTTGTGTAAATGATATTGCATTTCTCTAAATTTATTACAGATTGATATTTTAGAATGCAACAGGAGGATTTCCAGGTCTGTGCAGTGATTTTGCAACATTATCTAAATCATTATTGAACTTTTGACTTCACTGAATGAAGGTATTTGATAGTGTAGTGGACTAGTCTGACAGGTTTTGTTGGTTGCAGGGGCGTCAGGCGTCAGACTAACAACAAATTAATGTTGTAATACTATACTCGCTGACTGAATTAGGTGATTACGAGACAGAATTTTGCACCAACTGTAATAACAACAATGGCACCCCTATGAAAATGGTGAGTGACAGCCTGAGCAGCAGCAGGCTTGGCATTCAGTCAGAAAAAAAGATCTCTTGAGTCAAGAAAGAAATCTATTCATCAAAGGAGAAAAGAAAGAAAGGAGAGGGAGAAAATGTATAAAAGCTATTAGAGCATAGACTATCACTCTAATCTACTCAGTCTTTTCGGGGGTCGTTTACGTAATTATGAAAATTAACCTCGTGCTATATGCACCTGGTCAATCATTAAAAATGCACAGCTTTAGAAAAGACTTAGGCCAATGATATGTTTGATTTCAAAGACAGAACATTTCCTTGTCTATGTAAATGTGAATTACAGTCTCTAGGATAGGTATAATATAAATGATCAATTATTTCCCACCAGTAACTAAAAACATATATGCTACAGCTGCAGTAGCACTGTAACATTGTATTACACTGAGTTTAGTCACTCAACACATAAACCCAATTACCTCTTCAGTTTCAGACAAAGCCACAGCAGCAGCAGGTCCTCCATCATGTCCAGATGAAAAAAACTGAGGATCTGAGACAAGATGAGCTTATGTACACAGTTAAATAAGCTATAGACGCAATTGATTTGAACAACCCAGTACGTCCATGTATGTTAGTGTTACACTTTTAGCAGATTCAGCTACCCCCTGTCTGTCCTTGTAGCAGAGGAGGTAATCAAGATGAGAAAGAGGCTGATATAAGTGATGAAAGGGAAGGTGAAGAAGGCTCTGAAGGTAGTGAGACTGAAGAGGAAAGGGAAGACAGTGAGAGGCTGAGCAATGCAAGGGACCGTTTGTCAAAGGACCAGGACTGTGGCCAGAAATGTGGCCTGAAATGAGTAAATCAGTGTTTATATACCAATCATTACAGGCTCTAAACCTGCAGGGTAATAAAGTTAAAATAGTGATAAATAAACTAGACTGTAAAAACTTACCTTTGAAAAAGCACACCAACCCACAGATTTGCAGATTAAATTCTCTTCAAACACTGTCTGGCACTAGCACTGTTTATCTTTACTTGCACTTTCTTTTGCTTCCGTTTTTAGCTTTTTCACATGATGCAAAAATCAATTCAAGTTTCGAAAATGAAGCAACGTGACATAGTTCTCAGACTATTACAACTTGTTGGAATGAGATCTTCATATAATCACAAAGTGTAAAGTAGCACATGTTTTGGCCATGGTACTGTCGAATAATGGAGAGCCTTAAGTAGAAATTTCGGAAGGGGTGTTTTTAAAAAGTGTACTCTGAAGATAACTTTTTTCTAAAAAGGTGCCCTTGAAGTCTTAAGTTCCACATGAGCGTTGTGCATCGAGAAGCAGTGCGCCAGGATTTGATGTCTTCTTTTGAAGTGTCTTTATGAGCTTGGGTCTGTGTGAGTCGAACTAAGCCTGTCTTAAGCAAAAGTTTTTTTTCTGCCTGTGCTCCTCTGCTCACTCTGGGGACGGCTCCGATCTTTCTTTCCAGTGCCGAGCGTGATGTGGAAGCATACTAATAGTTTACAGGAGCCACTCTGCTGCTGCCAAGGCTTTTCTTTCTATGAAGGTAATCCAGAATGGAGCAGGGCAATCTAGTTAAGCTGTTTAACATCTATGTGCGTTCTGTAATTGGCTTCGAAGGTCTGGCTACTTCAGTCAGGGCTCGGGAGAATTTGACTTCATGCAGTATTTGGTGTTCATGCAGCGTTCTTTGTTCAAACTTTGGCTGCAAGAATGCATACATTTGAGTGTAGGGTACTGCAAATTCATGGAAAGCCTACTATATAAAGCTGTGAGCCAAGCCTCTGGGCAGGAGGGATTTATTTCCTATTGTATTGTGGCTCTAGTTCCTATATGAAGTGCCACCTCCTTGTTTTTAAAATAAGACAAGCTAAAATTATATGTTTTTTGAGTTTCTGCCATCCATCATCATTTTATCCGAGCTGTAAATGGGACCAATCACATCAATAATCAATAGGACAGTACCCGTGTTATTTAAGAGTCTATTATGCAGTTGATAGCACTATATGATGAAGATACACCGCTTCAAAGTACACATGTACCCTTTGAGAAACCAACTTGTTTGCCACCCACCATATTAAGAAAAAGTCTTATACTCTTCAGTCTTATTAGGGTACATTTTTCTAGCAATCTTTTTTGACTTGTTAATACTACCATTACCTTGTTTACCTTCAGATACTGATCCTTACTATAAGGTTTGGCCTGTGACTCAGCCCATCACCCTTCATCTGTTCAGTTACCATCAAAAAGGCCTGTTGCTTAATGGGAGACGGTAGTAATAGTGATGAAGCTAATGTGCTAGCTCACAGCCTAGCATGTGCTTGTATAAGCTGGAGCTATATGAGTGTCTGTCTGGAGCAGAGCAATACATACTGTATCACAAGTGTTAATGCCTCTGTGACAGCCGTTATAATCTGTGCAGAATCTGCTTTGATACGACTTGTGCTGTGCAGATGTGAAATGAAAAAAACCTGACGCCGAGTTGGCTGTGCTGCACTATAAATGAAATAACGTCTGCCTCAGACACCTCTATTAATAGGTTAACGTCATTAACACTTTCATATGAAGCTCATTACTCAGTAGGGCATACGTTTGTTGGACAAAGGTTAAAAAAAGTTCTACAGAAAAGTCAAGATTTCTAAAGCCTTTATGCTTTAGGTTTAAAATGTCTTGTGTAGCTTCAAGGGCTGTATTGGCATTCAGGGGTAGGTTTAAGGTCAGTAGGTCAGTAGGTCAATTGTCCTCTGCAGGGTGTGCTGCATACATTTAAACTAGCATTTTTGGTGAATTGGGAATGATTCAGAAGCATAGATACATTTTGCCATTTACTCTGTCCACAACAACACATGCTTAACTTCCTTTTACAGTAGATGACATTCTAACTATGGATGTCTACCACCCATACAAGCTCTACTGTATGAGCTGTATAATTTATCATGGCACTGTGTTTGATTATTGCAGCAGTGGGTGGCAGATGCCTCCCTATCACATCTATCAGTTCTGTGGAGAATCTGACACCCAACAGCAAACAGAGCCCCCCGCTGCGCTGTGTATATACTGGCCCTGTGTTTTTCACTACGTGTATTATGTAACACCACCAGCAGCACATGAAACCAGAAGCATATCAGTTGGACAGTATGTTGTCCTGCAGGGAATCTCACGTCCAACATTAGCCCGCCTTGATGTTTGTTTCCCAATTTGTCCCAAGTTTGCAGCTAAGCCTCTGCTTAAGCACAGGGATGACATAAGTGCGGGACAGTCGAGGGGTTTCCCAAGACAATATGGCTCCTTCCAGCTGGCATACCTTACCTATAGTCACACGTATGTTTTTTTTTTAGAGGAGGGGTATATTTTCAACATCTGTCCTTGGCTCCTTTAATTCCAACACCTTGCCTCCACATCCACAGGAGAAATATAAAAGGCACCCCCTCCCCAACCTTGAGCGTGCCCACCCCGCCGCAGAGAGCAATGTTGGTGAGATTGAGTTGCATGTTGACTGAAAATAGATTGTGAGTGGAGGAGGCTTTTCTGTCAAGAGGCAGACGGGGCGCGTTTGATTGAGTCCGTTGCAGCCGTAGAAGACAGCTCTGTTAGCGCAGCGCTGCAGGGGAAAAGTCTCGATCCCGGCGTTTAAGTGAGGTAAGAGCTCGTGACGCTGCTGTGCATGGAGGTGGGGGCGTGCACGTGTTCCAGAAGGCTGCGTGTCAAAAGAGGGATGCCGTTTTTCCGGGTTCCTTCATGTGGTGAAGAAAGTTAGCAGTTGACAAAAAAACGAGACTCAGTGTTGTTTTGCGACATTGGCTGTAAAAATGTTTGCTTGTGATAACGTTTAGGGCTGGGTGACATAACCGCAAACTTTGATAAATAAATCTAAAAATAATTTTTTTTAGGACAGCATACAATATACATTAAGCTGAAGCAGAGATAAATAATTTCCATCTGTAATCCTAGTGTACATGTTTTTTAACCCCTAGTTAAATGTATTCTGCCATCCATGGTCCTTGGCATGCTTCTAGCATTTGGAAAGAAACATCAGATGTGTGCGCGTTTTGGCAACGGAGATAAAGCGGACGGCTGTACATTTTCAAAGCCTGAAAAAGCCTTAGCCACCAACAATTGCAAATTCTGCTTAAACGCATCATTGAACATTCAGAAAGAAAAAAAATGAAACATTTCAACAAAGTGCATCATCACAACAGAAATAACAGCTTACATCATAAAGTCAGAGGCAAAGCAATAGAAAAGAGTACAGCAGTTTCACAGGAACTGAGAAGAGGCAGAAATTGGAAACCGACTGATTACATGTGTGTGCAGTCAGTGGGTAGAGAACATTAGTATGAACAGAAGTTCAGCCGTTGACTGACTCTGTTAAACAGACGAAACAAGAAGTTTTTGTGGCACTCAGTTGCACACATTAACACATTACACTAAATATACATTCTGCCTTCCCCAAGGGGAAGTCCAATTGTTAGGTGTTAGTTATCAAATGAATTAATTCAGACCACATAAATGTTGTCATCGTCTTCCTACACACAAAACTTAATATTATTTGTCTGGACTTATTAATTCTTGAGTACCACAGCATTGAAACTGACAAATGTAAGTCAAATATTGCAAAAGGTTAAAGAGATAGTTCCGTATTTCTTGAAATGATTTATATGAGCTAGATTATGATTGGTTGGAATGTTATTTCTTCCTTGACAGCTCAGGTTTCGAGAATTAGTCATGTTTATCTCTGTAAAAGGTGTGAATAACAACCAATGCATTTTTAACCTTTTCAACTGACTAAAACCACAGACACATTCAAGTTTATCTTGTGTACCAATATCTTGCAATTGCTATTTACGAATGTTCCGTTAAGCTTCAAGTTTCCATTCTGCAACATGTGGCATTATTAGTTTCTTATTAAAAGCAAGAGACCTGCTGTCAGTAGCGTTTACATAAATAGATGTAATTTGCATAATTGTTAGAATTTGAAAGTTTACATGGCTAAATCGAGTTACAAACAGTTTTTCAGTGGGTTTGGAACCCCACCCACTGAACTTGTCTTCCATTTAAGCTCAACACCATCGACCAATTATAATTATTTAATCTGCATTCATTTGTCCCGCCTCCTGGAGCATCCTGGAATTGTTGCAGAAGGGCTTATTGACTAAATGAACTGCTGTTTTAACAGCTACCCAATGCTATGACACATCAGTGGAAACAACAATGCAGCTGATGCATTGTTGTTTCCACTGATTAGTTTTTCTGAAGAACAATAAATCCAATTAGCAGTTGTCTGTGCGATACATTCAACTCACAGTATTCAGTAGAAACCAATAGTCAACATTCAGGTTTTCAGCCATTCGTTCAATTACTTTCTGTTCTTGTTCCTTCACCTGGCAAAAAATACAATAAAAGACACTTAGAAGTTATTATACACATCTGTAATCATCAACCATCATTGTTTACTGGATGATGCAGCCTGCTTAAACCTACACATGAGCAACATGTGTCCTGCTTGTGTGAAGCACATGTGATGTTATAAACATATTTCTCACAAATATTGTTCACAAAGCTATGCCACACCTGTGAGGTGGATGGATTATTCCCGGCCAAGGAGAAGTTCATAGGAAAAGTCTTAGATCTTTGAGTTCATCTCATGAAAAAAACGTGAAAAGTGTTGCATGAAATATACTGAACAAAAATGTAAACGCATGTGGTCCTGCTGGTTTCTCTTCTTCATAGTTGTTCTCATTCTTTATTAAATTCAAATTTATCTCTTTAAAATCTTAATGTAAAATTAACTCAAAATTTGCTGTTTTGTTATGTTTTGGTTCTTAATGTTTGTATTCCATTGCTTTTTCCAGTGGTTCCTGTTTGTCAAACATGTGTTATACACACTGTGTACACTCTGCCTCGCTCCAGCATCAGTCATCGCTGTAATAATCACATTGTTATGATGAGAGTAGCTGCAGAAATAATGAATGTGCTGTGTGTGCAGTCACATGCCAGACTCCATATGTTTCGGGAGCTGGCTGTATGTTCTCTCAGGGGTCGGCAGGACGGACAGTGTTTCCTGTGGAGTGTGGGCAGAGCTCACCTAAAGCACACTGACAGGGTTTTTACTGTGAGGAGCAAGACAGGACGCTCCCTGGGTCTTAACTAATTACTTTACACAAAGACATTGTTTCTCTTTTGCAGTGGGTGTGTGTGTGTGTGTGTGTGTTTGTGTGTGTGTTTGTGTGTGTGTGTGTGTGTGTGTGTGTGTGTGTGTGTGTGTGTGGGTTTGGGGAGGGGGTCACACACGGTCTCACTGAAAGTTACTTTGGGATAACTTTTTGTGTTTTGCTGTTAATGAACGACTGTGGTTCAGAAAATAGAGCAGGTTGTCCAATAACTATATGGTTGTCTTTTACACTGGAATGAATGTGTGTGTTGTGAGAGCGAATGGGTAAACGGATGCTTACTGTAAAGACTAAGACCAAGATATTCTGTATGCTGTTCTTAACTCAGACTCCAATAACCCACAAAAGCAGCCAAGGGACCTTTTCTGCTTTTATTTTATCTAACCAAGAAAAATAATACTTACACCAAACTGTCTACTCTCAAATAAAGTAAAAAAAACTAAACATTGTATGATTGAATTGTCTATATTTGTTCCAATATCATGTTGCCTTGTTTTTCCTTATCCGTTCCAACATTTTCTCTGTTTTATCAACAAGCCATTACTTCCGTATTGACAAGCGGTGTAGACCAATGGGAGCACTCCTTTTTCCAGAAGCGAGCATATTTTCTAAAGGGCCGTAGCAGTTTAGCGCAGGAAAGGCATAGACACAGGTGACACGCAGCTTAATCGCCCAACATTTGCAACTTTTAAAATCAGCAAATAGCACCACAGTTTTAGCGCCAAAAGACAGCATGTCTTTTTGTCCATTTGTGTTATCCACCATTGTGTGTATTTTATTATTTTATTATTTTACACTGAAGCCCAAACCTAAAACAGAAAGGAAAAAAAATGCATATTTATATTATATTTAGTATTCTGCTCTAAACCATAGCACTAATGTAGAGCTGTGAATGTGCATTGACAACAAACTTAACCTAATGAGCTACAACTTAGTATTCCATCCTCTTTTATCCAATCAGAATGTCCAAAGAACATATTCTCAATTTGTTGCAAAATAAAGTGTCTGGAAAGCCATGTTACTGACTCAACACTCGATTGTTTTACAAAAATATTTTAAAATATAACTATATGCCGTCTTTTGTTGTCTTATGTTGTTTGTGGTAATTTTTAATCTTTTTCTCAAAGATTTAAGTTTAGTTCTTACAGCGGCACTGTGTACGTTTTAGCCACTAGATGGCGCCAATCCCTCTACAGGCCATCTGTGTTTGTTTTTGAGTGGGAACTGTCCAAAACCAGCAAGTCTGGAAGAAAAAAAAACATGTCTTCTGAAACAGTACGTTGATTTTAGTGCATTTTGTACAAATAAAACTGTTTAGGACTTTAATCTCACTTATTGATACAAGCTAAAAGTTACACATTCATTCATTAATTCATTTTCTGCCGCTTTGTCCCGTTAGGGGTTGCGGGTGGCTGGAGCCTATCCCAGCAGCTTTGGGCCTGAGGCGGGGTTCACCCTGGGCAGTGGCCAGTTAGTCACAGGGCTAACATATAGAGACAGACAGTGACAGACAACCATTCACTAGGGACACTTTAGAGTTTGCCAATTAACCTGTACATGTCTTTGGACGGTGGGAGGAAGCCGGAGTACCCGGAGAGAACCCACGGTGACACGTGGAGGACATGCAGACTCCTCACAGAAAGACTGGAGTCGGCCAAGAATGTTTTGAGTCGGCCGGGTTTTGAACTCACGACCTTCTTGCTGTAAGGCAGGAGTGCTAACCACTTTGCCACGTGCACCTTGTTACACAATGCTACTTTAAGTTTAAAGTTGTACGAAGATGTCTTCTTTTCTATTTGGCAGGAAAGGTGGCTATGCTTTTTTTGGAGGGTGTTATAGAGACAGTTATAAAAACGACAAACAACTAGTAAACATGATGGCCACCAGATTAATGAAGCTGACCCAAGAGAGTTAGTTATGTTTAGTAAATCACATTGTGGTTAAGTTTAGAGAAAGCTGCCGATTTGACCTGTTCATATCAGCTCAATTTGTTGTACTTTCTATAATGATTATCTTTCATTATTAGTTGCTTGAGCATAACTAGTGAGTTACTACTGCATTTCTTAAAACTTAAACCAAAAACACATTTTTGATTAAATGCTATGTAGAATGTCAATATTGTACAAAGTCTTCTACCTGCAGTTTCAAAAGCATTGCCTTTTATTCTAACTTGTGTGATATGTTTGCTTCATGTGTCCACAATAATTTAACCTTTTTACTAGTCAGGCTGCTTTTACGCTTCATTTTTTTACAGCGGAAATGCTGCTAATGATTTGCCGGCTCCTGTTCCATCTAGTGCCTTACATTTAGCAATTTAGGATATTTCACACTCCAACGTTTATCTTCTCTGAAAAACAGCATGTAGCTAGTTATAATTAGCCTCCCTTAGCTCTCTACATTTAGGGAAAAGCAACAAGAGGTCACTGTAATATGAGTTCTATCCAAGCTTTTTCACATCAAGGAGAAGCAGCGATTGAAAGGCAGGCAGCTCGCTAAAACAAACACCATCTTTTCATTCTGCTGTTCTGTTCAAATTTTAAATCGCTGTTACGCTGGCGTGGAACATTTGGGAGCCAGCGGGGCTTGTCGAGGGCATGAATAAAAGAGATCCCGGGGTGGAGTAGTGCAGGGTCCCGCTGTGCTTGATTTAGATCTGAAAACGGGAGGGAGGAGAGGAAAGAGACAGTTTCCTTAAAGAAGCCAAACTGAGCTCTGCTGCTACAACCGCTGACCAGCTGCAGCGGTGAATATGGAAATGCTGAATAACATCAGAGCCGATTCTTTCACGGCACTCAGCAAGATACAACTCTATTTAGGTTTGAGGTGGGCTTTCGAACAATACCACCCTGATTCTTGCAAACTTTGCTGAATAACCCTTATTCCACCAAGTCAGAATAGGAGCAATTACCCAAATAGAGCTTTTGATTTTATTCATCCAGCCAGTTGTTTTTCGTTTAAAATGATGTACAACAAAACTGATATTAAAAAGAGCTCTGTCCACATTAACTTTGTAGAAATGATAGAGGTAATAAGTCTGAAGTTCACGTCAGTATCCGCATTATTGATGTTAACAGTGAAAGATGAATGGTTTCAGAGTTTATATTTTGTCCCACCAAATGCATTACCTGTGGATTTTTAAATCTCTGCCTTACATTAATAATTTTATTTTATGATTTTTGCACTAAACAAGCTGCACTATTTTATGCTTTCTGTGGATTGATGGTATAATGTAAACTTGCTTTTATTTATTAAGTAAATTAAAACTTTGCAGTAACTTATACAAAGACCTATCCAAGAATAAGGAGTCTGTTTTTAATCACTGATATTTTCCAAAGTCTGTTGTGTTCCTAAAAAAGCAAAGTAGTGTGGACAGGAGCAAAATCAATGCATTTAAACTTTAAATACACATCATTACTTGTATATAACTTACTGTAGTTCTTTTTTCTTCCTAATGGCTTGTTTTCAACCGGCCCTACTTAAAACAGGATATTGTCAACACTTTGTTCTCCTCCAATTGTTCCCCAGATAATAAAACATGAAGATATGGCCTGCTCTAGGTAAAAATACAGACCAAACTCTCCAAGGCATATTAAAAGGTCTTCAATGTATCATGGCTGTAAAAATACTACACCAACTCATTTGGACACAAAAAGCCTCCAATTAATGTTTGAATTTGGGAAAACAGACTGGTTTGGTCCCAACAGACACTTAATGTTTTTAGTAAAAGAAACATGACTTGCTGAAGTTGGATAAAAACACCAGACTACACCCTAATATGTTTTTACATGGGCCCTGAACCAAACCCAGAGTTTCCAGTCCAGGCCAAGACCACCTCTTTTTACATTATTTTGGGCCAAACCGCTGTCTATTGAATGTTTTACACCTGACAGTGTTTTTTTTTTAATCGAACAAGTAAGTCCTGACCAAATAAGGCAAATGTAAAAGCACCCTCTGAAACAGCCACACTTTCCATGGATGCAACGTTACAACATACAGTACGTACATAGCATAGGGAGACTTTCCTGCTGCTACACCTGACTTGAACTGACAAACTGAGCACTGCTGGAGGAGAAGCACTAGCATTTGTGTTTGGTAACATTTAGTAACTGTAAAGTGTTACCCAAAGTTCTAGGACATTTCTGAGCTAACGTTTTTTTTTGTTTCAGTTTTGTTGAAGTAAAGTCAGACCTATTTCTCCATGGTTTGATTATCAACAACAGTGTGTCCCTGCCGAGCTACCATAGTCAAATCTTAAAAGAAGTGTAAGGTGTGGAACTGTAGTCCACACTGAAGCCAAAAACTACAGTGCAACCTTAAATAGATCCTGAACCTGTATTTTAGAGAACATTTGGATTGATGGAAGACAATGCTAAGTTTTTACAAGTCTTTGTTCGGAGTTGTGACCCGTCTGTGTGTATTTGTGTGCGTTGATGTTCCAGCTGAACTCTCCCATGAACTCGGTCAGCAGCACAGAGGACATCAAGCCCCCGCTGGGTCTGAACGGAGTGATGAAGGTGCCCGCCCAGCCCTCCAGCACCATTCTGTCCCTCACCAAACACATATGCGCCATCTGTGGCGACCGGTCCTCAGGTGAGTCTCAGCACACTCACGTATGAAAACCAAATGTAATGGCATATAACATGACAGGAAAAAAAAAAATAATAACAGACTACCATGGCTCTGGTGGTGTCCAAAAGGAAAACTGTAAAAAACAAAGAATCAAGGGGGATGTGATTTGGTTTATAACGATTACTTCTGAAGATATGGTAATGGTATTTGAACATGCTAAAAGCCAAAGTGACCAAAGTATTCAGCTGTGACACATTTATGAAAAGGCTCGGTTTACTCAGATCTGAGAATGGACAGCTTAAGGGCTCTTCCCTAAATAACTTTGCTCATAGTATTGGACAACTGTTGAATAATGCAGGACGTCAGTTGTTGCTTTAAGCAGAGATTCTGGGAAGCTTGTTGGCTAAGTTACTGCAGAAAACTGTTCTTACCTGAAAAAACAGTGAAACTAATTTATGCATTTCTTTTTTTTTTTGGTGGAACAAATACAACTGATACAATAGAATATTATTTTAAACTTGCAATAAAAATATAACATTATATATATAGCATTTAGGAAATTGCAGTTGGACAAAATGGCTGGCTCTAACCTCCACATTGGATTTGATGTTCTATCATCAAAGTGTGTTGTCCATTCACTCTAGTGACTGGTATTTAACCACTAAACCACTACAAAGATACTATTTCTTGTACGTACTCTATATCAAAAGGTTCTGAAAGCTACCAAGCCTCTTATTTGGATATATAAATAACTTATAGGTTTGTGATTACATAAGACTCCAAAGGCACCAAATAATATTGGATCAAATGCGGGCAGTGTTCTAAACCGCAGCAAAAACCCTCCAAAAGAAAGACCTCCAAAGTTGCACTGGACCAAGCTGGCACCACTTCACGCTGTCGCTCCATGCGGCGGGAGATTTTACTGGAAGGACAACAGTCGGAGGATTTCTGCTCAAATCGGGGCTAAACGACAGTGAAAGAGGCTAACCATGAGAAAATGCCTTCTTTTGTGGCACCAAAGAGTCATTTATAGCACAACAGTAAACCATAATACAGAATGAAACCTCCAAAGTTCCCATGCATCTTGGAAACGTTTACCCCATAGCTTATTATATGACAATTTGGTAATCTCCTAGACTTCCACACAAACTAAAAAAGGAGCTGACAGCATGAAGATCGTTTGGTCTGATGAATGCCGCCTGGATTGAGCTGGAGGTGAGATAAAGAGGTTGTGTTTGAGGGAAACCAGCCACGGCCCATCACTCATATCGGGACATCTCTAGCGTAAAGCTCGTGATGGTTGTGAGAGGGCTGCAGGTGAAAAAGAAAAAAAAATGTATCAAGTACAGCTAGCCATATTTTTATTTACTAAGAGAAAAACTGAACTTACAAAACCGTTGTGAAGAACAAAGAAAGTTGGATCCTTTTGCTCCAGATTCACATTCAAAAATATTTTTTGCCTTTTTGTTCATTTTATTTGGGGCGTATTTATTTACATAGCCATCTAGCTAACCATATTCAGACTTTGACAGGTTGAGGAAACCTACGCAGACACAACAAGAACATGTAAACTTCACACAATAGTCCTGCACTGGATGGGAACTATTATTATTAGTATAAGTAGTAGGATGGAAATTTCTATAGTTGAAGCAGCCTTTGTACACACATTTTTCTTAATATAAAATTAATGCAAACAGCAAGCTTTAAACGCACTGTTTAAGTTTGAAATCACTATGACGCTTCCTCCTTTTGCTTTTTCTTAAAAACTCTTAAATTCTGAACTATCTGCAAATTTTTTTGACCAAGGCCACCTTTTCTGCTGGACCGAACGACAGCTGGTCCAAACAGTTCTGCTGGAGTTTTCACTTTGGTCCAAAAGTCTGGACAAACAGTGCAGAATGAAACCTTTTATTGTGATCATAACAGAGTAGATAATGAGCCCTAAAACAAAAAGTACTTAATCTGGGGATTTCTACTTTGAATATTTTTTAAATTGACTAAATGATTTAAATGCAAGGATAAACTTGTGGCACGGTCAACAAGTTTATGTAGCTACCACAGAAAGAAAAGCCAACTTCTAGTCACCTATTCCTGATGATTTATAGTACGCTCTCATACAACACTGAACTTACAGATAAGTTTATTTTTCTACTTTCAAACTTGCCCTGTATCAGTTTCTTGGACTTTCACACACAGCACATGCTTACTCCAAACCTTTCATAATCACAGGCCGTTGGTCTGGAGCCAGGTTAACCACTTCAGCCACAGAACATTTAGCTCATGTCAAAGCGCCTCGAGACGATAACTGTATAGCAGGGTTTTCTCTTTCTACCAAGGCGCCCTTGTTTTTTCACACGGCCAACAAATAACCCTGTGTTGGCTGAAAGTTCGGATGAAGCTGCACGTCGAATTCACTGGACAGCCATAGTTAAGTCTTGCGTCATCACGGCTGCGCTCACTCCTCGGGGAAAAATCAAAACAAGGCTTAATAGCTGAGTCATGCTTCATTTAAGTGTGCTCCGGGGCTTTTATTTATCTGCCACGGTGGTCTGAGCAGCACAAGAAAAGTAAGAGTGTGAGACTCCCGGGGAAATGCTAATGTAAAGTCCATCCGTCATAATTAGACAAAAGAAGAGCTGTTCCAAAGATAACCATGTGTCCCTGAACCACAACATGATACGGTAAAGCACATAAACGGGAACCCCCTTCCCCTCCTGCAGAGCACCTCCTGGAGGGCCCCACAGTCTTCTTCCTGGGACCTTGGCTTTAACCCCCCTTCCTCCTCCTCCTCCTCCTCTACCACCAGCAGCCTGTCACTGAGAGCGCCACAGCTGCCAGTTTTTTGGTGAGCTGATGTGTAACTACTCTATTCAAGGTGTATTTACTTTGGACACACTACATACAGTATGTTGAGAACATTCAGAGAGTAGAACAGTAAAGTCTAAATACTGTTTTTGTGCTTAAACCTTCTGATAATATAGAATTTAGGATTAAAATAACTTAAAGCTTCACTGCCGTCTAGCTCTGAGTTCAGTGACAGATCGTTGTGATCCTGCACTTTCCTCCACCTCGTGAAACATTGTGAGTTCATTACCTTAAACTAATCCATGTTTCACTTTGCTTCCACTTTTACTATATTTATGTTTTTCTTCTTTACATTGTTTCTCTGAGTAAGCAGAATCGAACCAGGAGCCACAACAGCACAGACATTCAGTAAGTTCCATGAAATGAAAAGGTCAAAATAATCCTCAGCTCGTCAACAGCTGCAGTATTTACAGCTGCTGTGGTTTCAGGCTGGCATTGCACTATTGAACAATGCATTATACTGTTGATGAAAAAAACAAAAAAAAAAAAAAAACTAGTGTTAGAAATGCAAATCAAAAATGCATCTTTCCGTTTCTTCTCCAGTCGCCTTCTAGTCACACTGCGTCAATCAAACCCGAGACACTAAAGCCTATTCTTCCAAAACTCTCTTTCTTTCTTTTCTTTACTGACCGTGAATAAACCCACAAACTCTACCTCATCTGTTCCTCCAGGGAAACACTACGGCGTCTACAGCTGCGAGGGCTGCAAAGGCTTCTTCAAAAGGACGGTGCGGAAGGACCTGACCTACACGTGCCGCGACAACAAGGACTGTGTGATCGACAAGCGCCAGAGGAACCGCTGCCAGTACTGCCGCTACCAGAAGTGTTTAGCCATGGGCATGAAGAGAGAAGGTACAGCACATACCGTAGAGGAAAGAGCCCCTTTAACCATCCCATGTCACCTACTAATCCTCGCTCTCTACAGTAATGTTAGGGCTGAACAAAATGGTCAGAATCTCAGCATCAAAAGTTGAATACATTTTTTTTATTTGTTAATGTAGACAGTAATTGTAGTGGTTTTAATCCATTAGGCAAAAGCCAATTCCAGGCAGATGTGTTAAACTTAAACATCATTGCCAAGTAAAAAGGAGCTTTTATTTACGGACACTTATGTAAGACCAGCAGCTGATATTTAAAACAGGTAGAAATTGCACTAAAAAAAGACTAGCATAAAATCAGATCAAACACTTAAAGCACGGTTACCCCATTTTTGTTTTTGCAGTCATGAACTCAACCCCTCCACACAAACCTTTCCAGCTTCTTTTCATTAAAAAAGATCAAACCAGACCACTTTTCAACCTGCAAAATACTTATACATTACATCAAACCGGAGTTTAAAGCTCAACTTCATCCTCGAAGCTCGTAGAACAACAGAGAAACCCATAGTATACTCGGACTGTGAATTATTGTTTTGGGTTGTTTACCGTATATGCTTCACCAAAATAAAAAGTGCAACAATTATCTTATCAGAAATTAGATGCAGAAAAATGATCATAGCAGGAAGAACTCTGAAGCTCTGTTGAAATTTGACCTCAACTTCCTTCTTTACTCAATAAATGTAAAGTAGTTGTCATATGTTTTGGTGTACCACAATCCTTCTGAGTTGGAAGCACACGAATACACCCAAGTTTCTGCAGCATCCATCAACATTTCACTAATGACATTTGTTTATTTATTCATTCATTTATGTAGATCCCGTTTGCTGAAAGTCTGTGCAATTATCTAGTCTTCTTGGGGTGCTTAAAGTAATTATTATTCTCTGGTATAAATTGAACCATGAAAGAGTAGAATACATCTGATCTCTGCTTGTTTTAATTGAACAGCCCAGAACAAGTCTTGCTGCTTTGTTTAGCACAACTTGTATTTTTATCAAGTCCTTTTGAGAAGCAGAAGACCACACTTCAAAACAGTAGGACGAGTGACATAATAATGACTTTGTAACTATTACTAAAGTGTCCCGTTTTTCATTTTAAGTGCAATGCATTCATCAACGTGATATGTGTCAGTTGTCCGACATACCAAGCTTTTCCTCCAGCAAAAAATCAGCTAAGACGACAGATTAGTGAAACCCTGCAGGATAGAAGCTTTGAGGATGCAGCAAAAGATGTGCTTTTTCAAATGAAAGCATATTAGTACGTACAAAACTCAAATCAGAAACAGCTGAGGATGTGGCTAGAACATCTGCTCGGATTTATTCTTATCATGCAAATGCATCAGATGCCAAATCCAGCATTTCCTTTTTCAAATGAAGTACTTTAAATGTGCTGAATGTATACTATATATAGACTAATAATACTATATAGACTAATAATCTATAAAAAACAGTTAATTTTAAGACCAAGGTTTGACAAGGTGGGGATTATTCTACATTTTAATGTGTTCCTTGAAAGTAAAAAATCTATATATAAAAAAAAGAAAAGAAAATAGCACAGTCAAGCAACTTATCCCCCACTCAGCCTGTGTCAGATTCTACAGAGGAGGTTCCCACTGCGAGTGTGCCCGCGCCACAATAATGCTGCCGCTACAGGCATGATTGTATTTTCAGAATAAAAAAATAAAATAAAAAAAGGGGGGTAAAGCATTCAGCTGCATCAACCCCCGGGAGCCACTGGCTGCTCCATCTGGAAACACTGAGGAACTGTGTGATTAGACCGTCCCGAGGGATTTCCGCAAAAGAATCAAAATATAACAATTGAGCCTTTTTTCCCCCGTTCTTATTCTCATGCTACTCGTTTGTACAGCCGGGCTTTGTCCAGTGAACGGGCTTGTTTGTGCAATTACGCTCTCGTTGTGTGTGTTTATTTTTCCGGAGTCTCGTTTGAAAAAATTTAATCAAAGTTCCCAAATTAGATTATAGATTGTAATTACTTAGTGTGGTAAAAATGTGGACCGCATTCCTTAAATTAGAGACAGCTGATGGGCCGTACGTTCTGCTGCGAGCAATGTCAGATGGAGACAAGCCACATACGCAGAGATTAGTCTAAAAGTATTTTAAGAAGTTGTTTCCTCATTCATGTCTCCTATATAAAAAGTTCATTGACAATTATAAAGGAATGGATCAATTGATAAATGTCAAACAGAAAGTACTGTAAGCTTGTCGCCATGTTGGGTTTATAAAGCCAAAAGTTCATAACGTTTCACGCTTGATGCAAAAAAAAAAAAAAAGAACACAAGGAGCACATGAATCCGGCATAAGTTACACTACATCCTTACTTACACTCCAAACACTAATTACTGCCTAGTTTGGCAAAGGCAGTAAATAGCACAACATTCTGGGCTCTAGGTGCAAACCATCTTGATGGACTCTTATATGTTATATATGACATTTCAATTCCTTATTTATCCATGTAAGTTTTTACAGTCTAGTTTATTTATCATTATATTAACTTTATTACCCTGCTGGTTTATAACCTAATTGACTGTTAAATAACACTGATTTACTCATTTAATTTTCATCCTATTTTTGTAACTCTGCAGCGAAAAGAAAATTATTAGATTAGAGTGACTGTCTATGTTACAAAAGCTGTGTCTCCCCTTTTCCCTTTGCTTTAAATATTAGCTAAAAATGTTAATTATGTTAGCTCAGTTATTAATTTGAGCTCTTTCTTTCTTTCTTTTCTCTTTTCACCAGAGTTTTGTTTTTGACACAAGACATATCTGTTTTTCTGACTGGAGACTTAGCTTGCTGCTGTCAGTCACTCAGTACAGCTGAACATTTTCATAGGTGTGCGGGGGCCCACAGTCAAGGGGTATAGTATTACAACAGTTATTATATAAATTATTTGAAAATGCAATATAAAACCCATTTTTATTACGGGCTCTTCGAGGGCCCTCCCCTGCCCCGGGCCCTGGGGCAATCCACTGGGGGGGATTTGAATTATTGCCTGAGTCTGACTAAAACTGGACTTTTGAGGAAACTGCCTGTCAATGTATAAGTTAGTTTGTTTAACTAAGTGTAAATCGATTTCCACAAATGGAAATCCTAAAACAGGAGAGTGTCATCTGTTTCTTCTCTCTTTCTTGTAGTTGCTGTCAGTAGGTTGTGCAGCATTTATAATCTTTAAATCGCTTATTTTTGTGAAACTGCCTCCAACTCTCAACCAGAACATTTCAGACTTGCATAACACTAGAGACCGGACGAAAACACCTTTATGAAACTGGCTTTGGTCCATAACATGCAGACTGAGGAATGCACACTATTTGAAAATATTTGTGGGGAGGCGGCAGTAGCTCAGTGGTAGAGCAGTCGTCTTTCAACCGGATGGTAGGCGGTTTGATTCCCGCTCTCCCCACAGTTCATACTGTCGTTGTGTCCTTGGGCAAGACACTTAACCCTCCAGTGGCTGTAACACTGGTAATTACTGTAGAACAATATAAGTGGCTTTGGATAAAAGTGTCTGCTAAATGAATAAATGTAAATGAACGTCAACAGGCATCATTAACAAACACAATTTTAATAGATCCCAAGGTTTAACTCTATATTAAGTGAGTAGTGGAGCTGTTAAACATGACTGCAGACCTTATTGTCTAGTCACTGAGCATGTCTTCATTTGGCCCCGACTCCTGAATGAGCACTAAAATCAGATCCGGGGCTGATTGAAAGAGTTCTGTGAAGTGTCTTCACGGGGAGATTAGAGAGGGGATAATTGTGGTAAAAAGACGCTGTGAGGTGTGAATTCTAACACTCGAGAAGGTGTTAAAATTATTAGTGCTCTCTGCAGAATTCTGTTAAGCACTCTTTCACACCTTGAATAAATCAATGCCAGCTTGTCACTATTAGGGTCAGAGTTACACCGTAAGGACGCTGTGTTGGGTAAAACTGAGAAGGGCAGAAAATGTCACTGTTTTTCAAATGTCAAATGTAACCGAGGCCTTAAATTTATTTACAAAATATAAATACTTCCTCCATTTAAAATAGAATATTTCTGTTTACACAAGATGACCTGGATGACTGAGAATCTTCACAGACTGTTTACACGAGTGCATTTTGAGAGAACAGTGCATTACATGAGAACAACATTTGGATTTATGAAGATTTAACGATGTGATTGAACCGCTGTGCAGCGCCACAAACATGGTCTGAAAACACTGTCCCTAATACACAGAGTATAAGTGGTAATGTTCTTAATGATTCCCAGCCCTTCTGTTGATGTGGTTACCATGGATACGTGCATGTTTATTCACACAAAACAGAGTTATTAAAAAACTACACGTTTTTAAAAACTACAGATCCATTGGGCAGTCTGAAAACTGTCTTCATGTGGAACGAGAAGCCTAAACACAGACAAAAAATTCCTCCAATTTTGATTTACTATTCTGTCTAATTATTAAATGTAGATTTACACTGTAATGTGCTGAGCCACCCCTATATTTACTTGTTAAACTGTGATATTATTATAATGCAAACTCTTTCTGTGTGGAGTTTTCATGTTCTTCATGTGCTCAGATGAGTTTCCTCCGTGTACTCCAGTTTCCCCCACCAGCATCAAAACATCCTGGCCGCCCCCTGGTGCCGACAGTGAATGTCTGTGGGGATAATAAATTGATAACATAACAAAACAATTATTTTAATAGTTAAAGTCAAGATGAAGTTGGTAAAGAATCCGGAGAGTTCAATGATGGGAAGGGCAAGGAAACTTTGAAAAGGTTTGGGGCTCTTCCAAAGTGTGTAGACGGACACAACCTGCTGACATTGGTTCAATCGACACATGCACATTCTTGATTTGTGTAAACATATTACAGTTGTATCACACAGTAAAGCTTCATGAATCACAACTTTGTTCCCTTGTGCTGCCATGTTTTCTATCCATTCCTACGGGCTTTGGGCTCCATTTTTTCGCCTAAGATGTTACACTGTACTGTATGTATCAAAAATATCCAGGTAATAGCCGCAGGTGTAAAACCAATTGTTTACGGTGGAACAAACTCTGGAAGAATCTAATCTTTGGTCTATTCTTGCGTTGCCCAATCTGTCCTGACCTCTGCTTGGCCCTGTGTCCCCTCCCTTCTGCTTTTATTTATACCATTGTAGGCCTTCTTTACTCCTTTCAAGGATATTATCATTTACTGCCTTTTGCCTCACTCACAGCGCTGCCTAAGCCTCCCCCCCTGCACCCCGAGGGCTGTGGCTGCAGAACAAGGCGGCAGTAGCCCAAAAGGCTGAGTGAATCCACAGAAAAACAGGATTAAATGAATTTATGCTCTCCCAGTAAGGAAAAAGGAGAGGAGGAGGAGAAGGAGGGGGATAAAGCTAACATGATTTCAGCCCTCCTCACCTCTCGCTGACTCCAACACAAGGATTCTACCCTTGGGCTGACCTGCACTGCCAGACAGCCGCTCCTCTAAAGTGGGGCCCCAACCAGCGCTTCCTTTCTCCCCCAAACACAACCACGACCTCTCTGATTCAGGACTCGGAATAGAAACCAGAGTGACAGGAAACATTAGACGTAAGATCATTCCGAAATGTGTGTTTGATACTGCGAGTGAGTCTGTAAAAAAACTTGGCTGCTCTCCAGGTGTGTCTCCCGTCCTAATGTTACGCACTAAACTAAAAGCCCCTTGTCACGTAGCGCATTACGTCCATAAATTTTGATAGGCTGAACTTATAAAAAGCCAAAGTACTTTTTTTCGGTGGTGGATTGAATTAGGTAAATTATAGTCTTCTTTTGAAAAGTTGAAACACTCATTTCTCTTTCCCGTCCCCTGTCGGGGGGGGTGGAGCTGTGGTTTCTCGAGCTGTAGCCACAGTGAGCCTTGGTGTCTGCTCAGCACGCAAACCTTTTCCTGTGTCTCCTCGCCAAGCCAATCAGAAGCAGTACCAACAAGACCATGTTCATACAATGTCTTCATTGACCATTGTACAGCTTTTTCGTTTGAGCCATACACAGGAGTAGCACAGTGGCCCATGGGAATAGAGATCAATGTGAGGCAATTTAAACACTTTATTAATAGATTACCGCTTCATTGAACAACCAGTTGACCCAATATTAATTGATAGCCAGCCATTAGCAAGTATATTATTTTGAAGCATTAGAATTACTGACAATGTACGTATTTCTCAACCAGACTGTGGCTAAAGACTGCATTACTCTACATTATGCTCAATTACTGTGTTTTTAGAATTCAGTGACTTTCTATCAGCACAACTCAATAAGATAAGACAAAATCAGATAAGAAATATGTAATACCAGTAAAAGATAACATGAGATAACATAGGACCAGATAAGAGAGAAGAATATTAGGAAAACTTGGTATGAAAAGTTTGAGAACCAGTAAGATAAGTAATACTTAAGAATCTAAGGTTACCTATGGCAGTTAGCATAGTCCTGAGACCTACTTTTCTAGTTGACTTGTTGATTCCAATTTGTGCTAGCCCCTCAGCCCTGGTTGAAGCTGGTTGTTTGACATTGAGTTCAACACAGAACTAAACTTTTCTTTACCTCAGTTTGAAGGAGTCTTTGAGAATGTCACTGTGACATGTATAATGTTGGGATAAGGTCCTGAATGTTTTACATTCACACAGTTCAGGCAGTTATTGATGTTTTAAGTCTCTTGAATATGTGTACTGCCATAATATATGCAGGGTTATGCACATTCATTCATATTCAGTGGTTAAGCAGCACCTACACTTGTAGACACTTGAAATATTCATGCAGACTCAAGCAAAGATTGTCAACACAACAGTTATGCATGAACAAAGCACAAACAAGTATGTTGTTTTTCAGTTTCCTGCTAATAAATGTGTGAAATAGGAACTTTAGCAGGAAAACTTTGGAAAAAGAGATGGCAATTTTACCATGTGTCAGTGCTGGCGCAAGTGCTAGAGCTACATGAGCAAAATAGTTAAACTCGCTCAATATCCCAAAATGCTCTAAAGGTGTATTGAGGAAGAAGAACACAAGTTAGACACAAGGCAGTAGAATATGAGAGAAAGACAGCTAAATTATTAGTTAAGCCAAAGCATCGACTGTCCTTAGTCAAACTTAATCAAAGGACAATTTAAGAAGTCTGTATTTTAGTAACTACAGCCTTTCAATAAACCTTTGTAATGCAATATTCTTGTGTCAAAGATAGTTCTACTGTCCCAGCACTTTTTACATTTCAAGTCTATTATCTTTGAACCCAACTGTCTGAGCTGAAATGACTGAATCTTTGTAATGATTAAAATGTAAAACAGCAGTAGTGACCGGAACCAGTGTTATTACACGCAGCTGTCCAGGAGGAGCGCCAGCGAGCCAAGGAGAGGAATGAGAACGAGGTGGAGTCCACCAGCTGCGTCAATGAGGACATGCCCGTCGAGAAGATCCTGGAGGCAGAGCAGGCCGTAGAGCCCAAGACCGAGACCTACATCGAGACCAACCTCGGCGTGCCATCCAACTCGGTAAGTTAAGTCTTCACTATTGACCTTTTGTCATATGCTATATATTAGATTTAAGCTGCAGTTGCTTGATTTTTTTGAAATTGTATAAGATGACTACATGGCTTGCATCAGCTATGATTAGTGTCTGATACAAACTGTAAATCAGAGATGTCCAGGTACCATTGTAAACAACAGACAGTGTCAGCTTGAGTGGTGTTTTTGTGCTTACAAAAAAAAGACAATTAAGGAGGAACAGAGTCTGGACAGATTTCTGTTGCTAACGAGTTTGAGGTAAGTTGTTGGTAAGGATGGGGTGAGATGAGATTCTTACAGTATGATAAAATTGAAAAAAAAAATTTTAAAGCTTGAAATGCTATTATTTTTCAGGTAAATTGGGCATAGGTACATGTTTTTTTCTTCAATAGAAAGAATATTATAGTACACAATTCCAAATAAAATAAATGAATTCAAATAAATAAGTTCATTAAAATAAATGAGTGCAGGGCTTTAGCTGCTGTTACTGCTCTGTTCATTTGGACACATCAAGTGAGAGTCTCAGTTCACATCTGAAGAACTGCAGCAGCACTTAACTCCTTGGTTTTGAATTGTCTATACAGCCTTTTTTACATTCCCAATGTCTTTGTTGTATTTATTCAGTAAATAGCACAGACACGATTCTCCACAGAAAAAGTAGGTGAACCTAAGCACCCTTCCAATTAGCTCGCAATTACCTCCTCAAACAAACACCAACACTAATATAGCCCTGTCCATACCTGCTCTTCTGTGTCAGTCTTTAAAATGACTGCACGTTTAATCAGCAAAACAAAAAGCAAAGGAAAAATACAGCGTCACTACGAGCTGGACCTTGAAGAATAATGTTAAATACAAAACTTTAATTAATTAATACCATTATTAAGTGTTTTTAACAGTATTACAGTACTGTGCCGTATTGTTCTGACCTGGGGTGGGCACGTTGGTAGCTATGTTTTTACTAAGTACATGTAGCCCTCTGATTGGACAGCCAATAACCAGTCAGACTGCCTTTAAAGCATCAGTTGTTTACAAAACTGAAACAGGCCCTCACATTCATGTCTCTGTGTACAATGCTGTTTCCAGGGACAGATGGAAAACATGTTTTTCTTTTATATTTGCACCAAATACGGTACGGTTTGCACTTAGAAGGTTCTGCTCCGTTAATAGCCTGGCCTCAGAAAACACAAGTGAATGGAGAAAAATAATTATAATGAGACATAACAGGACATCTCAACAGAGTTCTGGAGCGCGGCTTAATCATACGACTAAATTGGTGCCCAAGGTTTATTATGGAACATGTAACCATAGCAACAGCTTGTGCGTCATGCCACAAATGCAAGATTACCTATAGTGACTAAATATTTCTATGGGCTTGGCAATCATCAGAAAGAATAATAAAGAACACAATCCAGATTTTTTTTTTTTATTATTAAAAATATGGGGGTGTCTTTATAGTATTTTCTTCCATCAAGAGTAACAATATTTTATGGTGCAGCATAAAAAAGCTGGAGCATTTTTGAAGTCGTACCAGACGTTGTCAAGGAAATGATTCCAACTGGGCCTCAGCTGTAAAACAATATAGAGATAGATGTGTTTCAGATTAATGGCTTATGACATGACATTTATTTTCTGCTTTCTTAAACTATTTCTGGAACAATTCCACCATTGTCTATAAATTAGTCCTAATTTTTACCAGATGCAGATGGAGTGTGTTCATGTTGGCCTTGTATTCTCCGGTAATGCTATGCTAAAAATTCACACTGTACCACCACTATTGTTGACTTATTAATAGTCTTTTTCTAATAACTCTAAACAAAATTGAAGGTAAGAAAGATGAAGAATTTTTAGCTCTATAGTCCTAATATTTCACCTCGGCTAACCTTTGTCCCTTATGTTTATTTAAAAAAATATTTTTGAAAAACAAATTTATGGAATTGACAGCCATATTTTCCAGCTGTATGAGATACGGCCAATTCCACAAAATGACAAAAAAAAACTGCACTGGTTGAGAGAGAAACTAAGCAGATATTGTCTTATTGAAAGTCGGTTTTAATAACATGAATTTAAAAAAAAAAAAACTCTCAATATCTCCACTCATATGCAGTTTACATAATATCTTCGTCCACGTATGGACTGCAATAAGCACAGATCAAGCAAAAATAAGAAGAGCTCATTTTTGTCCATCTACAAATTACTTACCAGTCCTTATCTTATTTTTTTTTTTAAACTTAATGAAGAAAATGCACATTGACAAAAAAAATATCTGTGCATCTGTAGCCTGGGCCTTTATACGTCAAAACTCCACTAACTTTGCATCCACAAACACTTTTGGCTGTTCAGCCACACTGCTCATTCTCTGTGCTGCCCAACGAAGACAGAGTATAGTGCAGTATTTTAATGTCTATTTTTGAATGTCCTTCAAAACTACACTGAGCAACACACCAATCAAAATCACGTTTACAGCCCAAAAAACTCAGAGGTGCACGTGGAAGCTGGCCATTGGTTCAAGGACACGCACCAATAAGCAACCGTTTGAAGATTGTAAATAAATGTCTGGCAGGTTTGTGCCACTATTCCATTTTATAATACATTTATGGTCTTTTTTTACAAAGTCTATGGTTTTAACAGTGCAGTGTTATATTGGTTGTTGTTAATAGAAAGTACAGTCTGTCCTCTCCCTCTCTGGGTCTCTCTGGGGGGGACTACTTTAGGTGTAAAGCACCTGTTCACCTTTTGAAAGTCTCCCTCAGTCAGCTGTGAGCCTCTTCATCTCTCCCATCAGTATCAGCTGGGCACTGGGGCCGTCCTGACACAGAGGAGACTTAGAGCCATGAATTATCCAACAGGCAGACTGTTCCTGAAAGCATCCCGCTAAGCCTTCAACTTTCTTTCTGAAGGAATTGGACTGGAACGTGAGGACCAGGGGAGCTCTGCGGCAGGCTTCTGACAACTCCGCTGCTCCTTCTTTTGGGACTCCTGTGCTTCGGTGGGAGGAGGGGGATGTCCCGTGAAGCAATGGTAGAAAAGGGGAGGGCTGTTATGTGAGTAAATGGGAGCTATTTTTGGGGGCCAGATGGAAATGTAGGAGATAAGCTTTGACATTAGAGAGAGCTGGGAGAAGGAGAGGGGAGTCGCAGGGGAAGGGCTTGCAGTGCAGACGGACTAATGCACCGAACTCGGCTGCTACGGGGCTCCCTCGATACATCTACCGCAGACACCAAGTTTTTATAAAGCAGTCCAAATAAAAAATAGAGCCTATGTGACAACAAAGGATGAAACGATTTATAGAAGCCAAATGTAGCTCTGGTAAAGTGTCTAGTTTAGCAAGATTTGAGATTAATATTGACCATTTGAAAGCAGGGAAACAGGGCAAGATATGACTGATTTAAACTTTGATGGCAAGACGACTAGGACAGAGAATCACAAGAACGCTAGATTGAAAAAATACAAACATGGCCATTGTATTAACTTCCCAGACTCTCTAAAGCAAGTTGAAATCTGCCAAATTCAAGACAATGGTTCTCTCGTTGAAAAGAAAGTTTACCCACTTTTGAGAATACAAGATACTTCTAACACTCCATGAACCTGTCCATGTAACTCTGTCGGACAAGGCACGCTCCCTTCTCAAAAGAACACATACCTTACTAGATAAAACTTTCTCATGTTAAATATTATTAATATATATTGAGATGTGACGGTCCGGTGTGAATTTGCTGCAGTGTAGTTGCACTACTGTAGAGACCCGTTCAAATGTGGAAGGTTATGTAGTGTTGCTTTAACACTGGATCAATGAGGTAGTGGTCATGCTTGGATTATTCAAAGGGGAGTTCCAAGGAGATGGTGAAACACTTTTTATTTATCTGTTTTATTGGCTGTTTAAAAACCACCTTTTCTCTATTCTCACTAAAGTTTAATCAGCAGTGTAACACAGACTTTTGCTCTACTTGTAAAACTGAAATGCACTAGACACCAAATAGGCAGCATCTTTTTAATTGAGGCTTGTCTTTTGTGATGACAACCAAGAAGAAAGAAGTGAAAATGTACTTTATGTGTACATTGTATTAAACTTAAACTAAGTCTGTTGTTTAGTTCAAGGTCTAAATCCATTTAAGTGAACATGACTTTTATTTTTGGAGACTATATTCTTTCCTAACACCTGGCTGACGCCTACATGCCCAAACACATCTCAAAGAAGTGGGAAAATCGAGCCATTATTTCTTGCTAGTTGAGTGTACTGACCCTTTAACCCCAGCAGACTGGAGCAGGCTGGCAGCGGATCAACTTGGCCCGGGCCCCGAGAGCACTCCCACTCCTTTCCCTCCCACTGTCTTCCCCCTCGCGATGCGTCCATTGAGAAGCACTGCCCCATGTAATAATTAATCACAGGGCCAGGGTCATGAGTGTACAGCTTGAATAGACCACCGCCACTGTCTAATGGCCACGGTGAATAAAGTATGTTTATCTCATGGTGACCTAGAACAGGAGTTAAACAGGCATTAGGGGCTAGATTCGGACCATGCGATTACTGCCAGTCCTAAGAGTACTTTACTCAAAGGACGTGTTTATTTTCCGAGAGACTTTTGTTTTTTTAGATGGTAATTAGCTCAAGAATTCATCTCCCTACCCATTGTACAAGGACAGTTTCATTTTCTTAAAAAAAGTGGGACACTCATCTCCATACTTACAATCCGAACGCAATTTCTGTCTTGACTTTTGTCACGCTAGTGGAGTCTGGTTCAAGCAGAATAATGAAAAATTGAAAGGCAAATCTTTCGGCTCCCCTTTGCAAGTGATGAAAATTTTATGGGACAGTATGCAAGCCCGGCATTCCTCCATGTAGCATCGTCCGTGTCAGTGAAGGGATGGAGTGCAATGCAAATGGTTAAAAAAAATAAACTTAAACGTTTTTATTGTCTTTTTCTTTTTCACTTTGAGTGTTTGTTTTTTTTAAGGATTTTTTTCCCATTTAAGTTTTTAACAAATTGAAAAGTTTGAAACACACTTTTATCCCCACGACTCTTTCATTGTAGCTCTGGGAAATCTTTAAAAATTCTTGACATTTTATGGTTATGTTATGACAGATTTCTTAAAAAGTGTCCCTTTTATGCGTGGTATTGTTTTTGGATGCTAGTGAGTTATTTTTAATTGCCTTTAATAGTTTTTTAATTAGTAATATATATTTTTTTTAATTATTATTTTCTTTCACCTACCAAATTTTGGACATCTAGGTCAAATCACATGGTATTCTTTTGGGTGCTTCTGAGCTATTTTGAATTGCCTATTAAAAATGTATGGTTTTGCTGGTTTGTATTGACAGGTCAGGTCAAAGTTTCCACAGTGCTAAAAGGCATGGCATTTGGTGCCTATTCAAAACAAGAAGCGTACTTTTTAAAAGATGATAATTGGATAAAATGGCTGGTATATATAGTATATTTGAATTGAAGAATTATATACAGCTTAAATAAAAAATATAATTTTATATATGTATGCCGTTTTGTAGATGCAATTCAAAAATATCACTGTGTAAATATATATTTTTTTATATTATATATAATGTCAAGGCCTTTAATTTTTTACATATATTTAATGCATTATAATCCGCTGACATTCAATAAGATCTTGCAGATTGTATGAAGGTGCCGGCCTTTTGCACCCATTGCACCGACCGGAATAATCTATTATATGTATATTTATGTAGATTTTGTGTTATCAAAATAACGGCATACACACCATATATTAAAAATACAGCTTGAACTCCATTAATATTTGCATTATTTGCCAGAGATTTGGAATTTAGAATACAAAGTTGATGTTTTTTTTGTGAAATTAAATTAGGGTCATTGTTTTGCTTTGCTTAAAAGTTTGAAAAAGCCATGTATACTTCTATTGCATTTGTACAAAACTAGAAACCCATGAAATTGACCCTGAAATTATTTTCTTGAATTAGAAAAGTGAATATTATCCCCATGGCTCCTCCATTGTAGCCCCGTACCATGGTAAATGCCCCTTTGTGACTTGAACAGTAAGTACAGTAATGCGATGCCTGAGGATTGTCTCGGAGAAAGTGTAAGCCGGTCTGTGCTGTCATGGGGCCAGACAGAGGCAGAGAAAACCAGGTCAGTGTAAACACGACTAAGATCACATACAACATTCATGAGGCTCGCCATGTTTAATGAGAACACTGGGACTTGTATTCTTCCGAGCAGTGGGGCGGCTCGGCGATACCAATGCTTGCTCCAAAACTACTGTTGTACTATTCTTTCGTTTTGTTTTTCAGTAACTACTGCCCTTTGGACTGAATTAGTCAGATGAGTTTATGTGTTTTTTTGCAGAATCTGTCGCACAGAGATCAGATGATGAAATATTTATAAGATCTTTGTTTTCATTTCCTCCCTACAGATATAAGAGTTTGCTAAAAAAGAGTTGAAGGTTTATGTTAACTTTTAGAGATTTTCGCTGTGAATCTGTGATGGTCGCTGGGAGTTTCAGTAGGGAGGTAAGGAGGTAGAAGATACAATCGTTTTTGGCCTGTGAGTTACAAGAAAGAGAGCGTGCCTTTTTTTTCCCTTCATCTTGAACTAATCTACTCCCGAGAGCTCCAGTTGATGTTGAGATCCTGCGATCCTTTAGCATCGATCACTGGGATTTAATCGAGGAAGTTGGGGAGAAGTTACTGACTGTCGAGTTCACATCGGGATAGTTGGAATTTAAAGATGTTTACTTGACGAATGAATTATGCACAAAAGCATGAGTACAGTCTTTGTTTACATTTTGAGTCTTTGCACTCTGGGGAGGAGACTAAATTACTCGTTAGAGATTGACAGCTTTGTTGAGGATTTTGGGGACTCCTTTGTGCTCGTTCCTGGTGCAGACCGACCCACTTGTGTCACTGCAGGGATCCCTCTCTAGAGACCCTTTTTTTGAGGGTTGAAATTTGGTTGAGAGAATAAATTATGCAATGACTATGAGGGATGGCAAACAAAGGTGTTTCTTGAAGTTAGTAACTCCATTGTCTTTGGTGTTCCGTCACACCTAAGGATCACTGCAATGACAAGAATACTTGGAATACATTTACAGCAAGCAAACATCTAGAAAATAATTCACCTGATGACTGGAAATATGGCCCTTCACAATATTTATGTTTGGGACCAAAATATGTCACACAGTAGAAGTGATGCATGGTAAACCAGAAAAAAAAATGTTTGGAATAATGTCTATCAAGATGGATACCCAGAAACAGAGGTTGGATTAACCGAATATTTTCCATCATTGACAGGTTTTTTTTATTAGCAGGGGCGGAAAAATCTGAATGCCATCCGTCATTTTGACGGATTATTCTGAGGGTGATCTATTGCAATTCCTACTCCTGACCAGTTGGGGTGCGAATGTACAAATAGTACTGATATTGTTAATAAAAGTGAAAAAAAAATCATATTGTGTGCTCTAAAGTTCAATCGCAAAATATCCTTTCACTTTTTGTGTTATCTGTTGTTCTTAAATAAAATTAATAATCTGTCCTGTATCCTGTATTTTAAGTTTCTTAAAATGGGAGTAAAACGAAAAGCCATTATAAGTATTATTAAAGTCTAAAAATTAAAAATGACAGGTAATAATAGACGAGGACGGAAAATTTACGACTCGTCCGTCAAAATGAGAGTGAAAAAGTCTAGTGCGACAACGACCCAGAAAACTGCAAAAATGAAACCTGAACTTTCAGAGACGTTTACAAATGTCTATTAAGTACAAGGCTAGTATAAAAAAAAGTTGTAATAAAAACTACATTTGTCAAAACCACTGTTATTTACAAATATTCACTCTTTGTAATATGACAGCTTGGTCTGATATATGACAGTGATATTTTAGTGCTGGTATTATACAGCTCATCAATAATTTACAGCTATTTCAGACCATTTAAACATTGGTGTAAAATGAGTTTGAGAACACCATGTGAAGATACATTTATTGTTAATGCACTGTATTCAAATCCATTTAGGGGCCACATGAAGAGATGCTTTTAACATATAGCTGTTATGAAATATGACATGCATTATTGTAAAAGCTTGAAGATACCTCTCCACAGCACACTGTACCTTTTAAGCATGTCTCAATCTCTAGTAGCTCTAAAGCATTGAATAAGAGACATTAATTCAGCTCGCACTAGCTTTTTTCTACAGAGACTCTGAAGTGCTTCTATTCTGAGCTAAATGGACTGAAATGTTCTGTGTGATTTCAATGTAACAGCACTTAAAACAAAATGCTGGATGTTACCATTGCATGGATTGGTATATGTGGTTATAGATATTTGGTTTAGTCTTGGTTTTAGACATCATTTAATCTCAGTTTGGTCCTGGTTCCATTGTAAATATTCTTTTAGTGCTGGTTTAACGTCCTTTAGGTACTGTCTCAGTCCTGATAATAAGCAGTGGTAATAAACCATCTTCAAATATCGCATTGGCTCAGAAAGTAGAGCAGGTCACCGAATGAACAGAAGGTTGGCAGTTTAAATCCCGCTCCCTCAAGTTCATACTGTTGCTGTGTCCTTGGACAAGACTCCTCCAGTGTCTGTGGCTCTGGTGTATGTGTGTGCGATGTTTTTTAATGACAATTGTTATCATTTATAGCATTATTACAGTGGACTCCAAGATGTACAGCACAGTGGAGAATAGTGGCCTCAAACTTTTACTGAAGGCAATCATAATTACAGCAATGACGTTCTATTTGTAATCACAAAACATACATTGTTTTTGCTGGTTTGAATTGACCTTATGTGGGCTTTTTTTACAACTAAACATCAACTTAAGGCAAAAGTGCTACTTATAATTCCCTGCTTCCCTTTAAGAGCATGTGAACTGCTACGGTAGCCCTGCAGGAACATGCTGTTGTCAACAAAGAAAGTGCAATAAGGTCTGATTTCACTGTGAAACATAAAAACAAATCAATTAAATATTTTTTTTGTAAATGGCATAAACGTTTATGCAGGATTCCATCATCAGAATGAAACATGAGTGTGCTTCTCGTTCAGCTGTGCTCAGTTTGTCCTCCCTGGGCATTATACGGGAAGTAATCAAACAAAAATGGCTTCTTTCCATTGGTTTCTATAAAGCTATTTTTCTGTATACACTGTTGAAAACATGTGTGTCTGACTATTGTGTGTGTTTTTTATTTCATACAATGGACTTTTTAAACCTCTTAAATTATTTTTTACAAAGTGAGCAGTAATGGTGAAGTAAATAGGCTTTTATTGGCCATTGCATTTTACTCAGCTCCCTCACACATCGATCATTATGAGATTTAGTGTGGAATAAAATGCCCTCTTTACTACACGCTGCGCCGGGTTCTAAAGCCCCATTTGTGCAGCTAAGAGCCTGTTCAGTGCTGAGTGTCAGGAAGGGGCCTCTTCAGCTCCACTGCTGTCCAAAAGGCTGATTTGTGCGCCGGCTAAAAGGTCCCCAATGAACGACTCTGTGAGGTGAAAGTCATTTTTAAACTTGCGGCTCTCTGCAGGTATTTCCTCCACAAGCTGGGACAGAATCACTGTTTGTTTTGTCTTCCTACTTTGGTCCCTTCTAAGGATATTACTCACCAAATTGTGGTTTTATTATGCGTGTTTCTGCGCTGTGATTGGTGTCTCAACCCGACACTGGGCTCTGAGCCAGAAGACAGCCAAAACACACAGTCAGACTCTAACAAAATAATATGACACCTTTTCCTTTCATGCATACCTGACTCCGACTGTCTGCCTCTTTCCCCCACAGCCCAACGATCCGGTGACAAATATCTGTCAGGCTGCCGACAAGCAGCTCTTCACTCTGGTGGAGTGGGCCAAGAGGATCCCGCACTTCTCGGAGCTGCCGCTGGACGACCAGGTTATCCTCCTACGAGCAGGTTTGTATGAAAATATGAACGCTGGGAAAATTAACTGGATCTGTGGTATTCTAAACCTGCATGTCTAAAAACATTTACCTCTTCTAGTTACATGTACTTTTAACCATTTGTTACTCTTTTTTTTAATTAATAATATTATTCTCAACAAGCCTCTGATCAAGAAAAGAACTTTGAAAAAACTCAAAACTGTAAAACCAGACAAGTGCTTCAAAAAGCTTTTCAAAACACCAGACAGATTGATCAAAGTCCCCAACATTTGGAATGTGCTCCATACTAACACATTTGTCTCTGTAATTCTTCTGTAACAACAGTGTGCTAAAGTGAAATCTGTTTAATGAGTGACCAAACATGCATGACAAGATCCAAGAAACAAATCAAAATGGTGAGAACAAAGGCTGTTTTATTAGCAGCATTTTAAGGTTTCAAACAACAGGTTTTGATGCCATGTGTATGAAGTTCTATTGTAGCTTCACTAAGTATCACACCTTCAAACACTGTTTTAGCCAAGCCAAGGCCAAATTGTTAAACCAAAAATCATATACACCAAGGTCAGCTTTAGCACATTGTGTGTTTGCTAATGCCTCCCAAAAGCAGCTGTTTTAAACCAAGAATGAATCAGGTGTCACTTCGCTGACATCACAAGCAGCAAGGTCTTTGAGGTTTCTCTCAACACATTGCCCTTGTTGCCTGCCTGTCGTTCCAAATTACTCCACGCCATTTGGAATTCACCTCCGGGAATTAAAAAAAAAAAAAAACATTAGACACCCAACCCTTAGCTTTAGCCGTCATTCCTTATCCTCGGCACGTAGCATGATGGAGGGACTGGAGAGAGACATTATTCTGGAGCGCTCCTCTCTTCTCTCTGCTTTCAGGTTTTCTATAAATAACCGCTTTAGTTCTGCTGTATCACAGATAAAAGCTTCCACAGCTCCGCTCCGACTCAACTCTGGGGAGAAGAGGCGGGTGTTGCCAGGCAGAACAGTTAAAGGAGCCCTGTCGCTCAAAGAAATAAAAAAACCGCGGCGTCTTGTGTCTCCGGTGATCTCAGTGTCACAGCCCCGCTTTGGCACATCAAGTCTGTTGTCTTTATCGCGGTGGCAGGCGTGGTTCATCCCTTTTTACACGCTTGTCTCTTTAGAAAGCAGCGAGTCTCAGTAATAACCTGATGCCGCTTCTGCCGTGTGGCTTAATTGATTCGTTGGTATTCCTTCTGTGTTGTCACTTTGATTTTGCTTCACTGCTGTCTGAACTTTTGTACTTTTTATTTCTTCTTACCGTTCCTCGATGTCTCTCTATGTGTTGCAGGTTGGAATGAACTGCTTATTGCATCGTTCTCGCACCGTTCGATATCGGTCAAAGACGGGATCCTGCTGGCTACCGGGCTCCACGTTCACCGCAATAGTGCCCACAGTGCCGGAGTGGGAGCCATCTTTGACAGGTTACACAACATTATTTAAACAACTCCCACAATAAAGAACTGATCCATTACTGCATATTGTGTGCTAATGTAAACTACTCCCATTACATAACGTTCAGGCCAGAGAAATATATGGTATACAATAAGTCGGTTTCCTCCAGGTACTCCGCCCCCCCCCCCACATTTCAAAAACATGCTGGGTGTCATAAAATCATAAAAAAAAATCTTTTTTGCAAAGATCTTTTTTAATAATGCAGTTTTTTAACTCTCATAAATTGCCATTTTATCCAAAACCTACTCGTACTCAATTCTCTGCCATCATTCCAATTCTTTCTGTTTTTCACAGTGGTAGTGACACCTTTTTTTTTTACTTTTGCAGACAGAACTTTGTCAATGACAAATCTTGAATTTTCCTTAGTGCCACATATCTGCCTCATTTTCCCAATATGGCCATAACATTATTATCTTTAGATGATGAGAGTTATTCTTCTGTGGTAAATGAAGTGCTAGATATGTAATGAAGTACTATGAAATGCAGCTTCATTTATTGTAATTGCAATATTAACGTTGTCGCAATATTGGTATTTCAATAAGTGTCTCAAAATCATTATTCAAAACAAACTGTGGGGCATCCAAATCAAAAAGTTCTGGTTTAGACCTGGTTCATTATGAAATTCATTTCTAGTTTAGAGCTGTTTAGCCTTCGTTTATTAAATGAAATGTAAAACCAAAGTTATATGCCACAGTCAGGGCATTAACGTCTTATTTAGTTTGTTTTAGAAAAAACAGTTACAATTATAACATAACACGCACGTTCTGACCAACAGCACGTAAACATTTATAAAGCTTATTTTATTTATTTGTTTCTTAGCAAAATTATATATATTATATATAATACATTTAATACATAAGATGAATGTATTTTTTTTACCTTCCTCCTGCTCATGTTTCTGTTTTTTATTGTTGTTGGTTAGTTTAGTAAAAGTTGGTATAGTTTGTTTTTTAAAGCCTATATCCACATAATTACACTAAAATCGTTTTCAATGTGGAGTTATTAGTAAGGATGTTGCATTTCTGTTGCATGTGTTACCGCTCAGAGCTGTTCCCAGACCAAGTTTCATTGCAAATAGAGTTTTGTGCTTCTTTCAGTTCACATTAAGCATTCTCTGTTTAAGAAGCTTCATACCCTTTTTATCAGTTCTCCAGAATAAACATGCCTGTCTATTTCTACCTAAACTTTGTACAAGAGCATAAACCAGCAACAGGAACATAAAACTCTAATAAATCTACTTCCCTGCTATTTGACGGAAGTATCATAAAACGGCTTTGAAACTTACATCAAATGTGTAATACTATCTTTTCTTTCTGCTTGTCACACTGTATTCAAGGCCTTCTCGTTTCCATTCTCCGTCACCAGCCACTGTACAAATGACATCTCGGCAGGCATTAAGATACAGACTGCTGATAGTGTTCTTTTATCTGCTTCTCTCTCGGCACCAATCACATCAACAGACTGATTAACTTAACTTCCCTTCTTTCTTTCTCCATATTGTAGCCATGTTGTCCCTCGCAGCAAATCCAATTAGAATGAGCTATGAGCCGCGATCGACTCCACTGTCCCAGAGTACAGGCGCATGTGGGGCTTGGGTGGAGGTGGTCGGTGTGACCGAGTCAGCGAGAGGTGAGGAGTTCGGGTGACTCCCATGTAACGTAATGTCACAGGCACAGACAGTGGCAGGGCCTGGTTTGGGTTACAGCTTGTGTTTACGCTGCGGCTTTCCCTTTATACGAGCCCAGGACTAAATATAATGACTCTGCCGGCTTGTAAACTTTTCCACTCATCTAAGTGTGTGCGCCGATTTGGGCCCAGAATATGTTTGTGTGATGTTTTTTTTTTTAATAGATGGGAGAGAGACGGCGGTTGAAGCTTATTAAATGCCCCAGTCTGGATTTGGTCCATTAAAATGTGGAGTTTGTCACCAGTAAAAACGTGCCAGTGGTTTCCTGTGAACTTTGTCTGGAATTTGTTTAGTTGCATTTAAGACAAAGAACATGGGCCTATTTTAGGGACAAGTTGTTGAAGTGGAGGAGCTGGAAGTGGATTGTGCTTCTGAAAAAGTAGGCGCTTGGCTGGACTAAAGTGCTGTCAGAACTATTCCATAGTCAATTTGTAGGCAGCATTGGATTGGCAGTATAGTTTATGGATTTGCTTGGTGCATACTTGATGTGCTGATGGTTTTGCTACATCCTTTGAACAACATATGGTGAGTATTTCAGTAACTGTAATCTATCTGGTAAACTCACAAAACTGATATCTGCATTTATATCTGGGTTTTGTGAAAGGATACAGTTCCATTAAGTTGTAGGGTTTTAGTTTTCTAAAATAAAGTGTTGCTGTTAAAAAGGCCTGTGGGAAAACTTCTGAATAGAAACAGTATTTATGTGCTCAAGATAAAGTCTTAGGGTTTTTAAAAATGCAATATTGTTTCCCGACTACAATCCAGCAGAGGATGTTTTGAGAGTTGTTACAAATGGCTTCTACCTGAACTATCCACAGTTCAATTTACGATACATATAAATGTGTAGACGGGTCATTTGTATCACGCGTATTCAAGACATTGTACATCTCAACAACCAAGTCACTGGAAAGTCATCTGGTTCAATATTTGGAAAGTCTGTCATTTCATGTCATGTGGGCGTCATGTAATGTCAGAGAAGGCTTATGTTCGAAATGCGTTGAAGAGAATTGTTTGGTGGAGTCCATTGTGACCATTATTCCCTTCCTAATGAGCACTCTTATCTTCTTGGAGGTCCTGGACCCCCCTGAATGTCAGTTTTGGTCCTCACATTGTTTTTGTAAAAAACATTAAAACACAGTTTATGGTCTTGCTCTACAACAGCTACTTAGACACATGGTAAACAGACAAAATGCAACATCTCTTAATTGTGCAACTGAAAAAACTGAATAAGGTCTAAGCTTTAGCACAGTCTATTTTTTGTCTAAAACTGACGACTCAAACAGTCTGTCCTTTATTTGAGTGTCTGACTCATTTTGTTTTTACCTTTGTCTCTGCAGAGTGCTAACGGAGCTGGTGTCGAAGATGAGGGACATGCAGATGGATAAGACAGAACTGGGGTGCCTCCGAGCCATCGTTCTCTTCAACCCAGGTAACTATGACGACTCGTAAGCTCTCGTCCGCTGTGGCAGTGTATAAAAAGCCAGGAAATTACACGTGTCAGAGACGTGCAAGTGGAAAGAAGCACGGGTCTCTTTGAACTCGACTTTGAACAGGTTTATATTATTTATATATTTTAAGTCGGAAGCGTATGGTGATGTGTAGATCATATGGATATATAAGGTGAGGGAGGATTTACTTGCCACTTCATGACTTTTACACCAGCAAACTTATATTTATTATTTCTGTCAATAAGAACAGAGTAATAAGAATCACAGGACAGATGAATTCAAAGAAGGTCATAGACATTTTGACTCAGAAGAAGGTTTGAACAAGATTTCTTTGTTGAACTTTGAGGGTTGAATAGCACATATAATTTGATTAAATCTATTCAAAGCTATATGGCAGCTTGTGACCTTTGAATTGGTAAAGCTTTGGGAATGAACTATGTCTAGGACTGTATAGAACCATGTCAAAGCCAGCATCAGCAGAGGTGTTCCAACAGGGTAGTCAAACCGGGCACTTTCATAGGGCCCCAAGCAGAAGGGGGGCTCACCAATGTCTGATTACACGGGTATAATAAAGGGATAACAATTCTATATGGTAAGCATTAGCGACCGACACGACTTTGTTTTGAACTCAGAACTGAAAAGTAGAAGTTAGAATGGAGGCTTCCAGAGTGACGGTAAACGTAGTGGTAGAATAGCATTTTAAAAGGGGCACTAAACATCACATAGTGTTGTAGCTGGTGAGTGTACAGAACAGAGCAGAGTGGCTAAGTGGTAAACAGTCAATAAAGTGATCCCATATATTTCTCTTGCTTACATGACAGTTGGCTGAATTGTTTGGGCATGTGCTTGTTCTGCAGAAGCCCTACATTAAAACTCATCTGCAAGTCTTTATTTGGCAGCATTTAAATGACAATATACTGTACTTATTATAGGTTATTAAAGGTCAATGGCAAAAATGACCAATCCAAGAGTTTTTGGATGTTTTAGGTTGTATTGCCGAGCCTTAAAATAACTGAGCCACCGTGTATGTTTTGCCCCGTGTATGTTTTGCCCCGTGTATGTTTTGCCCCATGTATTCCAAGTTTCCTTGTTGCGTGTTTATGCTTTTGTGCCGGCTCACCAAAACATGACATGACCTTAATTATTCTTCTGAAATATTGTGGACTTTTGCCAACATAGAAAGCATTTGCAGCGGCCTTCACAAAGCCCTGACCTTGATTCACTGGAACAATTGTGAAAAAAACAACGTATTATGTATTCCTGTATTAAAATTAGTCAACAATACAAACTAAAATGTTATGAATATTGCAGATGCGTCTAGTCTAGCTGTGTCTAAACTTCTGACCTCCATCGTTTTCTGTCCCAAAGCAAACAATAGTCATGTCCGGATGATGTGAGGACTTGTAGCGCTCCCCGGGTCAGTCTTCTGAGGCCACTGTGGATCCGTTCACCTCCAACTCGTACAGTGACCCTCTGTGTTCTAGCACGGGCCCCGCTTCACTCAAAAGGCCCTCAGTCTTCCCCTTTTCCCACACTGTTATCCCGTCCAACAAATGTTTATTCATTGTCCATTAATTACACGCACTTTGTTGCTTCCAAGATGTTAATCAGAGACGGGTTTGTGTTCAAGTCTTTTGGGGGGAGGCCTAAATTAGAACGGGTTTTAATTGGACTAACCCAGAATATGGGCGACACACTGTGTAAGGGTTAAAACTCAACTTGCAAAGCCACCGGAGTTGTTGGTTAATGAGCAAATGAAAACATATTTACAGATAAATGTAATATTTGTCTTTGTGCGCAGACTCTAAAGGCCTCTCGAATCCCGGGGAAGTGGAGGCTCTGAGAGAGAAGGTCTATGCGTCTTTAGAGGCCTACTGCAAACAGAAGTATCCCGAGCAGCCAGGCAGGTGGGTGTAACAGATCCTTTCCAAATCAACATAACTTTACTGGAAATCAAAAGAAGCTAACTTGTACTTTGAGGTTACTTCTTAGGCATTATCGGCAATGTCTATTTATGAGAAGAAACATCCAAGCCACATTCAATGACATCTCGCCACTTCCTCTTCTGTTCTTTGATTGAAAGATGGCAGCCCTTATTTTCATTAGAAAGTTGCCATTTGCTCATAGTACAATTGTTGGAATTCTGTCATGTGTTGTTGTGGCTGTAAAAGACGAGGTTTAACACCCCACGAGCAGTGCTCAGTTTGTCTTACCACATCATCCTGTTGACTCCATTAACTCCTCATTTGTTGTGCCAGGTTTGCCAAGCTGTTGCTACGGTTACCGGCCCTGCGCTCCATCGGCCTCAAGTGTCTGGAGCACCTCTTCTTCTTCAAGCTCATTGGCGACACGCCCATCGACACCTTCCTCATGGAGATGCTCGAAGCCCCTCACCAGATGACACAATGACACCCTTGACCCCATGTCCCGCCGTCCCTTTGACCTCTGACTCCTCCCCTCTTTTACTCTGGACCGGGGACCCATCCTTTTTAAAAAGACCACCTTCGGCGAGAGAAATATCATGACTTTATGGATGGAGTCCTTTTTTCTTTTTGCTTTATTTTTTTTCTTGTGCGTCTCAATGAATTCAGTCTATGGTTTGGTTTTATATCTTGTACAAATATATAAATAAGAAAATATATATATATGAAATCATGACTCGACAGAAATGGATAGCAACGAGGACGGAACTTTGAGCCATTCTTTTTTCTTGGAACTTTTCCTATTCATCCTGAAGAAATCTAAAGACGACATTCAGGTTTTGACGCCCACAGTTTGGACTTGCAGGTTTTACTCTGCGGCGATGTTACATTCTGTGATCGGGACAATCGTGGACTCTTTTGAAACTCGGACCTGAGCCCTTCTTTCAGGACTAAACACACATCGAGAAGGGAGAAAAAAAAAGTCAAATATAGGTCTGCTTTGAGGAAGCGTTCCTGCCTGACTTGCACTAGCTGTGTTTTCGAAAGCTTTTTTCCACTCAACCGGAGGTGGGTTTTAACCAGACTGCAAGTGCGCAAAAAACAACAGAAAATTATCCTCAGGTCTCTGCCCGATTCCAACAACAACCATGTCTTACTGGAATAGCACTGTGCAACGACGGAGACTATACGCCGTGTTCAAATAAAAAAACAAACAAGTCCACTTAAGGCTTTGACTGATGGAGTTGGGGAAGGCTTGTACAATCCTGAATTAGACTTTATTAGCTTTACTCAAACAAAACTACCAGCAAGAGCAGGAACATCTGTGGCCATCAAGGGTTTTTTTGAAGTAGGGTTGCTGTAGAGAATTGTAAATATATCTATAGTGTATAAGCTCTAGAATATGAATATCAGTGTGGCCTTAGTCTAAAAAGCTGACAATCAGAGCTGAACACTGAATCAGGAAAAAAGAGCGTAATCTTGCACAAGTTAGATTACACTTGCTTTAAAAAGGAGTAATTATTTATAGTGCTAAAAGTGAGGATAAATGATTTGTAACTAGTAAATGTATAAAGGTTAAACATTCTAAAGTCTATGTCACACTGCCAACGCCAACGAACGTCTATTTACTTTTTGGAAAACTTGTACGTCCAGGACTACACGTGGCAAAAACCGGTCAGAAACGAGTATTCTGTTATGAGCAAAATAAATACCTCATAAGACATAAACGGCGGTCACGTTGACGCTGCCCGGCTCCAGTTGCTCACTCGGTACCGGCTTCATCAGAGACCTGACTCCAGTGGCACAATATCACATGGAGTCAGTCAAATGTACTTTTCGTTTCATCAGCAAAGCCTGCAGTATGATGTGACAAAAAGAGTTATGTGTGGCATAATTACAAAAGAGAAAAAATGGAATGTTGGAAACAGTAACAACGGTAAAATAAACTTATAGAATGAAGTACATGTTGTAGTTCAGTATTCTCATATAAGCCAGAGAATAACCCGTATTTAAAATCATGATTAAATTATGCTCCGTAGAAACCAAGTGGTTTTCTTTGAGGTAAGACTTTATTTAAAATACGTGTTCACCTTGTACAGGTGTAGTTGCTCTGAATCCAGCCAGCTCTTCAGCCTTGGGTCACACTGACAGAAACTACCACTCAACCCTACTACAATAAATCAGAGATTACATCGGAAGTGTAAAGTCACATGACCGCTCAGCGACTGTGCCCTCTGTTTGTCGTCCCTTGTTTTGTCTTTGTATTTGCAGCGCACCACACACACCTCTACACTCAGACGACTCCACCTCATACCTGTACAGTGACCGTCTACAGTATTGATGTTTATTAAAGAGATAATGCACAAATACCTCTGTTTCCATCTGGGCCACGCCGCTTTCCTCGGGCTGTCAGCAGAAACCCGGCGTTCATGTTCGTTTTCTTGGCACTTAAACCTCACCACGAGTTCTTGGACAGAGAGCCCAGTCGGGACACTTCTCCGGAGCGTCATGTTAATATCTCTGTTATGTACAAAAACTAAAAAAGCCTATGTTAGTGTTGTGCTTTTTTTCCGCTTTTTCTCAAAATGCTGCAGCAAATCTATGCATCTACTGCATTTTTCCAAAGATTGTTCACAGAGCGTTGGGTGGAGTTGGGAGGATGTATGTGAGACAATATCCAGCGCTAGTGTTTGTTAGACAACCTTCATAAAACAGCTCTATTCATATTCTAAAGTACATAACTCATCTTTAAAAATCAACTTGGAATGAAATATCTAACAAACAACTTGGACTAAGAATCTAATGTACATCTGAGAAACTGACGCTTATGTCTGAGAGGTTGCCCCAGTCTTTGGCCATGTCCACACATTCACAGGTATGTTTTAAAAAAAACAACTATATATTCTGAAACTATGACTGCACAAAACTTTAATAGCCAAGATCAGGCTAAACAATACGCCAGCACTAAAACAAAGTTTATGTAGACAGATGATGTATTTTACAGTATTTGTGTGGCTACAGACATATAAAAACTGAAAGCTTGGAACATTTTCCCCTACAGTACAAGGGCCCGCCATGATCTTGCCGTTGACCAGAGGAGGGTTGTAACCACTTATATTACTTACGTTAGTTAAATATTCATAAATGCCCAATTAGTGCTTAATAATGTGTGGTGTACCAAATGATTTAAACTAAATATTTTTTTTACGTTTTTGTACATTTTGGAAGAATAGATTATTTAAAAAAAAAAGATCTGGAAATGACTGACTATTGGTAGTAGCAGCAGAGCGAGACTCATTTTGTAGAATTAATCAAAAGAACATCTGGATCGTCATTTTAATGAATACTAAAGGAAGTAAAGTAGCATTAGTTCCAGAAAAAGTTCGATTTTGACACGACTGCCCACCTCTGTGCAACAAAACAAAGAACGTGCAAATGACCACATTCAGGGCAGA
The DNA here is from genome assembly GCA_024349245.1 of Neodontobutis hainanensis. Lineage (NCBI taxonomy): Eukaryota > Metazoa > Chordata > Actinopteri > Gobiiformes > Odontobutidae > Neodontobutis > Neodontobutis hainanensis. Next base: position 8,972,694 of record JALDNG010000041.1, read on the forward strand.
TCAGTGTGTGTTTTTAAGAAAACCCGTTTACTCGTGGATGTACAGTGGATATACATAAGTAGTAACTCCGATGTGGTAAAAAATGAACAGTTGAGTTAAAGTGATAAACACTGTAACTTATGACTTTGTAAAGATAAAATAAATATTGAAGCAAAATTCACATAGTTAAATTTTCATAAATATCCTAAAAATATGCATCATGGAAAATCTCTTTGTTTCATATCAAACCATAAAATTATGTTAAAAATGTATAAACCCTAAAAATGCTGTCCAGATGACTTTTTCTGGACTAGTTTATTATAATTGGAATGAATAATAACCTTTATATTTGGCATTTGTTAACACATTTGAACCCTTCTGACATGACCTCTCCATCGACCTTTCCCTGGAACCCCTTCAGACGTTTGGTCCCTTTCCCCAAACTCCACGTGTCGATCACTCCGCGACAGCCGGAGCCTAAACTCTGACCGGCCTCCGCTGGGACCCTTCACTGTGACAGTCCATCACATTGCCCCCAGTCACAGGAGCGCAGCACGTGACAGCACATCTATGTACCAGCTGTGAGCTCCCTCTGCTGGACAACTCCCAGCACTGCGACAATACTTGAATTTTTCTGAGTATTTCATTTAAAGCGAAGGAGATGGCACTTTGCACGGCTCTGTTTTAATCAATGTTTCAAAACCTCATGTTATCATTTAAAATGGAAGCAATAACTTGGGAGATATTCAGGTGACAGTGTTGACCGACAGTGTTTATCCTTGAGACAAAAAAGTGGAGGGTTGTTGGAAAAAAGAGTTTTTGACGGGGTCACCTACATTTCAAACAAACAGACCTCCATTTGTTGTTCGGCGAGTGTGGCGCAGGGCTCTAAAGCAGGAAACCCACAGACGCCGACTTTAGGTAGACCCCAGTCGAATAATCCTTACAAACGCTTTATAACCTAAAGCTCTATTTTGTTAATATGTATATGTGTATATATTTATAAATATCTATCTGCAGATCAGTTCCTCGAGTATTTCAGAAAGAATATCGGAGATAAGTCTTTTAAGACCCAACAGACGCACGTTTGTGGGCTTTGGGATTTTCTTTGGAGTTTCTGACAACCAGCAAATACAGCAGTAGCTCTTTTTAACAAAACAACCAGCTTCTCATGTTTTCCACTGGAGCGGTACGGCACGGGTCGGGTCAGGACGGCATGGTGTGAGGTTTTTCCAGCAATGTTGTACTTTTTCTAATAAACAAAGCCATCAGCAACAGCTTTTTATAATTTTAGACAAAGCTGTTTGTGAATTAAAAACACTGCGTTGTCCACATCATAATGAGCCCCTAAGAGCAAATTTAATCATTTCGATATTTTAAATTAAAGTAGAGAGTAGTAAAAATATAACTCCAAATAAAAAAAAAAAATAAAAAAAACTTAAGAAAAAAAAGGCAAAAATGCCTTAAAAATGTAGAAAAACAAAATTTGAAATAATTTTCAAATGCAAGATTACTCTGCAAACCTCTTTTAATCCTTTCAACCGGAAACTATATTCTTCTTTAACTGTTCATTTCAACAGTTTACAGCAATACTAATAATAATAGTTTACAGAAGTACTTCTTAAAAGTTTGCCTCAAATATGATTAATTTGTGAGGTAGAAAGACAACTTCTTCAGCATTATTGTTAACAGAGCAGACACACAATGGAAACACAAGCCTCACGCCGTACCGACCTGCACCAAACCAAACCGGGCTCAAGGGACCGCATGGAAAAAATCTAAGATTCAAAACAAAATAAAAATCATGTTAAGACTTTAAACCCGTGGAAATGTTAAGTGTTGCTTGGCAAAGCTATGTTGGGAAATATTTTATCAGGAAAAAAAGCTAAGCTCGTGACACAATCATCGCTTTCTTTGTTGCGTAGATGCTAAAAATGTTTGAGAAAATGAAAACACTTAAAAAAGATCTATTTTTGTACAAAGGTAATTTTATCCCTGCTTATGTACTCTCTCGTTCTCCCCTTTTTTCTTCGATGGGCTTGTTGCTGTGGAACAAAAAGCTTATTCTGCGAGAAACTGTTCGGAAAGGTGAGCGCAGAGGTTGGCTTTGGCACCTTCTGTAACAACTGTGTTGCCTTTACTTTTGTCGTTTTTGGTCTTCTTTCATTATAATTTTGTCTATTTTTAAAAAGAGATGGAATTTTGTCTCATCTGTTCTTTGTGGTTTGTTCTCTGATGTTCTTTCATGGACATAAAAATGTTTTGAAAAATAAACAGTGTCGTGTCGAGTCATTTAAACTGATCGAGTGATGTTAAGATTACATTCAAATACTGTTTATGTACAGACGAGGGACATTATTTATCATTTTTAAATCCCCCTGTTATGACAGACTTCGCCTCTGACATCTACTTGATGCTCTCGCTCGATTGCAGCGTGGAAAAGTGCTCCATGTGGTCCATTCCAGCCACAGACACAATCTCAGAACTGCATTCCCTCAGAAATGCTCATATCATTTATAACACAGGCTTCACTTGTAGCTATCTCTTTAAATATTAATTATTCTGACTATTCCTCTCCGTTTTGGTTTAAAACATTGCCCCACAAACTACAGAAATTTATTTTTAATAGCCCTGTTGCTGCATCACAATTTATTTATATTAAGCTGTAACCTCTAAGACACATTTTTCCCAAGGGAGACAAAGAAATCTGACAAAATGTGTAGCCTACCCGCTCTAACTCAATGAATTATTAGGGCATAATAATACAGGATTAAATCAGGTGCTGAAAAAAAGTAACAATTAAAATGCTATTGCAATTAGACGACATACTTGTGTCATAAAAAAGGAGGGTCATTAATCTGTAAAATGTGCACAGCAGCAGATTAAAATAGAGACGTTCATGTTGTTAGTGCTAAATTAAATACACGATCAGCCCCAGTGTAGATCTCAAACTAACGGACCTTTAACATTGAGCTTTAATTTCATTTTAATGTCATTGAGCTAAACTTTATGTTTGGGGTCAGTTTGACAACATTTATTATTTTGTGTGGCTGGGGATTCCTGTCTGATGCTGTAATGTGGGGGTCCCTTTTTCCCTACCTCCAGCCCCTGACACCTGCAGTTTTCGGTCTACTCTGTGGTCTAAACTTACCCCAAGGATAAACCATGTTACAAAATCCATTTCCCTGAGGCTCATCTTGCACCAACCTCCACCCACTGTTCTCTCTGTCCAGCTCTTTCCCTCCAGTCACTAAAGCTGCAAGACTATATCAGAAGTCAATAGAAAAATGTTCTTTGTTTTGTGCTACATGATTTAAATGTAGATTCACTTCAGTTCATTTTAAAACTACATTACCTAGGCACATTTTTGGGGTTTTCTATCTACGTTGCTTCCAAATGAATAACATTACCAGCAGGTTTTCTAACATAAAACGTACAAAAACGTCTTTTATTAAGTCACAGGTTGTAGCTGTCAAAACATATTTCACAAAATCCATGTTGACTACAGAGAAAACTTTGTGCGTCGAACTAAGACCTACTCAAGCAGAAAGGGACAGGTTTAAACAAATCACAATTACAAGTCGAAGGAATATGTACAAAGTCTTTCAACACAAAACTGCCAAAAGCCAAATAGAGACACCTTTTTTTTTTTTTAAACAGCTCTGGGTTTAATTCCTATAGAATGTAGGTTGTTTTTATTTTTTTAATGTCAGAGCATTTGTAAAAGTATCCCTTTGCGTTTCCGTGAAGCGTGTAGCGCCGAGCAGAGCGTGTCCTTGTTTGTACTCCAGCTAAAAAGTGTTCATTTTTTAAAGAGCGCAGGCATTAAAAAAATACAGCCGACCAGCCTTAATTTGAGGAACAAATAACACGTTGGCGGTAGCACTTTAATAAATAACACACTGACAAGGATCTGCAGGTTCCTTTTTTTTCAAATTACAAAAGTGAGATGGTAATTTCTGCTCAAGCTCAATATGCGCTACAACACTTTTACACAAAGAGACACAGGCTGGTGACGTTTAATGCACTGTACAGGACTAAAGTGTGACTGACAATTGATGGGATTGTGAACAACTCGGCAACATTATCGTGAGGACTGACAAAAGTCGCCTTTTTTCCCAAAGCGAGTGGAAATGTCGCGTCCAGGACACAGAGCAGTTGATGGATTTGCGGAGTTTCCTTGTTTTAATTTCATCAGCGTCTGAAGAGGCGGGGGCTGTCTGTTAGAAAAAAAATCTTGTCTTACAACAAAACTTTATTTAAAAAAAAAAAAAAAAAAAAAAAAAAACTAGAAAAAAATATATATATACGAAAGAAATGTGTGAATGGTGGTCAAATGAAGCCAAAGCTCTTAGCAGTCGCTTTTCCATAGCTTGATGGTTTTGTCGTTTTCTAAAGCTGCCGATGCTATGATGTTCTCTGTGGGGTGGCAGGCCGTGGAGATGACCACATCTGAGGAGACAAGAGACACAGGAAGATATGTTTGTCATTCGAACCCGATAAATTCAAACCAAATTTTGACAAATTTCAGAAATGTCTATATTGTGCAAATAAATCAGTTTCCAGTTTCCTAACCAACCACAGCTGGACATCTTTTGGGGTTGTTCCTCTGTGGCTTCATTTTGAGAAGTACATAAGGTCCTAGAGGCCTTTAAAAGTCAAATACTTCTACAGTTTAAAACTTATTATAATAAAACTAGACAGGTAATTATTTGGGTGTTGTTGGTAGCATCTTAAAAAAAAGGCAATAACTCAGAAGGTGGCTTAAGAAGGACACTCCTGCAGTTAATGAGTGGAGGATTCTTTACATTGGAAAGAAGAACCTTTAAGCTCTGTGCACAGATCTGAGTTAACATAGTTGACTTGTATCAGATGTAAGACAGAACTTTCAATAGTACGTAATAATTAATGGCAACCATTTAACAAAGCATAGTGTTTTAAATTATTCTAGACCTGGTCTGAACGAGAAAAGAAAAGTCATTACTGGCTTAAATAGAATACATGAATAGTTTTATTTTGGCAGCAATAGCCTTTTTACAGTGTTTTTAATGTTTTGACAATGTTTTATTTCGTCCAACAAAACAAAATTTATTTCTGCACTTTTTTTTTTTAAACCAACCAAAAAATCATTTTGCTGTCATTGCTTTTATATATTCAGGGAAAGAGAACATTTAACAGAAAAAGCCCTGCAGGAGCTTCTGGACACTGCTGACGCAGATGCAGTTTGGTCATTTTAGACTAATTTCAGCTCAGCCTTTTTGGGCTAGACTTTCTCGTTTGATCTGAAGCAGAACATTAGGTGTAAAATGTTCAGACTGAGCTGTGGTTTGGACCTGGAAGGCTTCCTTTAGTCCAAGAAAAAAGAAGTCTTTGTCTGGATCAAAGAAGAACAAGGCGTTGGTTTGTTTAGTGAAAATATGGACTTCACACAAAATTGGTGAAGTTGGCAACAATGTTAGTCTTGCAATAATAATAGTAATAATTATAATAATAATAATAATAATAATAATAATAATAATAATGAGGACTTTTGGTAGCAACACTTGACTTTTTTCTGTTGAGAATGTAGAGTAGCATTAGGAGGATATGACAAAAATTGCTTTAACAACTGATGATGATGATGATGATGATGATGATGATGTTTCCCTGTATTGTGTTGCCAAGCTAGAGTAGAGTATTCAGAATATTCAGGCCTGAGACAATATTTAAATCGAGTCTACGATGCACAGTTTACAGAATAAGCTATAATAAATAGCATTTTATATTTCAAACTAATTTCTGCCTGTGAGACTAAAACAACCAACACGTTAGCCATGAAAGGGAAGCTTTATTGTCATTGCACAGCCGTCCAATTAAATTAAATCTATTCAATCAATTTAAACCCGTGGAACTTTTAGCACAAATATATATAAATATATACTCACACTCAAAATCATTCTGATGGTTCTTAGTCATGAGGTCTGTAGAATCATGTCTAACACTGTGTCCTCAGCGGGACAGAAACCTCTGATCGGGACGGTGGCATATGTCGAGAGATTACGTGAGTGTTGCGCTCTAACTAGGCTCTAGAAAAGTTAACCGGACTTTCCGAGAGAACTGCTCACAGAACACAGTCAGTTTCAAAGAAGCATCTGGAAAGGCTCCTGTTGAAGGCGTTTGTGAAAGAGAAACCCCTTCTGTTGGAAACCTGTGGTGATTGGTGTTGGTACCGACTAGTATCCACCTACCACGAGACCTGTTTAAACCAGTCATTCCTTTTGTAACCAGAGTGTGGCAGATATGAACAACAAACAGTGAATCTGCGAAGAAATAATTAGAATTTTGAATCTACAGCCACGGTCTGCATTTAATGAGGTCACTTTTGTTTCACACTGTAGAGCGTTCCCCAACACCTTACACCTTACTTATGACATATCTTTGATTCTTTTTATCATTACATCTTGTAAAAGTGATGCTAACCTGTGTGTCCCTGGAGCTTCTGCACAATCTCCTTCGTCTGCAGGTTCCAGATGTAAACCATGTTGTCCTCGGAGCCGGACACGATCCACTGCAGCACAACAGTTCGAAAGAGTGAGATAAAAACACAGCTAATAACTCAATAAAAAAGAGCAGAGATACACTCCTACCTTTCCACCAGTGACGGAGAAATTGGCAAATATGCAGTACTTTTCGTTCTTGTGGCCCGTGTAGGTTTTTAAACACTGTACAGAAAAAAAGAAATGTATCACATTTCATAGAGTTCAAAAGACGATCGGGGGAGATGTACTCAAAAGTAAGCCATGCCAAAATTTTGAAGGTTTAGATCTAAAGCTTTTTGAGTTGTTTTAAGCATCCAGAGGAACCATATTCAATTTAATCGTTCAAACACTTGACACACAAAATATTTAGGATTCTTACTTTTCCTTTGCTGTAGTCCCACAGCTTCAGCGTGCTGAAATAAACACACAATAATAGAATTCATGAACGTGCAGACGGTTTAGTGTAACAGCACCATCTGCTGGTTACACTGTGTAAAGAAAACACAGTGCAACAGAGATAATACTCACTTGTCGAGTGTTGCTGCCAGGATGTATTTACCGTTAGGAGAAAACTTCACAAAAGACACTGGAGGGTTGTCGTCATCTGGACAGAACATGGATTAGTGGAGATTTTTTTTTATTATTATTCGTGAGTCAGTTGATGTAGGCGACATTATGTAATATCCTACAGAACAAGTCTTACCTATGAGTGTTTTTAGACATTGTCCTGATGCTGTGTCCCAGATACGACTGCAAACAGGAAAAACATATTAAACAAGTTAGCATTTCTCATGAACTGCAGACATTCAGGATACAGTAGTTCCAACACTTTAAGCACCAAAAGTCACAGCTGACTGGAGCATGTCTGTACGTATATCGAGCACCAACTTTGGCTAGCAACATTGTACAATTACATCTATCATGTGAAATTGTATTTATTTATTTAAATCACTAAGAAAAGGTTCACACTAAAGTATCTCTACCCAGTTTTTAAGGCGAAACGTCGTCAGCTTTCACCTTGCTCGTTTAGCATGAGTTTAGTGCTGGGCAATATGACCAAAACATCTGATCTCTTTTTTTTTTTATCTTTCTAGACACACAAAGAAAAAGCCAAATACATTACTTTAATAAAAAAAATTCTGTTCATTGCCAACTAGGCCTGACACAATAGTCGATTTATTAACCGATCGTGCGATTTGTGGAAATGAGCGCAATGGTATTTAGCGCTGCAATATATCGCAGCACTGTTTGCACTGCATTCATTTGTGTGTCAGCCGCCACAACCATGAAGCCCCCCTCTGAGCTCATGGCCCTACATGCAGAGATGCTCAGTAGGCTGCACACTTTTACTAAAAAGATGGGGACTAATCTAACGAACTAACAGGCTTATTTTGTGATGAGTTTTAGTTGACTACGTTTAAAATGCTTGATATTTATTTATTGAGTACAAAGTGTGGCTGCTGCTCTCTCTGAGACGAGTCGACAGGAGCTGACCTGGAGCTGCGCTCACAGACACAGAGTGTTCACGTGAGGGCAGACAAGTCTGGGGTAAAGAAGACACAGAGCAATGTAGTCCGCTGTCTGGTCCGTTTTAAAGGTGTTTAGAAAGCAGCCGATTGTAGCAGCGAGCTAAAAGAAAGCGAACTTGATGAGCAACAGTTTGTCAGTTTCACAAACTCCTCCCTCAGAGCGTTACCATGGAGACCCAGACAAATGCCTTTACTCACCAAAATGCCCTCGAGCCTTTTAGGTGAGCTTTGATAATAAGGTGTAATTCTTTTACTACTGTATATAATATATGTATAGTCTATGTATATATAATATACATAGGCTATACCCTGTTTGTTAAATGAAGGTAGAGCTGTGAAGGATTTAATGAAATTATGATATAAATATAGAATATAAAAGTATCTGTTCTGTTGATATTGATGTCTGTTGTTAGGTCCACAGTTAATAAACAGAGCAAAAAAAGAAAAAAGAAAAAAAGAGTTAAAATATTTTGAATGCATGTAGTCTTTGCAATAAAAAAATTGGAGACTATGAAGTAGGTGAATTATTATTACTTTAACCTCTCCCTGCTCCCAACCCTATAACAGGTCATGTGACCTTTGGCCACCACGCCAATGCACTTTGCCCGGAGTAAACAAAAGTGTTGATTGACTCATCCCATCACAGATCATAAACGCTGAAGTATAACAGGATTTCTCACCAGAGGCCGTCGTAGCTACTCGACACAATCAAGGAGCCGTCTCTGTTGAAGTGAACCTGCACACACAAAACCATTCCCACGTTGTTACCTTCAGACTGATCAAGTCAAATTCAGCCTTGAACCCAAACAAACTCACGGCAGAGACAGGGTCTGAATGAGCCGGCAGCGTTTTCAAACATTTCCCGGTCTTCACGTCCCAAATCCGTACGCTCTCGTCGAACTGCAACAACATCACACTCATGACACTCGTAAAAATCAGACACCGACAACTGGGTTCAATCTTGGTTTCTTGCCAAAAGCCTGTTACTCACCGATCCTGACACAATTAGGTTGGATTGTGGGTTGAAGTTGCAGCAGAAGACGTAGTTGCTATGACCTTTTAGAGTTTTCAAGCATTTGCCCTAAAAAGACAAAAACAGTCAAGCTGTCACTTTTAGGAGAATTGACCCTGTGAAGAAAACCCAAAAGTAAAAAAGGGAAAAGATGCAGACAGTGTCAGCCGTTAAAGACTGTCATTGATGATAAACTACGAGTGAAAATAAGTTTTTTGTGTTATCATTCATTCACAAATTCTGCTAGGTTAGTAAACTTATGAGCACAACTGTAACTCGGACTAAGCGCTCTGAGCATGCTCCAGTGGCAGAGAGTAATGTAAACAAATGCTGGCTGAACTTGTTTATCAATGTTTTAGTCTTTCACATAAAACTGTAACTAATTTAGTGTAATAGGCAAGCTAAACTAAAGTTGGACTACAGACCGCAACAGGTTCCAAAAAATGTTCCAAAATCCAGCACAGCTCAATCGGAAGACTGACAAAAAGAGAAGAATGTCCATGGCTCTTAGTGAGACAAAAAACAATATCTGCTGTTTGTTTGTTCTTTTTTTTAATGCACCTGTTTCTAAGCTACTATTCCGTGTTCCTTCACATAGCCTCTGTTACGTCATGCCTCACTGGAGCTGAGGAAAAGAAGTGAGCGCATGAAAGCTGGAGTTTAGCACGAGCTGTGTCCTGTTCCGTCTCTGTTGAGGACGCGTTTGTTTCATAAATCAAAACCACGTCTGGTATTGATTGATTGGCAGCTTATATTTGACACAAAAGTGTGTTACAAGTCTGTATTAGTTATAACGGTCGTGAGAGCAGGTCAATTAGCAGCTGATGAGCGGAGGAGCGCACAGACGAACGGTTCCTACCACCGGAAAATTCCAAACCAGGACAGTACTTGGGTCTGACAGAACTGTAACAGAACCACAGCTCAACCCCAGGAGAGGCTCATTACAGACAAACTAAACTTTACAGGGAAATACATGACGTCAGTTCAGAAAAAGACAAAAATGTGAATCAAGTTCTGTTCAATAAATGGGTGAGTGATAGAAAACACGCTTCTCTTAACGAGGTAATGTGTAACACACAAGACTATGTTGGTGCTGACAGTGTACTGACTGATCCTTGAATCTTTTTACTTTAAGGATGAAATACAAACGCTTCAAGTTCCATTTCTTTCTCACCGAGTTCACGTCCCAGATCTTCAGGGTTTTGTCATCGGACGCAGACACCAGTAGGTTGGAGTCAGACGACCATGCCACGTCAGAAATACCCTGTACAAAAAGAACAACAGCGTTACAAACACAACACTCAAAATGACATGTAGTTTTTGTCAGCACTCTTTCGAAACTTTTAATCAGACAGCTACACTCACCAGTTTGTGTCCCGATATGGTTTTCTCAAACTTGCCATCATACGCCCCCCAGATTTTGATGAGTTTATCAGCCGCTGTAAAACAATAAACAATACATTGTAAATAAACCCTATTCACAAACGTATACCGTTAGCAGCCGACTTAAAATAATGTGAAGGTAAACTCACATGAGCTGGCGAGCCACTCTCCGCTGGGGCTGAACTTGACGGAGGAGACTGCTTTAGTGTGACCGGCTAATGTGAACTTCAGGCTGTAGTTGGGCTTTGCAGGCGCTGACTGGAGACACATAATAAACACAACTTACTTTTTGAGAATTTCATCTCAATGAAACAAGCACATCATGAGTCAGACTCAATCACCAGTTGAGGAATAAAATAAACGTTTAGCCTGGTCCAGAGCAGGATTCAGCTCACAATTGATAAATCAGGGACTTTTTGTCACCAAATTGCTTGTCTATTCATTCATTTTCTACCGCTTAGTCTCGTTTGTGGTCGCAGGTGACTGAAGCCTATCCCAGCAGCTTTGAGCCTGAGGTGGGGTAGATCCTGGACAATGGCCTGTTAGTTGCAGGACTGACATTTAGAGACAGACAGTGACAGACAACCATTCACTGGGGAGACTATAGAGTTGCCAATTAACCTGTACATGCGTGTGTTTGGTAGGTGGGAGGAAGCTTCAGTACCCGGAGAAAACCCACAGTAACACGTAGAGGGCTGCAAACTCCTCACAGAAAGGCCAATAATGTTTGAGTCGGCTGGAGTTTGAACTCACCACCTTCTTGCTGTGAGGCAGGAGTGCTAACCCGGAATAATAAACTTATTTGACCACATAAAAAAAAAATAAAGTAAATTCTAAGCAAACTAGGCATGGAACGGTACATAAAAGTCAAATTTTGGTTTGGTTCTTGGAAGTTTCAGTTTGGTACAATGTCGGCACACAAATCTCAACTTATCCACGTGTCTTTGTCTGTTATTGTTTTTGACGTGGACGCCAAAAGAGTCCGACACCATAACATTATTAATTTATGGAAGCCCATTAAGAACCAATTCTCATTTATAACGGTAAACTGGCCAAGAGGCAGCATAAGAATTCCTACCATGTCATACAAAATGCAATACATACAATATAAATAGTAACAGATATTTGCAGTGGCTTAAGGCATGTACAATGATCACGGACCACTGCTTATAGTGAATCTTTTAAAGCAGGGATTGAAATTAATCAGTTGATGCTGCAATCTGGAAGGAGAAGTGAACAAGGGAAGTATTGCTTTAGAAATTACCAAATTAATCAAACTGCTATAAATGAAGCTGCAGCTAGATTTATGGATATTGAGCAATAAGCGAAATATGTTGTTGTTTTACCAACCAGGGTTTTGTAAATGAACAGGTCCCTGTGGGTCTGCCTGCGGGAGTGGAGTGAAGGTCAAGTGACCAACAAACTAGGCTGCGGTGGTGAGCGTTAAAGGGAGCTCCAGTCACAAAACAGAAAGGTAAATAACATCAAGTTTGTGGAGGAGGGTTTTAGATGCACTCTTTGCTTGACTTCTTTTACCCCTTTTGTTAAAGGGATGTTTGCGGAGGTGGGCGTTTCCACTCAGCGTGATTGAAAACTTTAAGTCTGGAGTTAGTCTGGCAGCAGGAGTCCAGACTAGTCTTTATGGAACCGCTTTAGCCCCAACACCTATGTTTGAGCTAACACTAGATGGAACTTGGGCCATAAGCGACCTTTAAGGAATACCCCTTAGTTACAGAAAATTTATAAGCTATAGATTACTTACACTAATAAAGCGACTGTAGACGAAAGCCCTACCTTGCTTTGACTGGCAGATGCTGAAGGTACAACTGGAGGTTTTGTATCGGTCTCTGGTTTCTTATCTTCTGTCGACATGGTGAGGAATTTTCATAGACAGTTCACTATGGACTTGAAAGAAAAACAAAATCACAGAATCAAGATTAGGAACCTATTCTGAAAGCTTCCTCAAAGACTGCAACCATTAAAACACAGCTGCACTTCTGCTTTTTCTCACCATGGCACATAAACAAGCACATATTAATGCTGCAAAAACTTTTGAATAGAGACAAATGATAAGCCCACAGACAGAAGTTTATTTATCATTATGTGTGGGAATATTTAGATTTATATAGTCAAGTTTATGCAGCACATTTCATATAACACAATCTTATATTACTCCGATATTACAATTCTAATTTAATAAAGACAACCATGAGTCATATTCGATTACTTCCAGAGGGGCCTATATGAACATACATTTATGGCATAATAATGTATGGAGTGGGTGACATGCAAGAGGCAGCACATTACTACAATGACTATGTAAACAGTGTGTAACTCAAAGTCAAATTCAATTCAAATTGTATTAAAAAACACATTTGAAGAAAAGGTTAATGTAGTGTGATATAAAAAATAAAAATAAACTATTAGGATTTGCAGCGAAAGGAATACTTGACAAAACAATTCAAACAAAAAAAAGCTAACGTTAACCTAAAATGTTTCCATACTTTGTTAAATCTGAAAATAAATGTATATTTGCTGCTGTGGAATATAAAAGACATATCTAACGACACTGGCAGCTAACAGAGAATTCGTTGTCCTTCTGTGATTAAAAAAAGAGCATGCTAATGTAGCCGACAGCTTAAAACAACGCTATGATGCTGTTGACAAATTAGCCGAGCTCAAGCGGAGGGCCTTCATTCCTACAATGAAAAGACGTTGAGAAGGCACTCACCTGTATCTGGTGTATTTCTTCGGCCAGAATGACCGTGCTTTGAAGAATTTTCAAAGACAAAAGTTCTATTTTAAATTTAAACAACCATAGAGATAGTGTAAATCAAATAACTTGGTCCAGCAAATTGCTTGCAAAGCTGTGGAAAGCTAGGCGGGGAATGTGGTGCGGTGCTGCATCTCCGCGCATGCGCACTACTCTGTGCCATTACGGAACACGAGAAGGACAAACCAAACAGAGTGAATATTGGTTTTCTGTGGGTTTGCCGTCCTTGTAAGACTGAAAACATGTCTTAAAGTATATATTGATATTCTTCATATCGACACGTTAATTTTTTTGATTCAGTCAATATGTAAAATTGACTTTTAAATGTCCGCAATACCGTAGCGACATCGCTCCAGTGCAGCAGATGGCGTTGTGGATTTAAACACATGGCTGACAGTTTCTCTAAAGTCAGCCGAGATAAAAAAATATATATTGCCTTTTTTCTCGAAACACGTTTTGTTTGTTGTTATGAAGTTTTTCTAACTTCACTTTTGGCAATGCACACCGCTTGTACTCCCCCTGGACAGTGTTTTTAAGCTGGTGCGACGCTTTAAGGAGGACTTTATCGAGTCGTACCTGGTTTGTCAAAGTCACCTGTATCCAACCTTTAATGTTTTTATTACTGTACTATTATAAATATTGTGTCTTTCCTGCGCCAGTCCGCGGTGTGCTTGACCTCGGGGAAAGTAGGAATTATCAGACTTGATCAAGAAGCTGACGCAGGAATGCACCTACACGTAGGCTAGGCTGCTTTTTTGTTTGTTTTATTTTTTATGTATATAATTCCATTTTATTAATAGGCTATTATGGTTGTGTGTTAATTTTATGGCTGGGTCAGAAGGTCAGCAACTATGTGCTAGCAAAATCAGCTTAGCCTTAGCTTTGTTAGCATTACCCTAAGTTTTTCCTCTTTTGTTTTTACTATCATAAAAAGCCAAAGAGTAACAGTTTTTATTCCAAGGTTACATTTCCTTCATTTCTTGTTCTTTTCTACGCTGTCATATTCCCTATATTCAGCCTGTAGCATTATGTTGTGGCTTTAATTTGGAGCCAAATGCCTTAAATGGCTTCCCCAAAATAAATTAGGTAAAAGTTTTTAACCATTTTGAACAGTGGTTCTCAATTGGATACTAGTTTGGAGTGGAAAAAGCCAGTCTGAATCCACTGATACAAAACATTCTTGTCTTGAGAGAAGCTGTGGGCAACAATAGAAAGTCCTTGACTGCTCATATAAATATTTGTGGTTGGTCTTTTGCAGATAGTAGTACGTTATATGGCAAAATAATATGCCACATTAAAATGAATTAGGCAAACAGTATTATTCTTAATTTGTTTCTCAGCTTTAGGAGCTTGACAAAAGTTCAGACATTAGATCTTATTACCAAGACTTCTGCCAACAGGTACTGCACATGAAGAACACATTATGATTGAAGCAAGTTGTGGACCCCAGAGTAATGGAGCAAGCTGAGGCAGTAAGTTCCATGGGCCAGGCGTCCCCTGCTGTTGTCATGTCGGCCAACACAGAACCGCAGCGCCCTCTGCTCGTAAACCCCCCTCCTCCTGAAGTGACCAACCCCAACAAGCCAGGCCGACGCACCAACCAGCTGCAGTACATGCAGAATGTGGTGCTCAAGTCCCTGTGGCGGCACCAGTTTGCGTGGCCTTTTCACAGCCCTGTGGATGCAGTCGCTCTTGGACTCAATGTGAGTAATCTCTTTCCTTTCTGTAATGCAGAAAGGAAAAAAAAACAAGGTCTAAACATGTATATCTTTATTTTCAATGACAGGACTATCACCAGATAATAACCTCTCCGATGGATCTGGGAACCATAAAGAAGCGACTGGAAAACAACTATTACTGGAGCGCTTCAGAGTGTATGCAAGACATAAACACCATGTTCACAAACTGTTATATTTACAATAAGGTGAAGCTCAATGACAGAAACCAATGCAATTGTTATAAATTTTTTGCTAAGTATGTGTCTTTTTCTTTTGCCCTTTAGCCCACAGATGACATTGTGCTGATGGCGCTCGCTGTAGAAAAGGTTTTCCTGAAGAAAGTGGCACAGATGCCTCCACAAGAAGTGGAGCTTAACGCCAATAAAGTAAAGGCCAGAAAAGGTAGTTTTGGTCGGCAATGATATGTCACATATTTACGCAAAGTAATGCTACTCGAGTTCATATGACAAAACTGAACAAGTGAAGTTTAATGTAGTGTACAGTTGCACTATTTGCCTTCAACATTTAATGCTTAACGTGCTTGAAGTGTCAGACCTTTTAAAAGATGTACTTAGTGCCGGAAAAATACTTTCTCTTTTTTTATTGGCAGCCATTACTTCCTTGTTGGCATTAGTGTAGACCAGTGGGAGCGCCGCCTTTTCAGTAACAATAGCTGAAAACCCGGTATGAGATAAATATGCTCTTCCATTAAAATCCTCAATAATAAAGCCTGTAGCCGTAGTACCATAGTTTTTATCTATTCTTTTCACAGATGATTCAAATTGATGTTTAAATGACTACTAAACCACAAACTGAATGTAATAAGTGGTTAAAAAAATGTTTTAGAAGATTACTGCAAAAATGGTCTGGTGATATGTACATTTTCTTTATTCTAATATTTATCAATATAGTCAGAATGAAGAAAATAAAAGACATTATTCTTGAAACATTTTATGCTCCAGATCTTTAAAGAACTTTGCAGGATTTTCAATTTAACAGTTATGGAGTCATTGTGATGGCTTAATGACTTATTTTGTGGGGGTCTGTCCCAACCCCCTCTAGCGTGTCTTAGCGGAAAGACCAGCCATGCAAGAATCGGCTGGCAACCCGCCGTCCCTTGGTGTCCAAAGTCTTTTGGGAGTCTCGGGTCTCACGAGAAACAAATTGCTTAGTGACACTACAGACATAAACACTCGTCAGTATCAGACATTCATCATGGCACAGCCGGTGAAAAAGAAGCAAAAGCAGGAAAAAACGCTGCTCATGGTCAATCGGTGGGAAGAGAGGGGGACAGGGGGACAACAGTGATTTTAAACATTACACCAAAGCTGTAGGGGGAGCTCTGTAGGAAAAAATACAAACGAAAACTGCAAAGACACTGCCAGACCTGCAAAGTGCATCTTTAATACTTCCATATTGTCCTTAAGAAAAAGCCCCATGTAGTTTAGTATAGCATCTGTACCGTGTGTCTGTTGCTCCAATACTTTACGAGACCGACATCTTTTTTCTCTTTTTCTTTTGTAGTAACCATTAAGAATAATAAAACTATCTGACAAGATTTGACGCGATCTTAACATTTGCAGCTTTTCTGAAAGGCATATCATTTCAGAATGTTTTTACGTACATTTTGATTTTTCACTTTGGTCAACCTGTAGGATGGGAGAGTTTAGTACTACAAGAAAGAACTTAAATTTAAATAGTTTTTCCTCATTGCTAAATGCATTGATCAGCTGATTGTATTTGTTTATAACCACTTTATTTAACAGTTAAAGTTTTGAGACTGGTCCATTTTGCAAAATTTTAAACAATTCAAACATAAAACGTAACGTAGTTTATCCATCGATCATTGTTACTGTTGCCCACACAGACATTTGTTTGCCACCAGTGCCAGGAAACACTTAAAAGTCAAGGTTCTTTCTTTCCTAAAATGCATCATGGCCCTCTCTGACCCTTCTAAACGCCGCTGTGACCCTTGAGTCCATGACATTTAAACCAGCCGCACGATTAACTGCACCAGTGACCCCTTCCTTTGGTTTGAAATGCCACTGCCCAGGCTTTCAGATCTTCTGTCATGTTTACTTCGCTTCTCAATTGGAATTCAATTACAGTCGACGCTCTCAGGTACGGAAGGCCTTTTCGTGGAGGACTGTTGTAGCTGGAGGCTTTATGTTTTTTTTGGGCTGTCTGTCGGCTCCTCTAACACATACATCTTTTATGGGCAAATGCCATTGGAATCAAACGGCAAGGTTTTTGTTTAGTGTTTTTTTCAAATTTGACATTTTGGGTAAAGAAAAAAAACATTGTTTTTAATAAGCAATCACAGTTGGATTACTGCATGCAGTAACGGTAAAAAGTTTATCTCTGCAGAAATCCTTCACTATTTCTTACTCAGAATGCGTTCGGTTACAGTAAAAGGTCATTTATACCTGGTTTCTTTTTGAATTTTATTTCCACACCTCATCTCTCCTTTCTATAACCTTTTTTCATCAGGGATAATAAAGTGATAATAAAAAAGAATAGAAAAAACAGACCTTTGAGCACCTACAGTAGCCCCGCGGGAACATGCTGTTGTCTATGAACAGACCCAGTGAGATAGATGAGCAGTTCAGTAAAAAAAAATATAAAAAAGATCCCTCCTTTTAAGGGTTTTTACAGAATTAAAAATGTTTTTTACTAGAAGATAAACACAAAATAAGCAAAATAAAAGTATTCATGTTAATACTGGAACTCCACCATTGTATCCCAATTGAGTACCATACATCTGCAGAATTAAAAACAGGAAATACAAAAAGAGAACGACAGAACATACAACACCTGAAGGGCACCTATCCCTTGACAATGGCCACAATGACAACAGCCATTCACTCTCACATTTATTCACTAGGAGCAATTTAGTTTGTTCAAATGAGCTATTCATATGGTGGGAGGAAGTCGAAGTACCCGGGTACTCTGATTTCCTCCCACCGCCAAAAGTCAATTGAACAATCTAAACTGCTCTGACCCGGGTGCAGCCTTTTTGCTTTGAGTTAGAAGTGCCAATCCCAGAACAATACCGTTAGTTAGATAACTATGCATTTGGCTGTTTTGGACATTTTAAAGCTTCCTGAACCTACTGTAAAGTGACTTTTTAATTTACTTCCTGTTTCTCCAACTCTCCAGAGTGGATAAACAATTTATAACATGTCCCTGCTGGGCTTCTGTCGCTGTTCACAACTTAACAAATCTATAACCTTTACTATCTGCCTAAATACCTGATTTAACTATACTTCCTGTTTGTTCAACAGGAACACCCAAACCATTTTCTGGAATTCAGTAACACAATCACTTGCATTTTTTTCCAGGTAGCCAGGCTGGAACTGAACCAAAACCCGCCTCACAAACCTCCCTCAAAGTGAGTCTTCCTTTGTGCCTCCGAGTCTGAATCCCATTCTGACTCCTAAATCACAGAACGCACTTTCTTTCCTTTATTCTGTGATCTTTTGTGTGCCCATAAAGAAGAAAGGTACTAAGAGAAAAGAGGACGCTGACCTGGCCACAGAAAGTCCTTTCACAGACATTAAGAGGAGACGAGAAAGTGTGGAGCGAGCGCCCGAGGACAAGGATCTACAACAAAGTGACCCACTGAGCGAACAGCTCCGGTACTGCAACGAAATCTTAAAAGAAATGCTGTCGAAGAAACATTTTGCGTACGCCTGGCCATTCCACACGCCTGTAGACGCCGAAGCACTGCAGTTACACGATTATCACGACGTCATTAAATACCCCATGGACCTCAGCACTATAAAAGTGAATATAATTTCACAAGCACATCATATTTCTCTATCGTCTCCCAGCGGCCTTGAAGTTGGAGAGATACCAAGCTAAGCACATTCTTAGTGTTGTGTCTAAAATGTAATTTGTTTCCAGAAAAAGATGGATTCAAGGCAGTATCCAGACGCACAAGCTTTTGCAGCAGACGTCCGGTTAATCTTTTCCAACTGTTACAAATACAACCATCCCTCACACGATGTTGTGGCTAAAGCAAGAAAACTTCAGGTCATTTCTCCAAAAAATACATTCATCTCTAATTATTTTATTTGCAGCTTTTGAGACTGTATTTCTCTTCTTCTTTCAGGGTGTTTTCGAGCAGAGATTTGCCAAAATGCCCGAAGAACCTGTGGATTCCATTTCGTCTCTAAGCACCTTCTCCAGCAGGAGCTTGGAGAGGTCCGACTCCTCAGACGAACGCACTAGCAGACTCGCTGAACTGCAGGAACAGGTGGGTACAAGGTACAGTATGCAAACAAAGGAGTATTTCTCAGTAGGACCCATTCACCGAGACTTTTTGATCCTCTTTTGTTTCCAGTTTGGCTCATGTTATCTCTTATCTTAAAAATGTGAGGAAAAAAAACTCATCTGGAAAAAGATGCTATTTGGAAGTGTATTATCATAGAAGGCACAATTATACAAACATTCTTGACTTTTAATCTAGATATAGCTGATTTACATATGGAATTTAAATAATGTTTGCTGTAGGATTGCTATTATTCTACAGTAGTTTATTGCAGTTTCTCGGCTGAGCACCAGTCAGCAGAATAATAGTAGAATAATGGCACATTGTAAACACTAAACGGTTCAGAAGATAGCCACAGAAGGCCTATAGGAGTTCAAAATCTCTGACTAAATGGAACTGTAGTAGTCCACTGTCCCATCCTTTCACAACGTTTATTATAAATCACAACACAAAACCGTTCACCTTTCGGTAAAATGAAACAGTTATAATGCAAACTTCAGAATGGACAGTTCAGTGTTTAAAGTAAGCTCTTTGCACTGACACTAAAATCAGTTTTTTAGGAGTTTGCTAGAACTCCTGAGAAGCTGAGAAATTTCCTTGACGATCAGCTTGTCCGAATAACTAATATAATCCTTTACACGTTAGGATCCATTTTCAGTATTTTTTTATGTAACAGGTCCACCATTTACATCCGTTGCGTTCGTTTATAACAAATGTTCACGCATTCAGCCACAGCCTCTGTCACTCTGAGACCGGGGCTGAAGTTGGCTGGCTCAGAGAGGAACCATCAGGGACTTCTACGTCTTCAGAGAAGGCCTACATTTTTTAATGTTATAAAACATTATACTGCATATTTATATATTTACTGAACTGTATATATACTTTTCATTCTTTAATCTAATTATTCTTTTGTATTTTTTTATTACATTACTGTAGGTCTCTGTTAAAATTGCTTTAGCAATGAAAGGTTTAATGTCCTGAACAGTAAAAGTCCAGTTGTCCAATCATATTTAGTGGTTTTGTGGAGGTAGGCTCTCATTGGAGAGTCAGAGTTTGGTTCACAGTCACGTGTCAGTTTCTGTTTTTGTCTGCTTTTTTGAACCAACTAGTCAACCTGGACTTACCTCGTCTTATGGACTCTGTCATCATAATCCTGCAATGCATCTACAAGCTACAGTGAGTTTAAATATGTGGAGTTAATTACATTCATTAACCTGCAGCTAAATGAGCAGCTAAGTGCTAGCGTCACATTAAGCTACGGATCGGACTCGTGTAAATGAAGCGCATTTGTTAAAAAGTTAGCATCACACCTGGACAAAACTATTGCTAGAATGACGTCTTTCTCCGGCTGAAGCGTGACCCCCTCGTTCATCTGAAGAAGGCAGCTCCGGTGAGTGCTCATAACTGTGGGAGAGCCAGCCCTCACTCTGTTTTCTACTGCTCGTTTATAAGTTGTGCGGTATTAAACTAATACTGTGTGAAAGCCTCGGTAAACATGACAAAACAAAATTATTATCAATGACAAATATCAGAAAATGAACACAATCAGAAGGAATCTTGCTCTAAAAATAACCATGATGTACAAACCTTACCACACGCTCTGGGCTCCACCTGTAGATTATCAACACATCATCAACAGATGTTTGTGAATAAAGTCTCAGTCTATTTTCTATTGCTTTTGTCCTCAGCTTAAAGCTGTGCACGACCAGCTCACTGCACTTTCTGAAGGCCCTGTGAGTAAGACCAAAAAGAAAAGGGACAAGGCCAAGACCAGCTCCAGGTTTGTTTTGGGAAGGAACAAGAATAATGAACAGGAAAGTCAACAGTGCTATCTGCTTCTATAGACTCAAAGCTATATATTTTTTATTTTTTTTTATTTACAGCCAGTCATTGAAAGGAAGCAGAGACTGTGATTCAGACGAAGACGTGCTGCCGATGACGTATGATGAGAAGCACCAGCTGAGCCTCGACATTAACCGCCTGCCTGGACTGAAACTGGGCCGTGTGGTGCACATCATCCAGACCCGAGAGCCCTCCGTGTGCCAGGCCAACTCTGACGAGTTTGAGATCGACTTTGAGATTCTGAAGCCGTCCACGCTGCGCAAACTGCAGACATATGTACAGTCCTGCCTTCATAAAGGGTTCAAGAAGTATCAAAGTAAGTGTCTGTCAAGTGTTTTTAATCTCAAGTCCAGTCCTTAAAATACAGATGCCCACTTGTTTTATTACTAAGAATATAAACTAGTAGTTATAGTGTCTTTTCTTTATCTTCATGTGACTTTTTGTGTCTACCCCAGGAGAATGTAGTCAGCCTGGATCCCATCCCACCGGCAGCAGCAGCAGTTCCTCAGACTCCACCAGCAGCTCCGGTGACTCCAGTTCAGAAAACAGCGACACATAACTGATGTTATACGTTTCAAAGACATTGTTATTTTTTTACATTTCCTCAAATTAAACTATACTTTGTATTCAATGGCTTTTGGTTGTTCCTTTCATTTTTATCAGTGTTGTAAATACAGGATTAGATAGCACACAAGAAAGCACATTACATTCTATTCAGTTTGTGTTACAGTGTCAAAAACTCCTCTGCAAGCCTGAATTTTATTATTATTGAAACACGAGCACAAAAGCTTTTGAGACACCATCAATTAAACCAAAGACAAGATGCACTACAACATAGAAGCTCTATTTAAATCAACAATTATAGTAAATGTATTGTATAAATGTTAGTTTTGTCATGTTTTTCTTCAAAGGTTTACAGTAGTTTATGTTCTGATCCCATTAATGCTGCAGGGTAAGTTATTACTGACAATATTCAGTGAAAACAGCATGTAGCTCTACAGCCCTAGAGTTGAAGACCTTCTTATTGATTCTGTTCTCAGACATATTGAATACGGTTTAAACAGAGACGAAGTAAAGTTTTCTAAAGAGAAACTGAGTGAAGAGGATGTTGGATGGGA
The DNA here is from genome assembly GCA_024349245.1 of Neodontobutis hainanensis. NCBI lineage: Eukaryota > Metazoa > Chordata > Actinopteri > Gobiiformes > Odontobutidae > Neodontobutis > Neodontobutis hainanensis. Next base: position 8,994,839 of record JALDNG010000041.1, read on the forward strand.
CTGACTGGAACAAGGCCAGTGTGATGAGATAGATGCTCCTGTGGATTCTTCTGCAGTGGCTGGGATTTCAATTGGTACAATAAGCTTATGTTCAAACCTGAAAGTGCATCTTACAAGCAGCTCCATCTTAAAACACATTGGTTCACTTTAAAATCAATCCTTTAAAAGCCAGTCCACTACCATCACACACACTCAGCCCCTGCAAAAAAAGATAAATCATTTTAATTAATTTTCTTTAAAAAAAGAGACAAGCTCGATCTGTCCTTTTATCAACTGTCATGGATATTGTAATTCAAAACAAGATTTTACTGAGGATATTACATTGATTATAATTTATTTAATTTGTTTGTTCCTAACCGGACCTTCGAGGCATGTGCTAGAAGATAGACAGATAAAAGCCAACACAATAGGAAACACTAAACATGTACAGTATATTCTATGCACAACATTATCACAACACCAGTCACTGTAACTGCACACTTTTAAGTTTTATGTACACCCTTTGTCTTTTTTTTCCAGAAGCGGGCCTGAACAAGATAAGAGAAAGACATTTTCAACCACTGACTTGCAGTTTAGTGCTCAGCCAGCAGATGGCCCCCATGCCCCAGCCTTGAGCTCAACAATCTTGCTCTTTAATGTCAAGTGGAATCAAGTTTACACAGAACATACTTCTCTTCTTATAAGTTAAATAGCTAAATAATGACATTTCAAACCAAAGGCAAAGATGGGAATCTTTACAGCGATTACAGGCTTTATGGAAATTTGTCATTAGTGTGACTTTAGATGTGTCTTGATTTTATTTGAGCTCTAATCCTAAAATGTGGATTCTGGTTGATGTTAAATCATTAAAGAATTCTTTCTAGAAATCTAAAGCATTTCCTTCTATGTTACACAGGGTTGTTAAAAAGCTTTGTAAAGTTATGAAAGCCCGTCAAGGTTACTTTGTGTTTGATAGAAAAAAAGACTCCACTTCCAATAATGTTATGTTTCTAGAGCACTTTAAACTTACTATATCTGAAGCTGGTGAAACTAGTGAAAGCATTCAGACCATGTTGGCCCATTCATCACCCGACCACCTCCCTGTGAACGTCAGAGGGAGGCGTGCTCTTCGTGACCTGCATCCTCATCCTCCCACATGCAACATGGCACCACAGGAACTCCAACAACCTCAGGGCGTGATCGATCAATGCTGCAGCTTCACTGACACCTCGTCCTTTCTGTCTTATCTGCCCATCACTCACGGTGCATGTATCCAGTGTCCAAATGACCACACAGGGCACTTTGACAAATTAATGCCAAGAAAAAGGTTTAAATGTGAGAAATATTCCTTAATATATGCACTTCTGTCCAGCTAACGGCTTATGCTAATGTGACATATAAGTACTCTAATTGGAAATCAGCTGAAAACATTAGTGTTCTCAAAGTTTAATCCTCATTCACTGAATATGAGCAATCTGTAACACAATTTGTAGAGTGAATTAATCTATTGTAAACACATTACTTATGCAGAAGGAGAATGTGCTGAGCCTGTTGTTTTTGCTGCATTGCACTGCCTCATATACAGCACATGGGCTATATACAGTAGGCTATACAGTCCATAAAGGTACTTCTGGGAGCTGCTATGCCACTGAAACAGAGTTCATGTTTAGCAGTACTGTTGGAATAACCAGGACCAGTTCGGGCTAAAAGCACTTTAAAAAATGTCAGTTTAGGTTGGAATTCAAGAAGGAATTATTGATTGATTTATTTTTGGCCGGTTCATTCTTCACTTAAGTGTCAAAGACCTTTTGCCACTGTTGGACTGTAATGAAAATCTTTCTTCCCAGAAGCTCAGTCAGTAAAGGTGGGTTGGTGGTGTGTACAACCAATAATGTAATAACAACCAATAATAATAATTTTGTCCTTTTTAAATGTAATAAAAAACAATCACATAATAACTTGCCAATAGTGTAATAAACTGTTTCAGCCAATAAGGTAATACAATTTTGCCAATAATGTAATAAGAACTGCTCCATGGTCCCTCTCAAGTGCAGGTGGGTGAATCCACCTTTCCCCAGAAGAACAAGTGGGCTGAGTTGGCTAAGTAGGACGTCATAGACAGCCTGGATTAAGAATCTTATCCAATGGGACTATGCTTTCCAAAGCTCAGACCATTGTGCGCCACCACAGGCTCCTTGCTGCTGCATTCCAGCCATCCTGCCTACCTTCAACAGAAGCTCACACCTCTTCGATGGTGGAGACTGGAAACTCACAAATCAAGAAGAGCCATGTTGGTAAATCCAGGCCTTGAACTTCTCAGGTATGCCTGACTTGTCCTTTGTGGCTTGCCAGGTTTCCACATCAAGGTTGGAGGCATAGATGGTTACTGTGCCTCTCTGACTGCAGTCAAACACCTTTCCCAGACTCCTTACTGGTTTCTCAGTTATGGATGGTATTTGGGTGCTTGCAAGTGCAAAGTGAAACTTGTTGATAATCTTTCTTCAGCACCAGGGATCTGGATTTCCCCGGCTTGAACCTCATGTGAGCCCATTTGCTCAGCTCCTCCAGACCCTTGAGGATCCATGTGCTTTGTTGTAGTAGGTTGTAGGTTGTTGTAGTCAGTACCTATGACATAAACCTTAACTAAACAAAAGAGGAACTCTGCTGACCAAACCAAACTAAAACTATACCAAAGTCAACCTTCAAAACCAAGACTAAGGCAAAGCAAACAAACCAGGTGGCAGCCGGTCTCCGACCTGCAAGTAGGCAAAACCACCCTGAGGCCAGAGACACCCGTGTATAAATAGTCACCTGACCAACAACCCAAGCCCCACAGGTGTGCCCAGGGAATCCCAGGGGCATCACACTGGTCTTTGCATGTGTTTGGGCGGCGGGAGGAAGCTGGAGTACCCGGAGAGAACCCACAGTAACACGGGGAAGACATGTGGACCCCTCACAGAAAGACCAGAGTCGGCCGAGGATGGCAGGGGTTTGAACTCACAACTGTTACAATACATCTGTTCATGTACATATGTTCATTTATTTTTTTGACTATTGTTTATTTTGTGTATTTATTTAATTTGATTATATTTCTTCTAAGTTTGTGTCATTTCTGTAAAGCACACCGAGTTACTTTGGCATTAAATGTGCTAAATGTTCATTTTCTCAATTAAAACCACCGACATGACTAAAGCCTCACCAAAACCATGATCAGTAAAAACCATGTAAGAGACTTTCGTTCTGTTCCTAACGACAGAGCCTCAGGGGAGTCTTTTAGTGCAGTTTAGTGCAGTACACAATCAAAAGGAACCAAATGAAACAGATACAATTTGTGTCCTTGGAGTCTTGAATAGTCTAAAATATCCAAATTCATTACATCTGATTGTTTGACTGAACACTAATCACTGTGGTGACCTCTGTATTACACTTTTCAAACTTGGCACAAGTGATTATTTTTACATTTTATTGTCAGCTCTGCCTTGTCCAGACTGTTCCCTCAGGACAGGCCTGTTCAAAGATTTATGTGGCATATTTTAGCCTGATGGGTTATTCAAAAGGTCTTTAAAGGTTAAGCGAGCTCATGGCTCCACCGGCCAAACTCAAATAGCATTTGTGCAGCACAGAATGCATTGTGAAAAAGACATTATCAAAGACATTCTCTTGGGGCTCTATCTTTGAGAAATCACCAAATCACTTTTCAGGGTTCAAGTCAAAACCAGTTCTTCTGCAAAGTTTCATTCAATTTAATGTAGCACTATGTAAATGTTCTTGCACCTAATAATTTACATATTTACATATATTTGATGCTAGTATTGTAGACTTAAAAACATAGAATAAAAGAATAGACTTTAAAACAGCACTGCTGGTTTACAAGTCTCTAAATGGTGTAGCACCAGAATATATTTATGAAATGCTAGTAGCTTATAAACCTTCTCGAACTCTGAGAACATCTGGGACAGGCTTCTGCTCGAGCCCAGAGTTAGAACTAAACCTGGTGACGCAGTGTTAAAGTTTCATGCAGCAAAAACCTGGAACTTTAACAATGTTCAAGGGGAGGGTAAAAACCTTCTTTTTTAGCTCCGCCTACACCACAACTTAAAATGTTTTTATCTGCACTCTTCTTTTAAAATGTTTTTAATTTTTCTTGTTTCTAAATCGAAATCTTGTGTCTTTTATTTATTTTTGCTACAACCAGAGCGCTGAGTTTAGTGAAGATCAGAAACTGGATAATTTAGAAAGAAATAATGTGAGGGACCCCTTATTGTCTCTTTAATAAAGAGCTCTGTACAGCACTAAAGACTCCAAAATCCTCATTTGGAGCTTTGTACATTCACCGACAGCAACACTTCATTAACACTAATCCTGGTCTGGTCCTTGTCCCTTTCTTTTATTAGTGGGCATTCCCAACATTTTAAGAGCCTTGTTTATTCAACAATGCTGGTTTTATGCAAAGATTTGTTTCTGACAAAAGTAAACAAATGGGTGCAATGTTTTACTGTATTGCACATAAATTGTTGTGCGATGTTGGTATTTATGGTGGATGCACAGTAACTTCAAACTCATCACATAAAGTTCAGCCTCTATCCCTTTTGGAAACGTTGTGGGATGCCAGTAAGAAAGCTCCAGAGGTTTGTGCGCTAAAGGATGTAAATCTGCTCCTCATTTTCCCCATTTCCTTCCCAAAGTGAGAATTTGGACTGCCTTTAACGTGTCAATCATGAAACACAACTGTATTTGAAGACATTGAAGGAGCGCACTCTTTGAAATTCATAACTAAAATAAAATATAATATCCAATATTAAGAATGTATCAAAAATGTATTGATAATTTATTTTTACTAGTCTAAATACAAATAAAAAATGATGGGCATAAAGTACATACATACAGTATATTTAATACGTAATTAGATTATAAAATAAAATGTATATTATGTAATACTTTCTAAAAACGATAAAATACGTTTTTACAAAAATAGTGATAACTGGACCTGGTTCTAGTAGTTCTTTCCTGGGGCTAAAGACTTCAAGCCAGTGTGTTCACACATCCACCTGATCACAGCAGGACCTTTACTGTTACCAAAACGATTCTCAAAAGAAAAACACATCCAGTTTGTTAAATAGAATCGTGGTAAGGCCTAAAGCAGCGTGAACGTCACACATCACACGGCGGCTCCCAGTAAAGCACCATAATGCAGTGTGTGTTTCGGGGGACTTCTGAGCACCAGTACGCCTCGGTGGAGGTCGTCCGAGGTAAATCGGTTTGAAAACTGTAATAAAAAAACTAATTTGGTTCATTTTTCTGCGAGGGATACATTACATTAAAGTCAGGCTTGTCATGTCCCAAACTTGTCTGTCTAAGTAGTGTATTTAAGTTCCTGTGTATTATTGTGAAATGTCTTACTTCTGTTGAATTGTTAGTTTGACTTCCTGTCCTTGTGTCTTGCCCTCCGTTGGGATTACCTGCTCCGCCCTAATGTGCTTCACCTGTGTCTCATTGTCATCCCTTTTATAGTCTGTGTGTTTTCCCCTGTCCGGGGGTGGATTGTCATTCTCAAGTTTGTTGTTTCCTTGTGTTGTCGAATTAAACCTTTTGAACCATAGTCCTTGTGTGGGTCTGCACCGTGAGTCCTGCCGGTCCTGAAAAGTTGTGTTCCTGACAAGGCTTAGATCTGTGGGTCACAAATGTGATTATGTGAGACAGTGTGATTGAGAATAGTACCATCAACTGCAAAAAACTGATTACAAAAAACAACTCGTCTACAGCACAAAAGCATTAAGTCAGAGGCTCGGTGAACGTCATGGGCTTATAGAGTGGTGTCATCCTTCTAACCCGTTACCTCATGTGTTGGTATATTTGATTGGCCAATAAATGTGCCTTTAATGTGCTTTATAGCAGATTTTAGTTGTAAATATAGTTCTGTCTTTCTTTGTTTTACTCCCTGGAGATGAAGACGAAGAGCGTTTAACTTGTTCAGCTGGGATAGTTTGGATAAGACTTGTTTCCAGTGATTAAAACAGTCCAAATCAAGTCAATTTCAATATTTAAAAGAGGTACAACGTGTCTACATTAAGCATCTGGTACAATCACTAGTGTTGTTTTCACACCTAAAAGTCTCAGGTAAATTGGAGTGTACCATTGTTGTAGTTTTAATAGGTTGAGTTTTGTTTCACGCTGATCTCTGTCAAACAGACCAAACATACTAATGCAGTAACCTGCCTCGTCTGTCGCTGAAAATAAAGAGACACAGAACAGAAGGAGAAGTTGGAATCTCGCTCGTATGTTGGCCTAAAGTCTACCCCCTCAGCTATTTTGGAAAAGAGATATTTTCCAAATTCAACTGTAAAATCTTTGTTGTTTATGGCAGTTTTTAAAAGCAGCTGTTACAACAAGGGTTACAAGGGTTATTTTTGCATTCTCACCTCAATCAAACTGATTCAGGGTTCAACTGGAAGAGGACTAAGACAGTGTTTTTAAGTTTGTTTTCTTGGTCCATTGCACGATTGAACTGCACATTCACACTTCCCCCAATCATCAGGACTTTGTGGGAAACCATTCTTTGTGACCCAACTTCCTGGTTTAACATAATTGTCAATAAGCTCCTGCTTTGAGCTTCTAGAAAAAAGTGACTTGTTTTTGATTGTAACTGTTGCTGATAACTTAACATTTTTGCTGAAATAAATGGGTAGATGTTTATTTTCTGAGACTTTAAAGTCAGTAAAGACCATCACAATCAGGTGCAATTGGCACATGTTAATTAATAGCTGCTCTCGTTAGGTAAATGAGCTCCAAGCTTTCTAACGCACACTGATTCAGTTCACTGGCCTCCAGGGGCCTCTTAAAGTAAGTGAGCTATGGTTAATGTTGTCACCTGAGCACCCGAGACCTGTTCTGTTAGTGTTACACCTGTCTGTCACCAGCAGGCCTAAAAGCAAACCTGCATACAGAATTACTAATAATGAGTGCCTTTTAAAGAAGAAAATCAGTTAATCCACTTCTTTGGACAGTGGGCTGTGTTTTAACCTCTGTCTGGACCAGAACCTGTGAAATTCCAGAAGCATTTCCTCACTAACATGGTCTAGTCACTATGAACTATCACTGCATGTCAAACATGTCTTATGTCCCGACAGATACCCAGAGAAAACCTTTGTGTGGTGATGTCCTGCTCTCTTAAAACTGTCAGAGTAATAAGAACCAAAGCTGTGCACTGTGCTTACATTTACATTACATTTAGTCATTTAGCAGATGCTTTTATCCAAAGTGACAAAAAGCAAAAGTGCACCAAAAACTAATCAGTTAGAACTCAGCACAGTAGTAGTATTTAAGAGAAGGAATAGATATAAAGGAAGAAATTTAGTGTTTGGCAGTTCGGTGTTGACGGAAGAAATGTGTTTTCAGGCTTGCAGTTTATTTGTTTGTCCGTAAATGTCAGTTACCCAGAAGCCATGTCATTTTTTTACCTAACTGGAAAACACTCCACTTCAAAGTCTATAACTCCACTTCAAAGTCTATAACTCCATATATATATATATATATATATATATATATATATATATATATATATATATATATATCACTTTAAAATTCAAAATAACTTAATTATTTCTCAAGTGGAAATTGAGTTGTTCATTCAGACTTCATCTTCCATGTACAGAGTGATTGTAGAGTCTTATTGCTCTGTCCTGCAGCTCCCTAATGTCAGACGTCCAGGGGCTGCTGTCTGTTGTTCAAAAGGCCAGTGCAGGGAATGGTCCATGTTGTTCAGTATAGCATCTGTCCTGTTGTGTGTCTGTTTCTCCACTGCCTCAACCAGAGTCTCTAAAGTAACAGCCCTCTTTATTAGTTTTTCAAGTTGCCTATGATCTCGTTTTCTGCCACGTTTAATGAAAGATGGAAAAAAAAAACAACTTGAACCAAAAACTTTACTTTTCTGTTTATATCCTCAGTCAAAAAATAGCCTTTGTAAAACTTATAAAATGGAAGATTGCACAAATAGACTATTGAAAATATGGTCACCCATCATATTTACCAAAATATTATTTTCTATTAATCACGATTTTGAAATATCTTTTAAAATGCTGTCTCTCTGGCCGCACTGCCCCTGTTTCTCCACCAGAGGGCGCCCCAGCAGCTCCCACTCGGCTCCCCACTTGAACACAAACATATCCCTGAAAGTCCCAGCCCTGATGCGTGGAGCTACTTCCACAAACTACGGACACATGATTCAAAGTTACGCGTGAGCTAATCAGCGCCCGTGCGTCGCTTCACAGCCTCCACACCGCTTTAACCCCTCACTTCTCCTCTTCTTCGCTGTGTGCTCCTGCGGCGTGGGACCTTGGTCCGTCAGTCTGCGAGGAACCACGGGAAGAGACAGACGCGAGCGTGGGGACACGAGCGGAAGGAAGCGGGGAATAAGGAAAGGGAGGCGGCACAAATCAGTGGAACTCAAAGCCGTGGGCTGCGCGTAATTGTAGCGTCTATTGGATACTAAATAAACACTTTACGCTTTTGCTCGTGGACGTGATTGTGGTTTACCGGATGTTTTGCTCACGTCGTGGACAGAGGATGAGTTTCACGCTGTAACTGACCTACTCTCCGTGTCATTGCTCTTGTTCCAGTCGTGTCTTTTGGCTTTAAACCGTAGCGGTCTCTTTCTGGTGGGAACATAACTGTTTGCCTCTGACGTTTTTGGACTGTGTGCTGTGTTATTGTGCGGAGTGGAAACGCCGCTGAAATGTGAGATAGTGGCGAGGAAGAAGGGAAACCTGCATCCAGCTGTCTCGTTTTACCAAACCGTCCACAAAACAAACGCCTTCTGGGTTTTTGGGATACGCTGAGGACGAAAAAGTTTTTTAAGAATGAAGAGGAGAAAATATGCATAACTGCTTTGACTGTCGCTACTACTGAAGTGGATTACTGTAAAGCCCAACGTGCATCGTGTCAAAACTAAAAGCTGGCATGCTTCTGGAGAGGCCCCCTGCTGCTGGTAACATTAAGTTGTGACGTTGAACCCTTTGAAAGTGAATGATTAACACTGTGTAGTTATCATTCTTGTAGAAAGGAAGCTGTGTTTTATTTTGAGTTGTGTCCTGGGTTTATTCTTCTGGAATGACCACCCACTGCTGTTAAGTCACAACACTGCCCTACTGCTGACGGTGCATGATTGAGACATCCAGGAGTCTTGAGGAACAGGATTGTAGCACTTGCCCCTTGAACCCCAGCCCCGTGGATTAGTCTCGGACCAGGGATCTCCCGCGTCGCAGACATGGAGGAGTGGAGACAATGTGGTCGCTGGTTGATCGACTGCAAGGTGCTTCCCCCGAACCACCGTGTTGTGTGGCCCTCGGCAGCCGTGTTTGACCTGGCACAGGCCCTCAGAGACGGGGTGCTGCTGTGCCAGATGCTCCACAACCTCTCGCCTGGATCGGTGGACCTGAAGGAGATCAACTTCAGACCTCAGATGTCCCAGGTGAGTGCTGCCCGGCGACACAGCATGGCCCAGCCTTATGCCTATAGGAGCAAGGAGGCAGAAGTGTTGTAACTAATGTTGGTTTAGGGCTGAGATTGAATCTCTTTGCTCCTTTGCTTCTTTGAACATTGTTGCCTGAAAGATCTTTTTAGCGACTTAATTAAAAGTCTGTCGGAAGTTCACATCTTACCACCCGTCCTTATGTCCCCAATTTAGAAGAAAACGTCATTGAGTCTCTCCTAAATCAGAGACATATTTAAAAGAAGTCGACAATATGAGATTTTGATTGAATACCTTAAAGAAAAAATGATAATTCCCCAGATTGACTGGAACATAAGCAAGAATTTGTCCAAATAAATGAATCCTTCCCTGTTTGGGCCCATGCACCAGGAAGAGAAAGCCATTCTCATCTCCTTTATGGCTTGTAGCAGGTGAAGCCAGGTTAACTCAAGTTAACGAACAAGCTTTACCCATTCGTTTAGTCATTGTCTTTTCTTTTTTCAGCACTGGTCATGCTAAAGCCACCTAGCTTGTGACGTCTGTAACGTGTCAAAATGCGAGGTAAACAGTGAAATTTACAGCAAAAGGAGGAGTGGCAACTTTGTGCAAACAGAATCACACAAGACATTTTGTACAGCCCAATATCCCAGAAGCAGCCACCTCAAAGGGCTTACTGCAGTAGACAACATCCCCTGTCCTTAGACCCTCCATCTGGGTGAGGAAAAACCAACACAAAAAGAGAAACCTCAGGAAGGAGGAATCCACTCCCAGAATGGACAGGCCGTGCAGGAATGTGTCCAGGACAGTTGAAAAATACACAGAATTTATTTACAAAAGAAAAAGATTTAGTAACACCATGTTTCTACTTTGTACAAAAACAAAATGCAGTAGCTTCATTAACAGGGAAACTGAGCAAAAGGCTTTAATACAGTATTTGAAGCTGTCTAGCCAAATGTGCTACAGGAACATTAGTGGTTGTTTATTTATATAATATCCAGTCAGAAATATCAAAAAACGCCTCCCCACCTACTTGACCTTTGACCCCTAAAATGGATTATTTTGGATGTCCCTAAAGCAATACTGCAGTCAAATATATATGCTGCTCCTTATTAACTTCCATTCACATTTTCTCAGACTTGGGAACCTATGAGGTCTCCTGCTTTATTCTCAGGCATAATTGCAACAGTGTTCTCTCTATTTTCACTGCCCTTAGGTCTTTAAGTGCAGTAGGCTACACGCCTCTGCATTAGTTTTTCTTTTTTTTCTTCTATCATTTTTGCTACCCTCAGGCCTTGTGTGGTAGTATACTTTCACTTTCTAGCCATGCTGTTGCACAAGTGCTTTGTGAATGTGCAGCTCCTGTCTCGCATACCTCTTCAGTGTGGGTCCAGAGATCTCTAACCTGAGCCAGACTTGTCTTAACAGGCCCACTGCTCTATGCACCGGAACACAGTCGAACACTTTAGCCTTATCTGCTGATGCAACATAGATGCCTTTACACACTGAGGTTTTTTTATGGAAATATGACTCATATCCATAAAAAAGAACAATGGCAGTGTTCACACCTTGTGCTAACAGTCTTGGGGGAATCCTCAAGTACAAGACTCAAAATGTGTCAAGGACAGTGTAATATTTGCCAGCGTTCAGAGGAGACTTTGATTTCACCCTTCTTTAGGAGTGTGGACATTAATATGTGTTGTAGCTGTTGTAAGGGATTCCACTCGGTACATAGTCATTAGTGCGGGAATGGGGTCATGTTAAAATTATTGATTTTTTTTCTTGGCTCAATTTTAAATAAAAAAAAATATATATATATTTTTAGTGTCATTGATGTCTATTTTAACCATTAGCAGGTGTACATAATATGTGTTTGGCATATTTTTAGTTTGTGAGATATTTAGGATTCCATCAGTAGTATATTTTTTATTAAGAAGTGCAGAAAAGGTGACAATGGTAAGAAAACTATAATAATTAGGCCATTGAAGAAAGTAGCCATGGTGTCGGATAAGAGTCAGCAGCTTTATAAACCTCCCATGTGTCTGTTTATATCTACCAACTGGACACTTTTCATATGTGCTTTAGTAAGAATAAGATCTCCACATTTAGAAACACATTCATGAAGTGACCTGTGACCTGTGATGTTTATCTGAGACACAGTCAAAGGTTAGGCTTGTGTAGTGGGTGTTTGAGTTTCAACTTCAACCTAGCAGCCATTAACACTTTAAACAGCACTGTTGTTTGCCTTCCAGTTGCCACAGAGTATTTAAATATGTCCGACTTGTCCAGACCACGTTTTGTTTGCACAGCATCTTAAATGATTCTTCAAGCATGGACAAAACGCATGTCTTTGTAGCGATATGTTGGTGAAAGCTGTATTTATGTCTGTCGCGTGTCTCTGTTTCTATAAAAGTACCCTTTGAACTTCAGCTGCCGTTAGAGCTGACTCATATTTCCCAGGCCAATATAAGGAAGTATTTGATGCTGCGGGAAGTTAATGTGACCACAGCGGCCAAGGAAAGCGTATTGTAGCACATGTTTCTGTTATTTTAATTCATGCTGAAGTGTGCTTTACTGCTAGAGTTGGAAGGATGGCAGATTGTGGAACTCTTTTTCTAAATTGTAAAGGGACTTTTACTTTACTTAAATGTAACTGGCATAATGGAAACAATCTTCAAAGTGAATAAACATGACACTGTGGGTGCTGTTCTTATATGAAAACAACAACTGTCCATCCCTGTGGCCAGCCAGACCCAAACACTTAGTGAAGTGTGCCTGGAACCCTTCCCATTGAACCGGACTCCCACCAGGCTCAGCAAACCCAGACCAAAAAGGAAAATCAAAGAATTTGGTGCAGCATTAAAAAAAAATCAAGCCATAAATGAGAGAAGTACCTGGTTGCATTTGAAGAAGCCAATCTTAAATGAGATTGTTAAGTCAGCTGTGTTTTTGGTTGGTCTTCATTTAAAATTCTACATCACTATATGCACCAACGTGCAAAATATTTAAAGTTTGTGAGGAAAAAAAAATGTGAATGTTACTTTGTTACTCTGACTCATTCACCATTTTCTTTGCAGATAGTCTTGTTTTTGGTTTCATGATAACATTTGACATTGAATCAAAGATAAAATAAATGCTTGTTCCTCCTGGTAAACAGTGTAGCTTAGAACTTTTTAACTCCACAAGATTGCATCTCCCATGATTAGAAGACGAGGGCAGTTTTAGACGGCGTGCTTTGATCCACCCGCTGCTGCCAGCCGCACCGTTTGAATCTGCTCCGAGGGTGGAAGGGGCGTCTGCAGTGACAAATTGGGTTAAACAAAACCCTGGCAGCTGAACAGTAGCATTTGATTTATGATAAAGGAAAGGTCAGAGTACTTTAACACTTGCAATACATGCGCCACGGCTCGGCTAAATCAAAAGAACATGAAGCACAGTGCTTTATAATTTGCTTCATCTTACAGCTCTTGACTGATGCTTTTCAGAACTGACTGGTTTCATTTGGTGTTTGGTTAAAAAAAATAAAATAACATACTTTTGTTATCTGATCCACTGAAGTATTGGTAAAAGAAGGCTGGCATTGTCTTTTTCAAGTGGGTAACTAATTCTATCCACATGCTGATGCTCTAAACACAAAGATATTCAATCTGTTGGCTTTGTGTGTGTTTTCTGGGGCATTACTATTGAGCTGTAGTCGGCGAGGCTGAGCGAGGGCTTTCTGACTAACATCTGAACTTTATTTAGAGGTACTACTTCAAATTGAGCTCTCAGGTCTGTTCAGTTTTAGGTTTTCATTAAATGTTAAGATATAAAAAATGATAAATTTAGTTCAGTTTTTAGATCTGGCTGACACATTTTATAAGCCTAGTTATGAATGGGAAAAGGAGCTTTGCTTTTCAACTAAAAGAGCTTAGACATGTAGGGTAGCATCAACAGAAAAAACAAACTGTGAATATCATTGACTGTGAACGTTAAACTTTCTACTATTAACTTCTGATCCTGACACAATCCTAGCATTGTTGTTGCTAATGCCTCTCCTACAAACAACCAAGAGCAGGTGCAGTGTACAAGGTCACTTTGGGCTTTTGTGCATAAGACTACTTTTAACCTAACACAAAATCAAAGCAGAATCAAAGCAGCACAGTGCTTACAATTAATTTTTCTGTACTCAACTGAAAAACCTTGAGTTTTGTTTGACTGGAACTGCACTAACTATGTAAGCAAACAGCTTTAAACTAAGGCTTATAGTTGAGCTGCTGCATTCCTATGGCGTTGTCAGACTGGAGCTGGACAGTGCTTGAGCAATACTGCTTTTGAATCCACATATTTAGAAATACAGTTTATACTAATATGCCTTCTATTTTTGCCTGAGTGGACTGATTCAATCAATTCTCCTGCTGTGCAAGTACACTAGGACACTTAGGACACAGTTGCTATTTGTAGTTGTTTTTGGCTGTTGCTGGTTTTAGCTTTGGAGACTCTTGCAAAACACCTTTGGTTTGTTTTTCCACAGGTTCAAATTCCCCATCAATTCAGGAAGTATTACTTCAGTGTGCTTTTTCCCACTTTGGTTGATTGTTACCCCACAGTCCCTGATGTAACTGATACTTGTCTTGAAGCTGAACTGTTACGGTTAACGCTAGTGTTAAAAGGTAAAGCAAAACACACAGGTACCAAATAATAATCTGGCTACAAACATGCCCTAAGTTGTCTTTTCCGGACCGGTTTATGTTTGACCTTCTCACAGCCAGCTGTACTTTCCTCTGCTTTTGTAAATTGGTTAATAATCTCACAAAATTGAAAACATTTGCTTGGTTCCAGACGGGCAAATATTACTCATCTGGTGATTTGTTGTAATGTTTGGGTTTGCTGGCACTGATGCGCTGGGCTCCTTTCAAAGTCTATCAATCTGAAATAATTAGCCGGTGCAGATGTTGGCGGTTTCTCTTGTCCAAGGGTACACGGGTCAAACGCATGAGTAATTATGAGTGTGATGTGGTTGTCTGCCTGAATGTTTGCCCTGTCTCGTGCAGTGATCACTCCTGCCAAGTACACACTGATTTACAATACTGGGTGCTTTCAACAGTCACACAGGTCTAGATCTTACGCTGCCGGTAAAGAAGAACCTGTTAATAATGTGTTTTCACCTTGTACAAAAAGGGATTCATAATTAGCACCTGCTTGAGCAAAGCGACAAAGTGAAGCCTGTAGCAGATGCGTATGTGTGAAGGTGTCCAAAATAGAGATTCAGTGAAGTGGGTTGGATAAAATGTGAAAATAGAAGGTGTTTTCAGTTGGCTGCCAAGACAAATGATGGGTTGAAGATGCAGTTTTGAGACAGAATTAGTTGTATATGTGCTTTATACATTTCAAATAAGATGGAAATGATATCTTGTGTAAATACTGTATATGTAGGTAATGCAACAATTGCACACTGATATTTCTTATGTGCTTGCAATGCCTCATTTTTTATTTTATTTTATTTAAATTTTTTTACATGACCACAAACAGTATTCAACAGAGCATACTCTCTGACTGGTTTTCAATCCATCACCAAATTAATTACTGCTAAAACTTTCACAACGATTATAATATTTTGCGATTGATGATATAATCACAATTATGAAATCATGGTTACAGTTTAAAAATGTCACTAAAACATTCTGGAATCACTTTAAAATACTTTTTGTGATTAAAGAACCATTTTTATTGCACTTTGTTGAAAGTAAAAATAACATGAATCGGGTAGTCTTTTTCTTAGTCTTTCTAAAAATCTAAAACGAGTGTATATTTAGCCTACTAAATCATTAAGACAATTCTTAAAAAAAAAAAAAAAAACCTTCAGCCTCATGACATTCAAAGAAAGCTTAATTAAATCTTGTTGTTGAGCCCCCGAGACCCCTCCTCCCCAACAAATGACGATTTTGACACAAAGCAGCGAGGAAATGTAAGAAACACAGGGATGTACTGTATTTATATACGTAGTTACATTTACTGAACGTAATAAAATACAATCTATTGGGCAACCAACAAGAACATTTTCCATATCAGTCAACCTATATGAACTGTTAGTGTTGTTTGACGGCTTGCTAAGTTTTGTTTTGCACAGTGTTGCTGCTGAAGTGGAAAAAGGAGTACTTAGGAACTGACATAAAAAAATCAGATGACATAAAATTAGTTATTTTTTTGTCTGGGTTGGGCTAGGCAATGACATGCTATTTCTTTACACACAAAAAAGCTATTTAATTTTCTTCATTCCTGTAAAATACTTTTAGGCCTTTAAATCTACCAAATTGCCAGTACAAAATTCCTGCAGTAACTTTAAGTATAAACTACTATTTTCTCTCGAGAAACATGGTGTCAGATCAGAGTGAAATGTACAATTGCTGTGATGGATTTGCAGCTATAGGAGGAGGATAATCCCACTGAGATTGAGCTGAGGTACAAGGTGAGGTCTGCGCTGCACTGTTGTTGTTTGTCAAATGAAAGAGGACGAGGATCAAGAGATTTATCCGCTTTGACCATTTCTCTTTGCAATTTGTGGGAACTGGGAACTTAAGCCGGGGTGGAAAGCTATAATTTTAACACTTCAGGGATATTTCTAGACTTAAGGAAGAGATGAGCTGTCAAGACTTTGATTTAGATGGTTGAGTAAATATTTAAGTGCATGTTTGAGGCAGAAATGTGTTTGTGAAGTGTTTGTCTTGAGATAAACACACGGTTAATGAGCGCAGGTGTTTGGAGATGCTTTGACTTGGAGATATTAGAAATCCTTTGCCCTCAAGCTAGCTCTGAACGACAAGACCCGAGCTGCCCTCTGTGTGTTCTTCCTGTTGTGAGGTAGCTACAAATACCTTTGGGATGACTCAAGCGGATATGTGTTTGTGTTTCTGTGGTGGCGTTTGTGTGCGCCTTTCCTTGTGCACTCGCTTAACCCTTTGTCCCAAATGTTTTTATGAAACAGAAATTTAAACAATTAAATAAATCCTGTTTGCTCGGTGGCAAACAGTCATCGGCGTCAAGGTTTTTGGCAGTTTCTCAAAACCATTCTGCTGGGCAAGGCCTGGAGGCCGAATGTCAAATAATTTACAGTAAACTGACAGTAAGATAACAAAATAAATTAAAAGTGAACTGACCAATTGAATGGACGTGTATGTCCCCAGGAGCATCTGACCTTCAGACATTTACTGACGATACTGAGATTGTTCCGTACACGATCCAAAACATTTGAAAGTTTATGACGGCTAAGGTAATAGTTCTTGGAATCTCGTTTATGATTCTCCAATGAACAGAGTTTATTTTGAAGATGACTGCCAAAAGGTTATTAAACAAACATTAGATCAGAGGAGTGGCTTCTGCAGGACTGCTACCTGGATTCCCGAAAGGACGATTGTTTTGTTTTCTAAAAATGTCAGAAATGTAAGTGATACATTTTTTATTTCGCTGTTGAGCTTTGGTTTTAATGTGTTTTGCATGTGTCATTTTCATTTGCTGTTACATGCTTTGAATGTTTCTGGCCTCTATTTATGAAGCTAACCTACTGTAGAGCCTGTGGCAAGTTTCTATCTGGTCTGCAATTGTTAACCCCCTCCCCCAAAAATACACACATTACTGTTAAACTGCCAGTTTTCCAAGTTGCCGATTGGCTGAAACAAGACATTTTTTGGTCCGTTCAGTTTATTGCTAAGAGGGACACATACGCTTTTTCAAACCTTTTTGTCAAAAATACACCACATCTTCCTTAAAATGTGTATTCTTTGCTAAATGTATTAATGCAATAAATCATTTTATTCATCATGAAATGTTATGTAAAGAAGTTTGCAATGTCACATATTATCTTTTTGAGAAGTATTAATCAAATAGAAACAATATCTCAGAGACCGTGTTGGCTTGATCTGGCAGTGGGACAGTACCTAAACGTTCAAAGTGAAAGACTGCTGAAGGATCTCGCACTTCATGTCTGGAGAACCGCAGGTCTCAGTGGGACTCCAGCTCTCACACAGAGTTCATCACTTCCACTCACAATAAGGGTGCTTCTTCGCTTTCGGTCCAAGTTCCCACCAGAAATATTGAGCAGCTGTTGTCAGGCGCTGATTACCTCAAATATCTGGTGTTCACACTCAGGTTGATACTTCATAAACAATCTTTTTCATGAGCTTAAGTTGGAGTCGAGAGCTGAAAGGCAAAAAAAGGGCAGTAATTAAGTTGTTTATCAGACAGAAAAAGAATGATACTCACCCAGTTAATCTAGTTAATCTAGCCTTGGTGCAGACAACAAGACTACATTCGGACTGCAATTCATAATGCCAAGTTTTGTTTTTCACTCAGATTTATCTTTAAACCAGAGCTGCACAATCTATGTGGAGAAAATATTTATATGTTTAGGGTGCATAAACCCTTTAGAATTGGTAGAAAATGTAAAGTTAGTCCATTTACTAGCCAGACATTTACACTTTTATTTGTACATTTTTGGCCAATTAGAGAAAAACATTAACACAATAAGGTCTTGTCTCAATTTAAAAACGTCATCATCCCTAAAATCCAGTTATTGCTGTTGATGTTATATATATTTTTGTCACTTGTGTGTCGCGTACAAAGTGTTTTTTTTTGTTGGAAGTACAATTACCTAAAAAAGTCTGCTTGTGCTTTGACAATGACATTTTCTTCACAGTAAAGTTACATATCCCATTTAAACAGTGTGGGCCTTTTCATTTGTAATCGTCAAAGAAAGTTTTTTCTTAGTTTATTTTACTCTTTCTTAAATAGTTTTACTTTTCACACACTTTGACTTTGTTCTTCAGGCATTTGTCTTTAATGGTTGTGTCATCGTAGCTTCACTTTTTACACCAGTAGAACAGGACATATTGGGTTAAAATAAAGCGTTAATGCATCCTTTGATTTGATGATGCGTTTTTGATCTATTGCAATTTTCAAGATTGTGACACTCCTGTTAAATCTTTTTATTTTTTTTTATTTTTAGGAGTTTGGATAGAGCTTTAAAGTGAATTGCTAATGCTTTCTATTAGGACCATTTTATTAGCTGTTATTGCATATAATTCATTTTTTTTCTAATGCAGGACTACATTGATAAGGGAGTCACTACATTACAAAGGCTTAAAATAAACTCTGTTCCTTGTGATTCATGCTGTTCAAGCCTTTTTGCACAATTCTGATCTTGGACATATTCAAGTCAAAAAGTCATGTTTAAGCTTCAGTGTGAACAAAGCTCTATCCGAGTTTTAAGACACTTGACTCATGTTTGGCCTCAGCTTTGACTATGCCATAATCTTTATTGCGTTTTATGTTCCTTTAGGGTTCATTTTGTCTGTAGTCTACCGTTAACAGTTATTTGGCCGTAACTGCTGCACAAGATGACATTATTCATGGACAGCTGCATCAAATCGAACGGCCCTTAACCAAAGCTTGATTTCACACTGTTATATGATCACATTATGCCTTCGCTGTCCACTGCCGGTCATGCTTCTAACACACTAAGCTCTGTCTTTAGAGCTTAAGCAGGTGACATAACTGTAACTGGCCTTATTTAATATTGACAAAGTTTAATGTAGGGTTAGACTTTAATGCTCTTGCAAGATCATAATAATAATAAAGTTACCTTCCCACTGCTGCCATAAATCCAATGTTTCAGGCTGAGAATGGAAGATTTTGTGCACGCATCTGTTAAAATAGTTGGAGATATATTGACATTGGGACCAGAGTGAATGTTAAATCAATTCATGTTGGTTTATTCTTCAGCAAAGTCAAATCATAGCATCTGTCAACACGTTGTATATGTTCATTAATTTGATGGTTTGCTCAATTGAGGTGAAGAAGTTATTCTGAGGTATTTGGCATTACCAGTTTATTCAACATTTCAAATCATAGTTTTGTTTTAATGGAGATGGTGATTTTAAGCATCTTTAGTCCTTCATGTTTGGCAAATATTTGAACAAAATGATAATGATACGCACAGATATGGCCTTGCAATCACTGCAGTCAGGCCCTAGTTCTATGGAAAAGATTGGAAGTGGTCCTTTAAAATGCTTCAAACTGACTTGGAAAATGGTGTTTTTCTTTTTGGTCTTTCCTTTTTGCCTTATTTGCTGTTGTAATGACTCGTGTTTTCACCGTATTATTTAACCATTTTGTTTGCAATGTATTATTGAGTTTTCCATTGCCTTATCTTTACATTTTTCCACTGACTAATTTGTTGTTCCTCTGTATTGTTCTCCTTCAAACTGATGTTTTAGTCCAAGACAAAAGGAGTGGAGTACAAGTGTTAATGCAACCTTACTGTTGTTTAGTCCCGATTTTGTTTTTAGTTTAGGCCCTCCTTCGCCTTAAACGTAGGCCTGGATTATGTTTTGGTTTGCTCCTGGACTTGAGTCGGTGTTGTCCTGGTTTAAACCAGGTTAGACTGTCCTATTTCCTGTAAATAGAAAATAAATGAACATAGACAGCTTATTGGTGGGACAAGTTACTACAAATCAGGCAGAAAGGCTGTGTAAAAGTATAGATAATAGTTCCTGAGTGGTATCCCGGGCCACTCACTATTGTGAAACTAATTTTTTTGTGTGCACTGTGGTTGGAGTAGCATTACTGTGGAGCTCCCTCCATGGGTCCCTCTGGGGTAATTTAATCTCAGCGCTTGGTCTACTGTTGACCCTCGTGACCCCTGGCGCCTGCCGGAAGCAGGTAATACTGCTAATGGAGCTCGTTAGGGACACATCCTGGGCCACACAGCTGGGACAATGCCACTGGGACCTGACAAACGGAGTGCACCCGACCCTTTTCTGTGGAGTGATTGTACTTCAGAGGCGAGTGTAACTTCAAGTGTTGACATTTGCAGATTCGGACTGTAAATGGTGTCAGGACTTTAGGTGGATGAGTCCTCTTTGTGCCACAGTAGAAAGTTACAGAGACAAATGGATTTACTCAGTTCTACCAGAAGAGATAATGGCTTACAAGTCGAAGGTCATTGGCATCTCGCATGTCCTTCTTTGATTTTTCATACTTTTTTGTCTTTTTTGATGGCTTCCTCCATTAATCCAGGCTTCCTAGTGCAGCAGTTGTGCGTTAAACAAGGCCCCTTTATAAACAGTCCACATTATAACCTCTTAACCTTATGATCAAAGATCTTTAGGTGTCTGTAACCGGAGATATCACTTTGTTCAAAAGCCTTAAGACTTTTTCGAAGAAAAGAATAAAGAGTTTTACATTTTAAACTTATTCTGCAGTGCAAGTCTTTACACCATATGACTCAACTGTTAGGTAAGGGAAGTTAGTAAATAATAATCACAATTCCAAAGAAACACAGCAATTGGCTAAATATTAAAATTATTAATGGTTTCTTGACAATGATCTGTTCAATGGTCCATTCAGTTTTCCAAACTGTTTACCGGAAACGTAGCTAAGTGTAAAAATACTAATATGATGATAAAGTATTGAAAATTCCTTGAACTGTTGTGAATTCCGAGTCCTGTCCAAGGTCACTTCATTTCAGGAGGAGGTTTTGCACCAGGAAGAGGTCGGTACAAGGATCAAATCTAGTCCAACAAGGCCAGTGTTTATTTCCACTTGGACTGGAATAAATATGTGAAGAACTCTGTTTTAAAGCAGTCCCAGTGAGTATTAATCAAGTGAGAGCATAGTTTTAATGTGAAATTTTGCAAACCTGGATACTTCCTGTATCAGTGTCATTGCATTTTATCAAAGCCGCAACAACTTTAAATGATATGGAGAGTTGAATCAATCAATGTAACAATGGACCTTGGACTTTTTATCTTACACACTTTTATTAATCATTGAAGGATAGTTAACATTTGATTATTCTTTCATTGTGGAGTCCCTTTGTAAATGTGTCTTTATATTTTTTTTATGTAGCGCTTTTCTACCAATGGGCTCAAAGCTCTTTACAGAGTCCATTATTCATTCAATCCACAGTCACACACTGGAGGTAGAGACAAGGCAGCCATTATTTCCACTCATGACAACGCCATCTAGAGTGTCTCTGGAGTAAAGCTCATTCTATTGTGTGGGTTGGTCCAGAGCTGAAAATGCCACTGTGTGAACAAGAGCGCCAGGGGTTTGTCTTGGTTTATCTTGGCTCAAGTCTGAATTGATGTAAAAGTGTTTAAGAAGATTGTTCAGCACATATTTTAACTGTTTTATTTGTCTTGTATAGCTACAAATAAATATAGTTTCTGAAGCCGGACGCTGGAGCTTTGTGGACGATAGATGCCTGCCGCTTATTTAAAGAAGGAAACAGTTAGGTTCCTGTATTATGCAGCAGTTGAATCACATTGTAGTCCGGATCAATATTCATTAAGTGCAAACGGGCGCTGGCACACAGAGCACAGCAGCCTGACTGTGTCTGCAGCTGCTAGCCCTGACGAAGAGAAGGGAAGTGGATTTGGAAGTCAGACAAAGCCTTTATTTTTGACTCTGCGTACAGTAAGGGCCTGGCACCGACCACAGCCACCACCAGACTGTGGCGAGGAAGCAGGATTTAGGCAAAGGTATACAGTTTAAAGCCTCCCCAAGGAAGTCAAGAGTCAGAGACAATACATAAACATGACACACTGTAAGACCAGATAGTTCTTAGATAATTGTTCAGTTTAAAGTTAGGAATGCTAGCTTTTTATATATTCCGGTCATTGAGTTACCTTTTCAATGCCGTCTAAATGGAATACAGCTCAGACAGTTGCAGTTTTAATGCTCTTTATCCAGATGCAGTGAGCCTTCAGTGACATCTAATTTAAAAAAGGAATTGTGCCAGTTCAGACAGACACAGTTACTTAAAAAAAAAGAGTGGAGTTAGAAGTTGTACGATTGTTGCCATGTGGTGTTATGCTCATTCACAGTGAAAACTTTAGAGCTTTTTCTGATTTGTCTGGCTGTTATTATCTTTAAATGTGGCCATATTACTGTCTAAAAGAATGGCAGCTTGCAGGGAAATCTTTTGACATGGCTCAGATGTGGAGAGTTTGCACCTTGACGTGGTTGAACTGTAGGAAAGTAGACCCTGTAGAATTCAATGTAACGACAGATGGAATACAGAACAGAAGAACTACAGCAAATACATTTATTGGCGTAGTCTGAATAAAACTGAACGTCTGTAAATATCTTTGTCTGACTTGAATAGTAGTCAAGTCAGAGCTTGGAGCAAGACCCAAAAAGTAATATAACAGTATTTAATGTTTTTAGTCTCCTTGCATGGTGCGGTCTCAGAGTTGGAAAGCTGTTTCTTTTGCGTTCATATCATGTGCATTTAATTCTCTGAAGTATTGGCTTTGCTATTTCTGATTCAAAATATGTTGTCCACAAACTAGATATTAGGTTCTGCTCCAACTCATTTTGTACATCAGTGTTACCAATAAAATCTGTTCCACCATCTGAATCTCCATGGCATGCTGCACTCCACAAGACTGCAATTTATTTCTCACTGGAGTGGAACTAGAACTTCACAAAACTATTTCCCATAATAAATATGCCCAGCCTTTATTCTGACCCGGAGGATAGCCACCTGGTGATTTATGTAGATCCTCCGAAGCTTTAATATACATGATTCTGTACTGTTTGGCTGCAGTAGCAACCATATTATCATGCAGACATTCTCCTGGTATGTGCAGCAAGTCAAACAATTGTAGAAGAAACTGTGAACATGACATCCCATCTATGAAAAAGGCTTCAATGATCCACTTTTTGTTGGCCATAAATAGTATGAATCATGACAGGGCAATGACTCAGCTTCAGTGTTACCCAATAGTCCAGCTCTATATATCATTAAACCTGCTCTAAAGCCTCTGTATCCATCTGGCTTTTCCTCTGCTTTGTTCATGGAGGTCTGAAATGTGAGCTCTCTGTTTACGCGGGGAACTCCGAGTTGACCTAATCTCTCCGACTCTGTGCGAGAGAGATCTAAAATGATGTCATGTAAAGGCAGCCCATTCAGCAGAAAATGTCACGACTTAGACCTCATTTTCTTCCGTTTTTGACTACTAGAGGCCCACTTCTGGCATATTTTCCTAATTATCTTACCTAAGCACCTCGGGGGACTTATGCCACTTTGAGGAGACTAAAGCACTGTTAAGACACTGCCAGTTTTTGCCACTAGAGATAGACACAGAGATCACTGGGGCCGTATGGGCGCTGTCTGCTTTCCAAAGAGGCTCCATCTGCATACTGGTTTGTTCGGGCGGTGATTAGCGTGAGCATGCAGCGGAGTGGCGCCTGGATTTTTCCGGAGCCAGCCTCTGCTCTGCTGGGCGCCATGGCTGCACAGAGAAATGTCTCTGTAGTAGTCAACCAGATGGCTGAACCACTCCTGCAGTTCTTCTATAAAAGCAGCCACACAAGAGCTGTTCTATGCTTTATTTCGAAGGGAATCTGCCGTCAGCCCATTTACAAGACTGACCGAATCAGCAGAAATAGCCTTGTGGGATATGGGGTCATTCTATGTGATAAAAAATACTTTTGAACATTTTAAATTAATTACTAATGAGGTCTAATGCATATAATCAAGGACATCTGTGCAAATCTTTGTATGTTATATTTCTGAGATTTTTAGATTTGACAAGGCTTTGACATGGCAAGACAAAATCAGGGCTGTTATAATATGTTGTTATAATAGTATATATATATATATATATATATATATATATATATATATATATATATATATATATATATATATATATATATATATATATATATAATAGACAGCAAAATGTTCCCTAAGACATGACTTGCAGTTTCTGGGCCCAACATTTTAACTTTATTTTTTAAATCTTTAAACATACTGCTTGGTGTAATGTATTAGTATTTTGTGTAGGAAAAAAATTGTTTGATTTTATTAATAGATTTTTTTTAAATAAAGGAGCTTTTGGGTGTGAGTGACAGCAACAGAAAATCAGGTAATGGAGCTTTAACTTGCAAAACACAGGCACATTAACATTTACTTATCACGTACTGTAATACTGTTACTAATTATAAAAAATTACAAAGATTGTCAAGACAGACAATTGCAGTATTGCCAGTCCATCCAGGTATTTATTTAAAGTACCTGCTCTTTGCAAACTCTTTTGATGGAAGCTGGTGATTCTGGTTGTGGCTTGATAAGTATTAAATATTGTAATTTGTGCCACCATAACTTTCCAATAAACCGCATCAGGCCTTTTAAACTGTAATCTAAAACTCATCTCAAGACTTTATTAGCAACTCTGAATATATCAAAAGAAATTAGGCTCACATTTTCAAGTTTATATAGCCAATATATGACAATGTAAGTAAATTTGTAAATGCAGTGAGAAGATGTTGGTACCTTGATTCAAGCTTTATTAATTAAGATATCAATGTAGAAATTTGGTTGGAACGCATTTTCTTTACATCCTTCCCATGGGATGTAAAGGCATAAAATTACCAATAATGAGACAGATAACAGTAAACTTGATATTGGCCATTTAGACATTAATAACATTTGAATCAAAAGCTGGTTCAGTGAAAGGCCTTTTTTTATTTCAAATAGGAGAACTTGTTTCATGAACGACTAAACCCACAAACGCTTTAAAAATACTGTGTGACCAACCAGCCTATTATCTGTCCTCTCACATTTTCTGTTCTGAACTGATTATAACCCAAACATAATGACATTGGCCAACCCTTATAGAAAGTGATGGGATTAGATTTCCAGCAGCTGTGGTCAGTGTCAGTAGTCAAGCCTGTGACTTTTCAAAGGCAGAAGTGATAGGTCTCACATGGAAAGACCTTAAAATGGTCCTTGCAGTTTAAAAGTGACTGTGAGGTCTCGCCCTAGAACAGGCTCATATCTGTATTGTCCTGTTTGCCGCCTTGAATATAAACAGTGCAAGATGTTAGCATTAGGGATTATGGCTTGGTGATGATGGTCAGCACTGCCAGCACTACTACTACATTGAAGAAAGAGCTTTCCATTGCAAATGTCTTGTTGCATTTAGCTCTTTGGCTGAGCACAGTCAATAGTTAGGCCATGATCCATATCGGTGGTTATTTGTGAATCCAAGCCAGATGAGCAAGTATAGAAGTGTTTTGATAATTTTCTGTGTACTCCACAATGCCAGTATGATCAGTATCTGTGCCCATCTCTCAGTAATGACACTTGTCCGAGCTGTTGTCATGGCAGTGTTCTTGTCTCTGGTCTAATTTGAGTTGTTGTGGCGGTGGTGGAGTGATTTCCTGCAGTCGGGAACAGATTAGGATCCGGTTTGTGCTCTGGGGAGAGGCGCAGCGGGGCCCAACCCCCCACGGACACCTCCTACCCCATCAGTACGCTCTCCCATACAAATCCAGCCCAACGCATTAGGCCCCTCTTTCTGCGAGAAAGATAAACAGCTTCATATTTTCTCTATCTGGCTGCCAGAGGAAACAGATAGTGTGCTCCCTGTGACGCACTGCCTAGTGGCTGCTAACTATAGGCCCACTGCTATAATCATGGATTTTCTTGGCCAAAGGATTGCTACAAGAAGCCCCAATATCCCATTACTGACCCCCATTGATCATATCACGTAATTGGCTGTAGAATAGGAAGGGCACAAAGCTAGGGTTACAATGGTAGACTAAGTTCCATAAAAGGGCAGCACATATTGATTTGCTCCACTGCTCGGGCTCTTGTTAATGATGCAAACAAAGTGGAACAGCGTGTCGTTGACTGCACAGGGAGGGAGAGATTATTTCCTGCCGCTCCACCTTTGGTTCAGTGGGCTGCCCTTTTGTCACTTGTACGACACGCTCAGATTTTGTGGTTTTGTGTTACAGTTCAATATATATAAGTGTTTCATCAAGGGCATACAAATAAAATCATCTAGTTAGATGGACAATAGTACTTGAAATATAGCTCCATATTAACATTAAATTATAGCCTGTGTGTTTTACAATTGCACACAGCTCTGCAGAGATATATGGCATTTGTGAAATAGAAATCAAATAATTATCATTTTAACATGCCAACCATGACATATTGTTAAACACTCAAATCCACTTAGTTTATCCAGACGTCAGCACTAGTTGCATTGAAGAGACCTCAGTAATCCTTGGTTCTAAAAGTAGCTACTGGACCTTCAAATTTTAATAATAAAGACTACACACTACTCCAAAGATAGACAGCTATAATGGCTACCCATTTGGAGAAACTATAATATTTTTTGAGCTTTCTCACGTTATTAAGTTTTATCAGAGAACTAAGCACCTCTGTTACGCTCACATTTTGGCCCCTTTTGTTTTTTTATCTAGCTATAAAGGCCTACCACTCTGGAATTATTGCTACTATTGACAAAAATGACCCATCAGTTTTGGGTGACACAGAGATGACTGAACCTCAGGGACCCTTCTTAGATCCTGAGCCAGTAATTTGGTCGTGGATATTGACTGGAGGATTAGGTGTTAGTATGGATATTTTCAAGGTTGTTGAGAAAAACATGAGCACCCGGAGAAAACCCAGGGAACACGACACATAGAAAGGCTGCATCATGAATGAGGAACATCCTTTGAACTGTAGCGCTGTGACAGTCCCCAACCAGTCACTTCTAAAACCAGAAGCAATTCTAGTGATACAAGGGCCCAAAGTAGGAAACAGCACATCATTGTTTTTCACTTGGGACCTCAGGCAACCTACTGGTTTGCCTAACCTTTCCAAAATCAACATGTCTGCCTTCAAACCCATGTTAAATATCTGTAATGTATGAATGTACAGTGGGTAGCTACATGGCTATGCAAGTAAACATATGCTAACATCAACGTGTCTTTTTGCAACTTTAGCATCATAGTGCTTTTTTATTATCTATATATATATATATATATATATATATATATATATATATATATATATATATATGTATATGTATATATATATATAGAAGAATGATTTTCTTTTGTCTGTTCTAGTGTAGTATAGTATTTATTTGATTAATTTCTTTTCCCACACACATTCCAAGGACACTCTGGTGAGATGTTTTGTTGAAGGTTATCGTCTTTAACCACCGGCCACATACCTGTCTTGACTGGCTCTTAAGAGACTGTACTTTGTATTCTGCAGCTTTCCAACCAGCTCTCATACATTCTTTACTTTCTGAATCTCCTCTCATTATTGGATCTTTCAAATACGCTGCCACCGTGCATGCTAATGATAAGGTAATTGTTGGAGTTAACAAAAGCCGGTAAGAGCTACTCAGAGCTTTATCAGCACAGGTAGTTATCGGAATTCACGTTGGCTTGTGCTGAACAGGGAAGATTAGAATGGAAGAGAGAAGAAAGCCCAAAGGAAACAGAAATAGGAGCAACAGATGGAGAGAACTGGGGAACATGGAAACACAAGCGTACATTGATACAGCATAAGTCTGCAAGTGGTGCTTTTGTGCATCCTCGGGAATACTAAAATGAAAATTCTTGAGGTGAGATTAGCTTTTCATGAAACAAGCTGATGACATGTATAAATATATCAGAAACCTCACAAGTTCCAACATTTTATCTGCCGCTGAGAGGAAAACTGATCTTTTTTTCCGTCCCGACAGAATTGACTGTCTCTGTAATGCAGTGGAGTTGTCTTGTCCGCCTTTGATTGATGATATTTCCAAAATCCAATTTCTCATAAGTGGCAGAAAGAGAGGACCGTCAGGTTTGCTTCCTCAATTCCATTTCCCTTAAGAAAAAAAAATGAAAAAAGTCGTTGCAAAACATAAAAAAACCTGCCAACCAGTTGGACCTTAGCATAATGAAAGCAGTGGCGTGTGAAGAGAGGAAGGCTAAACAATTTAGTATTAATGGTGGAAGCTCAAGGGAAACAAAGGCAGAGAAAGTGGGGTCTGGGAGAATCAGATGGAGGGGAAGCTTTTAGCTGATCTTTCTGGTGAAATTGAGCTTGTCTCTGATACTGACGTCTGCTGCTCATCTGGTTTAGTTTACCAATAGAAGACATGAGTTAGCTTTAACTAGACCCCACGCTGTGATTGTTGTCGCTCTGTTTGTGAAAATGGTGTCAGTTTTGTCTCATTCTTATTCTGATGTTACATTGTATGTCACATGATTGCAAATTAAAAAAGAAACGATTGAGAATGGACAGATTTAAAACATTTACCGCTAGAAAAATGCAGCCATTTAGCTATTGGAACTCCATATATTTTTGTTACCACCTTTTTATTGCTGCTTAATGATTAATGCTGAATAATTTTGCTCATTTACTATTTTTGCTATTTATCAACTTTATAAGTAGCTAATAAAAAAATATATAATTCTGGCCATCACTGACAAACGAATAATAAGATGTCACTAAATTGAGTTTATAACCAGGTTGATAATTGATACTGTAAGATGGTGGAATTTTTTTTCGAAACCTGCTGTTGCTTATGTTTGAAGTGCAAATGAAAATCTAACCCAATCTAATCTAACTAAATATTAGCATAATATATTTGTTCATCCAAATAATTAAAATAAAAGTAACAAAAAGAGCTTTACAAAAGTTGTTAGTACACATTTGTACATCTAGCAAACTTAAATACTCTACCACGGTCATACTAGGATTTGGCGTTTCTGGAGTGAATGCACCAGAGATGCATTCAATTAGCAAGAAAAGGTTTATTTTTCCACACAATCCCACTTTGTCATCGCCTTAGGCCTCTTATTATGTCCCACCTCAGAGCTTTTCATCACTCCTCTCTAAAGTGGAACAGGGGAAGATGTGAGCCAGTAGGTGTAAGAGCAGAGGAGGTGCACAAAGAGGAAGATGGATGTCAGCGGCCAAGGCAGTTCATCATCTCAGAAGCCCATCTGAGGGTAGAGCGGCCGGGCCAAATGTGATCCCGTACTCCCCTGTACTCCTCCGTCAAGGTCGAGTCATATTGGAAAATAACACAAACAATAGGTACGGGATGGGAGAAATGAAAGAGGGCTGCCAAGGGCAAAGACAAACAGGTCAAACTCAAGAAACATTCAGCCCCGTGGCTAAATGTTAGCCAGGAAAGTGGAAACAATCTCCACTAAAGGATTCCAACTTGAATGGGAACAGAAGTGACAGGGAAATTTCTCCAGCGACAATAGGCTATTGTCAGTGAATTAATGGTGAAGAGGGAGAAATCACAAGGGAAACAGATGGACCAGTTTCATTAAACAAATAAAGATAAATAGGTTGACTGAATGAAAAAGGCTAAGCTGTAGATCTGGGGTAATCTTCCAGGGTTCCTACAAGAAAGAATTTGCCAAGACAAATCCAGGAGTTTTTTCTTAACAATTCAGAAGAGCATTTTCTCATTAATGGTTACATAATTTACAATAGTAGACACAATTTTTTCACATATTTTTCACATACAACAGCCTTGGAGGAACAAAACCTTAAAATTTCAAATAGGTTTACAAAAGGACAAACAAATGATGTTTCATTGTTCAATTAACAACCCATTTCCGTTGTTTGTTTTGGAGTTCTTGTATTTTGTTGTAGCTTATTTGTTTGCGTTTTGGAATATTTTGTTACATTTTTAAAGTAATTGTTTTCTATTTTTGCTAAATTGTTTGTGTGGTGAACATGGTTGTGTTTTCAAAATTAGTTTATTTGTGGTCATATTTGTTTTAGTTTTATATTTTAATGCTGTTTTGAGCCGTCAGGACCACCGTACTGCAGTTCTGCGGAGCCCTAGCGAACGGCGTCACAGACTCTTGCTCACTGGATGCAATCTTTGCCGATTGATGCAAATTGGCTCCACTGTCGCAGAAAAATCAAACTGAAGTTCTCTTCAGTGCTGCGCCACACAAGGTTTTGATGTCAATATTCAGTCAGAAAATATAAGCCTTGTAGTCAGTAAAATTGTCAAGGGTTATAATGTTCTTTGTAAGGACAACTCCCTTGTCATAGTATGTTGGACTTGAGATCGCTAAAAACACATTTTTTATGTATCCCTTAAAAGTTGTTACCGTGCAAGTGGCTAAATCAATACAACAACAGCTTTGGTTTAATAAATGTACAGTAAAATCAACGTCAAATCATGTCGAAATGACTACATTTATGAATAGCATTTAGCCATTTTTTAAGATGTTGGTGGATCTAAAATTGTCACAGCAGTCTTCACAAACGATTTAAGAAGTTGTTGAGCCAGATCATCCATGTGGAACAAAGAAAAAAAAATCATGCCTCTGTACAACTGCAGACCAAAAAAAAGGGGCAGATGTCCTGAACGGAAATACACATTGATTTCATTTGTAAATGTAGTATTGTCTGACGGTCCTGCCTGCTCTGCTAGTGACAATTCTAAAACGTGACGGGGAAATGGAGCAAACCGAGGTGGACACAGTTGAATGAAAAGGCAAATGTAAAAGCAGAAGTCCGTAATTCCACAATTCTAATTTAGTCTACTGCACCTGCGCTGCACGCTCACATGGGATCAATGATGTGGAAAAAAACTTAAATTGGGAGGTGTCTACACTTTTACAAGGTTAAAACCAAAAGTGAATGTAAGACTTTTTGCTAAAATATATCCAACCCAAAGAAGCAGTTTGGGCTTGTCTTGATGGAAATATTGAGGAGAAAATAACACCTATTTCTTGACTCAGAGCAAGAAAATTACACAGCGTGCCCCTTACTGCGAGCACTTGACAGCAGCCCACACCCACTAGTTCTGAAAGTCATGACAGGAATGCAGCATTTGCACAAGGTTTTGGTCGGACTAACAGTGGGAAGTCTTGGCTTCTAGTGTAATGTCGGAGCCAAGCATTGTTGGACTCATCCGAAATGGGGATGGGCGCGTTCCCTTCTCTGTTCAGTGTCCAGATGTTTCTTGTTGTCTGGTTGAGTAAAGATGGGAGGGAGGGAGGGAGAAGGGAGGTGTCTCTGACCCAGCAAGATCCTGTGCCGAGCAGGAAGTGGGAAGCTGTGAATGTCCTTTAGTAAAGGAAAGGGGAAACCTGGATAAACTGACAGAAAGATGAATCAAGCCTGTCACTGCTGCTGGTGTTTAACAACAGCGTGTTCTTTTGTCAGACGGGGGTTTTACAGTCGGCTTATGGTTCTCAAAGGGATTCCAGCATACTTTGTGTGTGTAAATAAATAAAAAAAGAACAAATGTTGGTGTGATTTCGGTCTGTTAGTACCAATTATGCATGCATATGTAGACATAAGATTATTTTAAAAGGGTTACTCTTAAGTCCTTGTCAGACAGATGAGCAATTAATTAATGGCAAAAGCTCTCGCCTTAGGTTCACGTTGGTCACCACATGTTACAGGATGATAGAGCTCACAGTTGTAGAACCAAAGCTCATGAGAAAGAACCTTGGTCTGTTGTCTTTGATGAGTAGTTTTCAAGCTAAACAATGGGGAATGGAAACCAGAGGATTTAGCCGCACAGTTGGATGACATTGCAGTTTTAGAAGTATTTAATATTGCTGTATGTGGTAGTTCCAAATAGTCAGCGTGACTTAGCTGTGTGCTTGTCATCCGCTGATGTTAGACAAAAATAACACTGGCCACTTTAAGATGAGTAAAAAAGATGTACTTCTGTTGCAAACATTTCAAACTTGATGTTAATATGTTGTAGTATGTATAACTTTTTTATTTTATTTTTTACTAAGTTAGCTGTCACACAGTATTTCAGCAGCTGAGAAAATGCACTTGAAGCTCTCATCTCGTGCTGTTAGAGATGTAACAAAATTGCCAATGTTCTATAGCAAAGTGTCACAATATTATTTTGGACAACATTATTGGTAGGTTTTGGGGCAGAATTTGCAGTGTACCACACATAGATATTTATCTCACGCTCTCAATTGTACAGCAATATCTTTTGCTGCAGTCCTGACTTTATTTATTTTTCCTGCAACAAGGGACAAGAGTAAATTACCAAAAGTCAAAATTCTTATACAATAAATTATCAGACCTTTATAGACTTTGGCTTTATTGTATTGTGTGATTTTTCATATTTTTTTATATTGTTACATTTCCACATTACAATCATCATCATACTGTGGAGTTGTTAAAGTAGAACCATACTTAACTCACATAATAATACAGGGACGGATCCGGTCCAATAGCGAGATGTTTTCTTCTTTGGTTGACACTGTTTTTGAATGGTCATTATAATGTTGTCTGTGGAGGTTCTCAGTCATCCAGGACATATTCAAGGAAGGGTTTCAACGTGACGTAGGTTTGGAGGTGAAAACGTTTTATCAATCAACAGATGCCAGATTGTCCAGATGTCTTATCTTCATTTTAATGTTGTGCTTTGGAAGAAAACCTAACCAAAACCATTGACAGTAAAGCTTACATTATACTTGTCAGTCAAGTGTAATGGTTTGTCCATCCATCTTCTACCGTTTATATGGGCCGGGTTGCAGAAGCAGCAGTCTGAGCACTTCCTCCAGCTCTTCCGGGGGGATACCGAGATGCATAGTCCCTCCAGGTTGTCCTAGGTCTTCCCTAAGGTCTCCTCCCAGGTAAAACATGCCCGGAACACCTCCCCAGGGAGGCGTCCAGGAGGCATCCAAAACATATGCCCGAGCCACCTCAGCTGGCTCCTCTTGATGTGGAGGAGCAGCGGCTCTACTTTGAGTGTCTTGCCCAAGGACACAACAACAGTGTGTCAGTGTGTTACAGCTGGAACACCACTGGAGGTAAGAGTGGTTAAGTGTCTTGCCCAAGGACACAACGACAGGGGAGAGTGGGAATCGAACCGCCTACCTTTCAGTTGAAGGACGGATTTTCCAATCTCAATTTGTCTGATCTACATGTGCCTTGACTCTTCATGATGTATTGTTTGGATATTTTATATATACTTGATGTAGTCTGTTGACGCAAAAATTCCAAGCGTCTTTACAGTTTGACGAAATGTCAACAGTGCAGGACCAGGTTGTGAAACATGAGTGCCTTGTCGAGTTACTAAAACCCATTGCCCTTTGGCTCCTTATTATCTCGAAGTCTGAGCGTGATTGGATATGATAATGTGCTCTCAGTTAATCCACCCAACGCACCGGTTGAACAGAGCGCAGACTTATTGCATCTCTGAGGTATTTAATTGTCGTAAATGTCAGCTGCAGTGATGATGCTGTCGGGAGATCATTACACAACAATCCAACGAGACTTAATTGAGCCCGTGTCTAAACAGACGGCTGAGTGGCACTGGTGTTTGACTGGCACAACGGATATACTGTTTGGGTTTTTAATTTGTGTAATCACGAGAGCAGCCTTTCCAAAATCCCCATCATGGCTGTGATTGATATCTGTAAATCTGCTGCAGTGAGTTCATTCTGTTGATGAGTTAATGTTTTATCCCAAACATTGTTCCAAAATAAAAAAGTGTTTTTGATTAGCTGATAGTCATTTCATTATGGCCACAATGTCTCAATGCTCTGGTGCAGCTTAATCTAATTTAGGCAGGGGTCTGGTGATTTACATGTCTTGAGCTTGTGGCCGTAAAATCTGATTAGCAACATGCTGGAAATCCCACTTTCTTTGCTCACTAGCGCGTTGTCTGTATTTGTATTTACATTTTTTTTCTGTATATTTATCTCATACCCACTGGGTTGGAAAATGTCAGGGGAATAAGATTAGCTTCTACCGAAATGCATTCTAAAATAAAGTATCACTGCTTTCATATTATGACCTTTACATTGTCATACTAACACTAGTGTTTATATTGAGCATCCACACAGTACCAGCTTAGGAACAGCAGAACTTTAAAAATGCTTCTGCTTTAAATGCTTTTAATTTCAATGTAAACAAATGCAGTCTCTTAAGTTAGTGCTTTAAACTCGCTTTTGCTGCATCGGTGCTACTGGTCTTGAGGAAGGAGTTTGAGCAGACACTTCAAAATCCATAATAGACCCCCAGAGCTAGTTTTCATTTTTTTGGACATTTTGAGATTGGTGGACCTTCTTTGTATTCTATTTCAGGGGGTTCCATTTTGATAATTGGTTCTTTGTTGATGGCATACTGTGATTTAGTGCTTGTTTTGCTTTTGTCCAGTAGACTGATGTGCCTTTGTAGTAGGAGATGACATAAGTGCCATTTGTTGCATATTTTATTCGGTTTATCAAACTGAGATCCTCACACTGCATGCGTTTGTTAACAG
The DNA here is from genome assembly GCA_024349245.1 of Neodontobutis hainanensis. Lineage (NCBI taxonomy): Eukaryota > Metazoa > Chordata > Actinopteri > Gobiiformes > Odontobutidae > Neodontobutis > Neodontobutis hainanensis. The sequence goes on from JALDNG010000041.1 coordinate 9,029,354, forward strand.
ATGCAATTGACAAGAAATTTATATTACACTGTTTGTTAATACTTTGATTTTTGCAACACTGGTTATCATCTCATGACTACATTGAGGTTTTACATTTCTAAATATCCTACTATCCTTCCATTCTCATTATCTATCTCTAATTTATTATGTTTACACGTGCAGTGAATCTAATCTTAGCAAAATCAGCAAATTACTGGTGGAAAACTTATCTTTGGGCATTAACTATATCATTTTAAAATGTAGCACATAATGTATAACACTAAAAATGTTTTGAAGAACATGTTTACACTTGTTCACCCTACATGACTCCCCTGCAGCACAACTGCAAAGAACAGTGCACTTTCTCTATAGACTGATTGAACATCTTTTGCTGCTTGATGCTTCACTTTTCTCCCTCCTACGCCTCCTTAGATCAGTGGTAATTTTCGGTAATAAATCATTTACATTCTTCATTAGGTGTATGTATAAATACTGCTAGTTTGTTGTAAGTCGGAGAAGGGCTCAGCGTGTCAGCTACACCTGCATGATTAAAGATGTATTTGTGTGAGACGTCTCTGCCCTCCCCCTGAACGTGTGGCGCAGGGTGAAGGGTCAGCTGTCACCTCCGATATCCCAGCTCACCACTGGACCTATAGCAGTGCGAGGGGTGAGCTCTGGGGGTATTAAAGGGGAACTTCCAGGTCAGAGAGCTCCATGAAAGTGGACAGCAGGATGGGAAAGGCCTGGAGCTCTTGGACTCCCGCTGACAGGGCTGTGGTCTGAGCTTCCTCTAACATTAATTAATAGAGGCCTGTTTCCCAGCACCGGCCAAGCGGCGGAGGAAGAATCCACTAAAATATTCAACTTGATGTGAACATTACCCTTGGTTAAGGACAGGGACTTTATTTTTTAAACATTTACTAATGTGCCCAAATGAACAGTCCATGGGTTATGTGAGGACAGTGGTAAAAGTGTAATTTATATTAATCTATTAAGTAATCTATTAGGTTTGTTAAAGGTTTAGGAACGGACTCATAAACCTTCTTCAATGACAAGGCATACTATATTAACCTTTTGTCAGTATCATTCTCTGCTGACTGTGAAGGCGCTCTGTGGCATATAATTCAACCTTTGCTTTGCTTTAGTGTCTTTGCTGATGGGCCCAGTGGATTAGACCTTTAACTTTACTACAGTGGAAGTTCTGTGTCTCATCTGCCTGGTTAGATAAGACAAGTGTCGATAGACGATTACATAAAAGGTGCAAAAACATTGTTACAATTATTACTTTTTTTTAATATAAGACAATTATCTTCAAAAAATACACTGAAGTGTAAAAACAAATAATAAATGTAAAAAATAAATAATATTAATTATTTTTGTTTTAAATAATTTGGTTAAATAATTTGTTATAGAAATTATCCAGATAATAATAATTGATTAATAATATTGGAATGGGAGGAATTGTTTTTCTCATTTGTGAAATGTTGTGGTTGTCTTGTGTTTCTTCTGTTTTGTTTTATTGTATCATGTGGTGTTTTGATTTGAATGTTTAAAGGGCAACAATAAGTCTCAGACTTTGGCCTACATCCTTTTAGTCAATGTGATTTTTTGTTTGGAATTATTGTATTTTTTGTCTTTCTTTGTTCGCAATACTAAATAAACTAAACTAACTCTTTCACCCAATCAGAAATCAGACTTCAGCAAATGTTCTGCACATGTGTATAAACAATGCCTGGCTGCGTAAGTGAGCTGTAGATGTTTGTTGGCTCAGGTTTGTTGTCTAAAGCTTATGGTAAATGAACCACGGGATTCCATTATTGCTTTGGTTAATGGAAAAATACAAATAACTTCAAAAGCTGACAGAAAAGTCAAAATGACTTGGCGCTTCTGCCTAAACATAACCTTCAAGTCATTTGCGTCAGGCTTTTTTATTGTAAATATAAGATGCTATAAGGCACCTTCATCTCACAGTTTGATTTTGAACAATATTTTGGTGCGTTTTTGCTGGGTTTGCACTACTGCACCAAACAGAATCTACAGTTATTGTCTCACAGGCTTTTATCCAAATGAAAGTAATAGCTGCCCTAGTTTTCACTGTACACACACACCAAGGATAAAACGCTGCAGGAAGAGTGTGGGAAAGCAACATTTTAAAGCCGCTCTAACCTTGAAGTGCTTATATCTTATTATTCTACACGGCTCTGGGAACAGAAAAACACTAAACCGTCTATCTACAGAAGAGCAATCAAACAAGGCGAGTCCGAAGAAAACGACATTTCCATTTTCTTGTCTTGTTAATGACAGGTTTCTAGTGCCTCAGGACAAACCAGGCTAATGAGAAAAACAATGGGATGGCTCTCCGAACAACAAAACACAACGGGATCACGGGATCCACTGCTTGGTATTTTATGCCTGCATTAACGATGCTCTTGATTAATCGGCTATTTTCTTTGCAACGCCTCGGGGAAAGGCAGCTTAAAAGTTTTAGCGATTTAGCATCTGCTGGCGAGGGTTGGACGCTGAACTTGTTCGTAAGATGTTGGTGCATTTTTTTCCCCCACAGCTGTGTCCCTAAATGGTTGATTAAACCGGGATGGGACCAAAAGTGGTGTTCTGTGAAACTTCTTTGCTGCATCTGCTTCATGAATTATTGACTGTACTGATGTCCTCGGATTTGTTTTTAGGACTTCCACAGTGGCAAACGGACACTGTCGCTTTAGCAACAGAAGGCAGCAATTTGAGTTCTATTTTAAAATTGGGAAGCTATTTTACTTTTTAAAAAGCTGATACGTGAGAACAATCCAGGACAGATGGACAATGGAGATGCTTAATCTGTTTTCAAATCCTCCTTTTGGACCAAGCCTTTTCATTTCTGCAATAATAATGGTAATTTTTTTCTGAAGTAGCTGATGGGCCAACTGCATTCCCAAACAGCAGTTAAGATATTTAGCATACAGTGATTAGGTTAATGTAATAGTTCAGTATTTTGATAAAATTTGTTCAATGCCATACTTATGCATACGCTTAGACTTTTATAAACAGTTGATCTCATACGTTTGGTGTATATTACTTTTTTCTGCAGATCCTTTGACAACCACAAACAGATCACAGGTGAGGATGGTTTACCTTTAGTAGCCATTCAAACCTGTTTGTGTCACGCATATTATCAGGCCAAAATCAATGTAAGTATGTATGTATGTAAACTTTTGATCAGGGTCATTTGGGTAGTTTCTGTTGTCATTATGATTTAAAAAGAGTAAACACAGTTGTTTGACTGTGAAAATTTGACTGTGTTGAATAAATGGCTTCAGCCAACCACTAACTATGAGTGAAATTTGTGTTCATATTCTCTTAAAAACATGTCCAGAAAAATCACAAAACCTTCCAGGATAAACGTATGAGCACAACTGTTTATAAAAGTGTAAGAGTATGCATAAATAACAATAAGTGGCTTCAGCCAACCACTAGATATGAGTAAAAAAAAGCTTTTGGTGTTATCATTTATAATCACAAATTCTGCCAAGTTATGTAAACAACTGTACTACTATACAACTATACTATGCACTGTTCAGACCTTTTCTGATATACATATCTCATAGATCTCTTTTTAACAAATACTGGGCTATTTTAATAAGTGAAAATTTATTATTTAAAGTTGATGTCTTTTAAGGACAGTACACTGGAATAAACATGTTTTAAAATGACCATAATTTGGTGTTTAGCATTCTTTTTTTAGTGGTTTTCAATTCTAAAAACCTACCAAAAGTTTGTGTTTGTGCCATAGGACAAAGAATATTCTCAAGGTATATCATAGATTTAAATGCCAAAGTAATCACAGTCTCGAAAACACTGATGCCATCCCATATCCTTGTTTGTGAGTATTCATCCGTGAATATCTTGGATGTTCTGTATTAACACATCTGACCAACTAAACAAACAACCAACCAAACAAACAAACAAACAAACAAAAAAAAAAACAAAGAATGAACCAAACAAAAACCTGTGTTTATTATGCAACATGGTTCTTGTTCTGCAATATAATCTGGGCGGTTTATTGAATTGGAATTGCGATTATGGTTTTGGCTTTACTGATTGTGAAAACAAGTCAAGTGTTACTAATGATTGTGCCCTATGCCGTGTTGAGGCATTGGTTACAAGAATGTGCACAATGAGCATCTACTCTGAATTCCTGTCTTGACTATGCAGTAGAAGTAGTAAAAGTAGTCCGGGTAGTCTTTTTCTTGTCATTATCAGGCTGATATCAGTCAACCTAATCTTTCCAGATGCTGAATCCCCTGCCACCGCTGGAAAATACATTAAGGGTTCATTTCAGCCAAACTGTTTCAGCCAAAGTTAAGCGTTACAGACGGCCCTTTTATTTGCGTATGTTCCCACAACTGTGCGCATGGTTGAACACTGCAGCGCTGTTTCCTCCCAACCTTCTCCGCTGCTCTGCGCGACGTGTGTGCCCCTATTGTTATGGCACTTTCCAGTGTTGATCTAACAAGACGGTTGGGTCGCTGCACGTGCTTCGTACGGAACGGCAAACACGCACTAAACGGGGGATTGCCTGAGGAGGAAGCATGTGCCAACTGATGGATTTAATGTTCAGCAAACCAACAGTCACATCTTTCACTAGAGCGTAAATGGAACTGGACCCGAAGAGGTGGAACATTTCCTGTTGGTGTTTTAAAACAAAATACAGAGAGAACAGATATTTACAGGTGACGTGACAAGACCCGCAACAATTGAGCGGATATTTGATATTCAATATATGTATATTTAAATGTGTGTTGTAATTTATTTAACCATACTATATAAAAGCTGCCATGGTTAGGTCAGTGACAAACGTTTTTGTTTTAGGGCAAGTAAATATGAAAAATTCCTGATTAGAAAAAAATATTTTAATGTTTAATAATTTCTTAAACTGACCAGTGAAAGATTGTAATTGTGTACAGTGATAAATGCACATTTGAATTGAAAATGGGTGTTAAAAGTAAATGTAAATTGATAAACCAATGGTGAAAGTTTATGGTTACTGACAGAACTGACCCCAGAAGGGCACTGGGGGGTCATCAACACAACTTTTTTTTACAGAACTTAAACAGACAAGATACATATTGAGATGTAACAGTGTGATATAAATGTGTTGTTGCTTAAACCAAAATGTGTCACTGACACATTATTGAGACATTATTTGAGACAAGAATTGTACAGATTCAACTTACAAAATAGTAATAATGATAGATGCTACCAACTCCTAAAGCTATCAGCAAACAGACAAACTGAACACACTAGGTTTGCTCCCACTTTGACGTAATAAGCAGTATCCACTGTGGAAGTAATCATTTCTGTTCAAGTACGAAACAAGTGACTGCTGCCCCTTCCTTTCATAGACCTCACATCTCACACAAAACCCACCATATTGGATTTTTCCGTATATTTGCACCAACGCAGACACTGTGCCGGTGCTGAGTCATCATCCATATTTAAATTATTCATTAAACCTCCAGCCGGATCCGCCCGCGTTAGGCTTTCTGATCAATTCCTCAATGTAATAGCATGTGTTCGGCCTCTGCACACTTTCCTCCATCCGCCGGCAGTAACCAATCACCGTGTTTGTTTTGAGACGGGAAACTATCCATCACGACGTGGCAGCGAGGGCGGATTGTTGAGAAATGAGCAGTGGGCAAATACGACGGGTGTGTTTTGGTGGAGAATGTGTAGGGTGTGGCGTTGAAGCAAAAATGTATAATACTCAATATTTTCAGATCTTTAGTTTCAGGAGATAAGTCTGTTTTACAAAGGAACAAATAACACATTCCCTACATCCCTACGAATCTTGGTGGTTCAATTCCCACTTTCCCCACAGTTTATACTGTCGTTGTGTCCTTGGGCAAGACACTTAACCCCCCTTGCCTCCAGTGGTGTTCCAGCTGTAACACTGGACACACAAGCTTAATGTCAGTCGCTTTGGTTCAAAGCATCTGCTAAATGAATAAATGTAAATGTAAAATGTACGGCTTACCCCAGTCACACCCAGAAACCAATGAGAAAGTGTTTTATAACTTTTGATGGCGAAAGTGTCTAAATGGTGTTGACCATGTTCAAACCATGTGGGATTTAAAACGTAGGAGGAGTTAAAATACAAGGACATTATTTGGGAGCTTCACATTTTCAATCCAAAGTAGTCATTGTTCTGTTTGCAATAGGCTGTGGTCACCATAGGCTTTTTAGCTCATGAGCTCATGAAGCTGTGTCAAAAATGTCTTTTGGCTACAACAAAGTAATGTCTCACTTCCCATTGACTTTTTTTACACATGTGGGGCATGGCCAACAATGTCTGTGGGAGTTACAGCCGTTTTAATGATTTTTTTTAACACTAAAATCACCCTAAGACTAATGATAATCTTTTTTTATAACTTTTAATGTTATGATGATCATGGACTGAGTCTAAAGCCTGTCAGATAAAAACCCTGGGACAAGTTTGTCAAAGTAGGAGGGAACGATTTAAAGGGTCACAGCTTTGAATCAAAATGGCCATTTTTGGGGAGTTTTTTTTTTTACGTTTAAATCCTCAAAAATGCTATTTAATTGGCGGCTGAATTCTCACAACTCACACTCATCCACCCTTGCCCCTTGTGAGCGTACTCTAATAATAGAACTAAAAGGATTTTGCTGAAGAAATGAGTGCTGTGAAATAAAGATTTAACAGAACAGAGTCAATGGGTCTTTTTGGATAAACAAGCAGTTTTTCTCTAATAAATTAAATTAAACCCAAAGATTAATTTAAAATGATTTGGTTTATGTTTAGACTCTTTAAATAGACTGTGTGTGTTCATAAGGTTGAAACTATGGTGGAGGAAGTGAAAAGTGGCAGCAGGTACAGAGCTGGACTTTGTCTTGTTAGCTCAGTAGGTAAGGTTTGTTAAATTTTTTTGCTTTTATATGATCTTTATGACCTGCATTTGATTGCTGCTCTGATTGATGGCCAAATGCAACGCTAATAAAACAGCATTCATGATTGTGATTGTAGCTCACTGTTAAAGTCTGTTACCAATTTAAAGAACTCATAGAACTTGATTTGACAATTTACTCTGCAAATCAATATTTTGGGAAACTATCCTCCATATTCATCCGTTTCATGAACATTTCTGACAAAAACGGCTCTATTACCCCTCACTTTGACACCCGGATGTTATCCTTTGCTCACAAAAGTGTTTATCTGTCCGTGGCCAGATGCCAGAGGAATGTTGGTCCACTTTAAACTTCTTTATGCAGTGTACCCTATTGCTTCAAAAATAAATCACCACCACCAGCAGCAGCTTACATAATCTCTGCCTGCGGTTCTCATCCCACTCTATGTTCCCAAAACTGTCAGATATGTCCAAAGCAGAAAAGAAATTTATTAAAAGCAATGCATTTTTGTGGCAGCTTTTTAGTTCGCAACAGTGCTTTTTAATCAGGGTTTGTCTCAAGACTTTGAGGAATAAACAAACTTTGATGATGTTTTAAAGATAGTTTTACCTTCTTTTAGTTTTTATCTTCTTAGATCGTTTCTGTAGGTAAAAAAAAAAAAAAAAAAAAAAAAAAAAAAAAAAACAGGTGTAGAGAAGGATGTCAGGGAATTCATTTTGTATCGTAAAGTGTTTAATGCTTGGATTAGTTTAACATTTGAAACTGACATTTAGGCCCATTACAAGTACCTTTCTTCAAGTGTGTCCAAATGCCAGAAAGATTTGTAGAGTTATTTGTAATTTGCATTTCCACACACAGAGCAGATCGAGGAGCACTTATTGCTCAATAGAAAAAAAGCTTGTACATTCGTTCCCATGACTGACCATGATTTCAGATCAAATCTAGGTCCATCTTCTTCTTTAAAACATGCACATTGGTTTAGAAGTTTACAAGTTGTCTTTGTTGAATCAATGCAAATGTGAATGGTTGTCTTTCTATAAAACCTTGTTCAAGGTATTTCAGGAGAATCACGTCCAAGCCCTCTCCTGACCTACGTGTTTGTTGCACATGTCTGGAGATAATCTTGGTTGGTAAAGAGATGAGAACGACGTGTGCAACAGCTCTCACTTTGTTTCCTGTTTACCGTCATTGTCAAAATAAAATATATCTTCAATTCTTGTAGTTTTTTTAACATTATTAAAAGCCTTATGTCATTGCAAACATTCTTTTACCTAACATACAGTATAACTTCAATTCAATTTTGGCACAACATAAAAAGCATTATAAATACCTAAAGGTTTATGTGACGCTTTTTTACGTTATCTATTTTTATGGATGGATGGATGGAGATGGATATTTTGTTGTTAGGAGACCGAGGTAGGGCTTTAAATAGATTTTGTTCTGTGAAACGTTTACTTTACTTGAAAGTACCCTCTAACACACATCTGGTGATGTTAAAAAGCATCACACCAGGCATTACTTTTTCCTGATGCATCCTTTTTAAGATAAGACTTCTCCAGACAAATGCACTTCTTCAGATCCCTGCATTTTATTAAGTACAGCCCATTATTCTGTTATGAGCTATGAATTATAGAGTTCCCACTGCGTCTCCCTTGATGTGGCGTGGCTCTGATTTAATGCTGGGAGCTGTTAGTGTCCTCTCTTCGTCTGGCCGCCCCACTCCAGACCAGTGCTCTAATGGACGGGAAGATAAAACCCAGCGTGCTCAGAACTAATGGCTGCTAATGCAAGGCTAAAATAATCAGAGAGGAAGAACCGTGGGGAGGAGGCATTTCCGGTCCTCTGGCATACGTGCCGGGTCAGGGGATACAAATCTAGGAAGGGGCTGGCCCCGGTGACCATTGGGACTGTGTTGACCCCAGTGGAAGGAAGTTGTGATGTAACTCCTCGGGGAAAGGTCTAACTGATGAGATTAGAGCTAATGTTGAGGAGAAAATGGTTAATTTGATTACAGATAGAGATGGGAACTTTTTTAGGTTGTTATCTAACATCTTACGACTGAGTAAACAAAACAGTTTAGCAATACTGAGGACAAGTTTTGTGAATTAGAGTTTAACTGTGCATTTGACGTTTCAGGGCCAGATTTGTCCCGTGCTCGGGTGGGTTTCTTCTGGGCGCTCTGGTTTACCCCACCAATTTCCCCTTGAGGATAATAAAGAGAAATATAATAATAATAAATAAAATGTGCGCATGCAAAGAAGGTGCATGATGTTTCTATTTCACAGTTGGCCATTTCATTCTACATCAGTTACGCTATCCATTTGGTACAACTCTGAATCACACGAGTGTTCCTTGAACCTGCAGCAGGAGGAGGGGGGGACGCAGTGGATTAGCTCCTTACAGTAAATCTATAATCAGCAGATGGAGTACAGCTGTAGCGTTAATGAATAGTTCATTGGAGGGAACTTTGGACTTTTATCAATTGTGAAACATTGGAATAATGAACCTTACGTGTGGTTAAGACTTTATAAAAGCACTTACATAAGGAAATGAAAAGTATATTGTTCTTCTTTCACTTATCATCATCATAAATGTTAAGATTAGTTTTACTTCTTTAGGACAGCGTATAATGTACTAGAGCACAAATGCTTGCACCAGATTATATTTTAACAGCCAATTTCCATCCGTAGTCCTATATTGTACACGTTTTTAGTGGTGGGGGAAACCGGAGTAACTGGGGGAAACCTACGCAGACACAGGGAGAACATGCAAACTCCACACAGAAAGGCCCTGTCCTGGATGGGAGTCAAACCCAGGACCTTCTTGCTGTTAGGCCGGGACATTAACCACTTTTCCACCGTGCCGCCACAGCCACGTAACGATAACATGCTTGAGAGGTAGATGTTGTGAATCCGACTCAGCCAAAGCCAGGCACAAATGGTCAAGGCAAGCATTTTGTTTTCTGTTTAAAATGTTGGCTCTACTGAAGAAAACTTGTTTTGCATATGCATACAGCCAGGTATTACATTAGGAAAGATGTGTCTTGCATTGTCACAACACATACATTAATCTGGTAAATCTGGCCCTACACTTTTGTTGGAATACCATACCAGAAAGTAAATCTTCAAGTGTCACAAGTCAACCAGATGTTAATTGTACAACCATCCAACTCATGGCATATTTAGTGTTTATTAGAAACTACACCAAATGCAGTCAACATCTAATGCTGCCTTCTGTTTGATACAGCATTTACATAAGAATGTATTTTCAGACTTGAACCTGCATATGCACTAAGGCTATATAATCTCAGTAACTGCATTTTGAGTCACTCCGGTGAACAGCGCACACACAGAGCAGCTGCTTCCAGGCAGCTCTCTGAAGTGAGGGCTCACCAAATGTATATTTAAAAAGCTTTATGTTCAGGTTTGACCGTTTTTTTTGTCATGGCATTTTAACATTGTTGCACATTTTTGAACTGTAGTGTAACAAATACAAAATACACACTTTTTTATTCCAATGCTGAAATGAAAGATTGCCTGTTGCATTGTACGATTGTAGTGTGAGCGTTTGGCATGGAAAAAAGATAATCTCTTCTTGCGGCTCTAAATTTGTATAGTATGTTGCATGGTGAGAAGGAATTGAAAGATGATATCTCTCAATGAGGGACCTTAAAATTGTACAATGCTTCTACGACAGATATATCTGTAGAGATGAGGACGTTTCATGTCCATCCTCTGTTTGGGGGATAACAGCTTGCACATTATTTTCAAAGACTGAACTGCAATAATATAGTTTTCCATGTCTTATGCTTACTGTAAACATAGATGAACAGATGAAGCCTTACTGCCTTTCATGCCCCCCTGGAGATGCTATGTTAGCGACTGAGGTGCAACAAGAGTCCAATAGCAACCTGGAATTGGAATTGCATAGTAGCACAAGATATCATGCCATTTGTGACACAGCACTGAACTGTTGCAGAATGTTTTGGGATGGTTTTTAAGTCTAAAAGTAATTGTCCCAAATGTGGACAATAAACAGTTACCTACTATTGTTTCTCTATGTTTGTATGATTGTGCTTTAGAAAACTCCAGACAAAGCTTTGACTATACAGTATATATAAAAAAAGACAAAAACAATATGGTTAGAGTGACTTGTAACTGTACTGTACCGTATTTGTCCTTTTTCCCATGCCCTTCTATCGGGATCACCCATGCCCCTCTTCGGCTCTGGAATTCAGTCTTTCCCAACCGTCTTTAAATATTTACATAATTATATTAGTGTCATAAATGTACGAAGTATGAGAACTTGATAACCAGTCTTTACTCACGGCTCACCCTTTGCACCGCTCTTCATATTGTTCCAGTGTTTATGTCTCCATAAGGGAACGGTAAATGCAGACACATGGCTCCCACTCTTTGACCTCGTATATTAGCTTTATGGATCTTGTTTTATGCTCCAGGTCCAAAGCCTGACTTTTATTAGCGGCGAGAAGCGATTAGTCTCTGTACTTGTTTAACAACCGCTCAGCTTGTGTTGATTTTTTTTTTTTTTCTTCTCAGATCTTAACTTCAGACATAATTAGCTAAGCCTGCCCGCGGCGTTGTGTAAGTGTATGTGGTGTTTGTGTGCTTATGTTCAGACAGGTCTTTTTGAAAACGCTGCTGTTGCATTGGTGCAGAGGAAGTTGGGGCTGGAGGGGTGTTTATTTTTAGGGAAGGCAGGGCTTTTCCTTCTTCGTGTAACTTTTTTACAGTCGTACAAACAGGCGTTGGAAGCCTCTTAAATGATTTCATGTCTAGGCCTGCGTGACTACAGTTTATGGAAGAGCTGCGTCTGTCAAAGTTGGCTCAAGTTTTGGGAAACCCCCAAATACTGCTGTGGTTTTATTGGTGTTTTGTGATGACAGTTGCAGCAGCTGTGGAAGTGCTAACATGCTTACATATTTTGTCATAGTTTTGGGACCATATAAATGATGTAACCAAGACCACGTTAACAGACACGACCGAGACCAAGACGTTTAGAGATTGAGACAAAGACCAGAAAAAGAGGCCAGGGAATGATTCAAATATTTGGACAGTCCATTCTTTCCACTAATGAAAGATCTTTGATGCTTTGGACTGTAATCTTTTTCCTTCCATTCACAACAATGATATTGATAAATTAATCAGATGTGGCTTTTTAAAGTCATCTGTGTCCAAGACAAAAGTGTTCTGAACGCTCTCCACTCACCCAAGCTAATCCTGGCAGACGGGTCTTAGGTCTGGCTCTGTGGAGGTTTTCTAAGAGTTAAATGTTGTTTTTTTCTTCTCCACTGTCGCTGTTGGACTTGCCCAGGGGATACTGCTGGCTTTTCTTTTGTATGTATCTGTAAATTAATTTTTGTTCTTATAGTCACTTGTCAGTCTGGATTCAAAATACGGTCTTACAGCAGAACCCTTTTTTCTATTGTAATTACAATATCTTCAGCTGGATATGAGCAGAAGATTGTGTCTGTGCAGCACAGTATATTATATATATAATCTTCTGCAACATAATTGATTGATTGACTCGTTCCACACTTCAGGTTTGTCACTCTTACTGTTGTCTTAGCAAAGATGCAACAAATATCTCTCAAATCCCTCTAATACACTGTACACTGTAGACTCAACTTGCAGTTCAAAGTTGTTTTGCAAACCAGACTGTGCCACATGAACTGGGCAGAAAAAGGAGAAAAAAAGGAAGAATATAAAATTTCTAGGCATTTTATTGTATTCCCAGTCAAATTATTCTTGTTTTATCAATAACAACTACAGGTGCAGAACATAAAAACTATTTCCTAATGTGAAAACAACATGCTCAGGAGGGTCAGTGGCACTCGTGTAGTCTAGAATGTACTATATCAACTAAGTGTTACTATATGGTATTCTAATATTGTAAATAATTTTATCATTGCAATATTCAACAAAGATCTCTGTGTTTTATCCTTACGAGACAAGTTAAAACTTTCTACCTGTCATTATGGTTATATCTTTTTCATACAAACACAGCTATTTATTTAAATTTTTACCAAAGGCAGAACTTCCTTTTTTAGACTCCAACTAATATGACATCTAAAAAACAAACAAAAAAACAGTGATTAAAATGTACCTGTTGTAACTGTGTTATTTAACTTTTTTTGTTAATTGTCTTTAGATGGTAGCTTTAACATCTGTTTGATCATTTACGTGTCATCCTGTTAATTCTTTCTGGATTAGTGTGACTCTGAAAAGCTGCTGGACGTAGACTGAACTCAATTCATTTTTTTCCTGTTGCTGGGATGAGATCAGGGAGTTCACTGTGGCAGTTGTTGGCTTTAAATTGAGGTTAGTGCACAGGCCGACTCGCCTGAAAAAAGTCTGCTCCAGCCCCGAGACCATCGCCGTGACAACAACACCCACTGGTTTCGCAATTAGTATTCAGCCACTCGCCGGTTATCAACATGTTGGGGCAGAAGCCATCTTCAGAGCTGGTGTGAGGAAGGAGAATGTCCTTGTTCAATCATTTGTGCCCAGCTTTAGTTCATGTCATGTTCTATCCACCTGGACCTGCCTTAAACAGCTTAATTAGAGGTTAGCAAGGTAACTTTAGTCTTACGTTTGCATTGTAAGTGTCAGAAGAATTTCTTGTTTGTATCTGTCACTCTTTCAGTCTAAAGTTCCATTTTTAAGGTCCTAGAATTATTTTAGTAGTTTTGTGCCGTCTCAGCCCAGAAACCTCCTGTATGCTTTTGTGATTGATTGTTGAATAAAAAAGTTGGTTCATGTCACGTTCTTTTAAGTTTATTTACAAAAAAGAACAACAAGCTCCTCGAGCAAGCAACTGGTCTCACAAAGGTCCAGCCACAATCCTGAAATACAGGATGCAGAAAGGGTAAAAGAGGGCAAAAACATCCATTAAGTTAACAGGACAGTTAGAGGAGAAGTCAGAGAGGATCAGTGCATCTAGTGAGATCCCCTGGGAGTCTAAACCCACAGATGCAGAACTTGTGGCTAGCCTAGGCCAGCCTTAACTATAAGGTTTAATTAAAAATGGAGAAAGAGGTGGAGAGTCCACAGAACAGAAGAATGATAACTAAAGGTTCTGGCTCCCAATTAATCATTATGTCTAAAAATGTTCATTTGGTCATCCATGAAAGTTAACTTTTTTGTATTCTTATGATCAGACCATTGTTTACCTTCACATGTTTCGACTACTAAAGGAGCCCCGAGGACGATGACGGGACGAGGGAGCATAAATGCTCTCTTCCACCTGGGACACTGTCCTTAGGAAGTTGAACAATAGAGGACGACATTAGCCTGTATAAATCAGAGGACACGTCACAGTCACATCACGTGACTCTCCTGAGGAAGACTGCAGGAAGTAAACGCCTAAAAACATTGGTCTGATTATAAGAAAACAAAAAAATTAAACCCTAATGTCATCACTGCACCGCCAATTTGTCCACTGCTGTAATATTGTGGGTTGAAAGTTTAATTTAGCCTCGATAGAATGTGTTAACGACTCTCTTCCTTTTACCCTCCAAAGATAACAGCTGGCATTAATACTGACCACTTGAGCTCCGTTCTCCGATGTCACGTTGTGATGGCAGGTCTGAACAAGGCCACAGAGACAAAGGCGGCGTGTGACTTATTTCCCTCCTGAGCATAAAGCCTACTCTCCCGGCTGTATACTGTCGATAATGAAGGTGTGTATCATCTGAGCTTATAAAGCAAATCAGCCAGAAACGATTTGAACCTCATTGGCCTTTATGAAACCATTTGCTCTGCTTTACTGCTTGGCTTTATTGTCTAAACAACAGCATCGTGTGATTCTGCAACAGGCACCCAAAGCTTCTGCACATCTGCAGCTACACAGAGTTGCTGTTGGCACCGCTGCCTACGAGCCGTAATGGATGATATTTACATAGTAGTTTGGATAAGAGAGTGGTGCCATTAGAAAGATGGATCGGTGGAAAGCGGAAGGGGATTTATCACAAAGGCAAAGCTGGTGTGAAAAATGAGGGACGTCTTTGTGCTCTCATTCACTCGAGGTGTGTTCTGTGCCAACACTATCTCTCACTGTAATGTATTGATGTATTTTTCAGGAAAAGTGGATAAAGTCCTGTGTTGAAGCAGTTTATAATATTTTAGGAGAAAGTTGTAAAATAAGGTATTTACTAAACTTCAAGCATTTATGTGGCCCTTGTAGTGAATTATAAATGACCCAATTTGAAAATATATTAAGATCCTAAGGAAAGACATTAACCATTTCTGTTGCATAATGTTCCTTTTTAATTAACTAAATGATGAATGAATGTCGACCAGTAAGCCCTCTAGTGAATGTGAGTTTAACACCACTGCCCCCCCACCAAATTATCAAAGTAATTTTTTTACTTTTGTTTGAAAAGGTTTTGTGTACCCATCCACCTCCCAAACTCACACCTGGGCTACACATATTTTTTAAATGTACACATCTATATTTCAGTCTGAAAGCATTACTTTTGTTGGTCATTGGGGGGAATGTAAAATGAATACAACAAATCTCCGAGCCTGGTTGATTTGTGAATATGTCTTGTCTCTCTGGGCGTGGCCTGGCTGTTATACTCAGTCACGCCTGGCCTCATGATGCTTCTTCACTCTTGCAAATGGAAAAGCTGTCCCATTATCACCGCTCTGGCAGAGGCTCTGTCAGCCACATATCTTTCTGTTTTGTACGGGGCTCATGCTGTGCCTCTTTGCATCTTAAAGAACCTCTGTTTGTGAGGTTATCACTCTAATGCTTATCTGGCCATTTTGCATTATCGGTGGAACTGAGCGAGCATTGTGTTGTTTTTTTCTGATGCCTGGTAGTGAGATGTTAGTGTTGTTATTCCACATGGATGAGCACAGTTCAAAAGGAGGAGGAGGAAGAGGCCGCGCTGTTGTCATGGATCAAAGATTGTCTATTCGATGATAGAAAGGCAGTTAACGCAAATGGCCACATGAAAATTCAGAGCAGATTTTCCTTGCCTCCAGGCTTTGAGGCAATTTGTGTGAATAATATGGCTGCCATAAATACATCTCTCCGTATTTTTCGCTTTTGTTTTATTTAAATCTTATTTGCGAAGATAAAGTGGTCAATTTTCAAAGCACTTTTTGCAGACACAAACAAAAAGGGGTGCCCCGATATCTATTCTTCCCAAACTGTGCGATAATGTCAGACCTGAAGTGGTCACCGACACTAAACTAACGTTATCAATACGGCTCTGATAAAAGGAAAGGCTGCTTGAAGGTGGGATCTGTTGTTATTGATAAATGAACGGAAAAGAGATGCCTCTGCTTCAGGAAACAACATTTAAGACATATGATATTTTTATGGCCAATACATTTGGAACTGAATTAATGAAAAAATATATTTTTATTTTTTTCATTATGCCCCATGTACTTATGTCAATGGGCACTCCCCAAATCCTCATATGTATTATTTTTTGATTGTTTGTTTGGTGATTGGAGGCAATTGTCAAAGTAATGGAATGAAATTCCTTTCATGCAAAACTGGAGGTCTCTGGCCGCATGTTTTTTAAAATAAAAGCCCCTAAGTCATTGGTGTCCTGTGTGTTTGCAGCAAGTGTCAGTGCTAAAGGAATCCAATATTCAGCAGCAGTCAAAGTTAGATACCTTATCGGGAACAAAATAGCATTAGCATCATAGCCATATAGTGAGGGTGAGTTTGAGAAAACATACACGCTGAAGGCTGAGATCATGTGCCTAAAAAAAACAACAATCATTTCCCAAATTTAGCCTTTTTTATTTGTGATTGATGAGAGCTCTGAAATGTTACAATGTAACCGTATTTCTTATTTCTTTGAATTAAAACAAAGGGAAACTTAGGTCATTGTCATTATTCTTAGCTTGTTATGCTCTTATTTTACTGGTCCAGCTCATTTCAGATTAAATTGGGCTGTATGTGGCCCTGACCTAAAATGAGCTTGTCACTCCTGGGGGAGTGTCTAAGGGATATAGTGCATGTCTGCTGGTCTTTATCAGTAACAAAACACTCGGACACTACAGTTTTCATTCAGTAAAATTGCTAATGCACAGTTGGTTTGAGGTTAATATAAAAGCAAAACAAAGCCATGTATTAATATTAAACACTGTGAGACTCTCATATGAGATAAAGGGCTTTTTTTTATTTATTTATTTTTTACATTAGTCTGTTTTTTTAGTCCTGCTATCATAACTTTGCATTTGGCACTGATCACATTAAAGCAACTATAAATACTAGTAATATTATATTGATTACATAAACTTTTGTTTTTATTTTCATGTCACAGCTGAAAACCACTCTTAAAACATAGGGATCGGATGGGGATTTCCTGAACAGACAATATTTAATAACTCGTTGGCTTCGACAGACTTCTGCAGTCGGCTTTGGGAGTTGTGAGTTTTTACCAAATAAATCATTTAAATGAAGCTGTTCTGTTACTTTAACTGCAGCAGCTGCAGCAGCAGGCGGCTGTTATACTCATCTTGTCCTTGGCTTACACTGTCATCTTACTCATGTTTAAAAAGAACACTTGGACTGGATTATTCAGACAAGGCCCACTCATTCACTTTTCACTTGAATCCGAGGACTTGTCAAAACATTCTTACCTTTTAGTTTTCTCACTTTCCCATCATGTTTGTGCTTTATTTTATGAGGGGTTCTCGCTTCTTTTTCCTTTTCCTGTCAGTGTTCTTGTATTTACAGTTTGATTTTGATAACATCTGGTGACTTAAAGTAACAGAATTTGCACACACCAAGGGGTTTCCTAAAGTAAAATACCATTTCACTGTGCCAAGATAAGGTAATTGTAGAGTATATAGCACAAAAAAGTATCTTGACAGCTGTAGGAAGTATCCACTCTTTGTTTAAGATGGCTTCCCACTGCATCGCGACATTTTGCCTGACCATGGCTTTGTGCCAGATTATTGTTGTTTAATCCCGACTACAATCTCACCTTTGCCACCCAAACAGTGATTTGTTCTTGTATGGACCTTGCATGTGCTAATCCTTCATCATCATCCTTCATTCGGGTTTTTAAAAGCACTCGGAAAACATTGATATGACCGATTTAGGTAAAAACTATCTGTTAGGAAGTTTAAACAGAAATATACATTCACAAGCCAATGTACCTTTGTGCTGGTCCTAAACCCGAATAAATGGAAAGGGTAAATTTAAAATCTATAACAGATTAAATATGCAAACCACCTGATGATGCGCTGTGCTGACACCGGAAGGGAACGGGTGAAAGAAATTGTTAAAGTGAAATTACCAATTACTCAAGACTACGGCCTTGTTGTGTTTTATGGACAGCTTGATACTATTTGGAAGTCAAAATATTACAGTCTGAAAACAAAAGTTAGACTCTACAATTGCAATTTTAAATCTGTGCTCTTATATGGCTCTGAATGTTGGAGGGTGAGGAAGGTTGATGTCTAATGATGACTTGCATTGAAGAACTGGCATTAGAAATGTATCTACTGAATTAAAGAAATGCAACTTAAAATGGCTGGAAAATGTCACAAAAAGATTACTAAAGTCACAATTGGATGGATCTCAACTGGAACGAGAAAAAAAGGAAGTTAAAAGATCACTAAAACACCAAAGATCTGGAGAAATTTGGGCTCTCAAGGAACAAGGCACAACATGCACTTATTTTTTGCTCCACAAAGAATCTCATATGAAAATTAAACATGATAACAAACAATAAACTATTTTCGGATGCCTATCTAGTTTGTAAATAGATGCACTTAAACTTAAGCTGAATTCATGACATGACTGCACCTGAAATGAACACATAAAACTAAGATGTATCTCTGTTTGTCCGGGTTGTTTTCCATCACCACTGCTGCTTCTGACACAGACCTGAACCCACTTCGGTGAAGAGAGACACTCGGAAAGAGGGTAGTCACGGCGCTGCACACAGCAATTTAAATTTTAATTGGCTAGATTTATCTTGGCCGTACAGTGTGACGGGTTGATAACTAGTGCTGATAGCGCTGAGAGCCTGTTTGCTAAACCCTGGCAACATCCAGATAACTGGCCAGCAGCCACCGGAAAGAGCAGGAAGGATTTAGTGCCACGTTTCTTAACCTCTGACAAATACCCCCATGTTCACAGGACAATGCAACGGCTTAAGTGCAGGATATATCCTAAAAGCTTGGCAAATTGGCCCATTTCAGTCTGACCACCGCCCTACATCAGCCGCTCGACAAGTAACAGCTGGAAAGTCCATGTCTGCCCAAGTTGTTTATTACTCGTACTTAATGTTTAATCATGATCAGCAGTCTGTTAAGGTGCAACATGCTTTATATCATAAAAATGGAATGGAAACAGCACATTTTATTGCAGTTTAAGTCTGGTTAGTCTGAAATATGTCTTGTGTATGTCTTGTACAAGTGTAGCCTTATTATACAATGGACATATTTTGAAGTAACGTTGGCATAAGGACTTTTTCTTAACATTGACATACTTTACCATGTTCTGTTCAAAGCATCCACGTCCATCATGGCAACAAACATAATGAATATAATAAGAATGAGTGTGCAAGTTATAGCCTTAGCCCTCAAAACAAATATGTGTCATTTTACCTAATTTTATTTAAACAAATGTTTATTATTATAATGACCATGTACATTTCAATGTAGGTTTTCCAGCTTTAGCTTTTGCTAATGCATCGTCAGGCAGAGCCCAGTTTAACAGTCTTTGATGAGTAAGCACAGGTCTGAAAACCATCTGTTGTGATATCTGGTGTTCTGTACAAGTCCAACATAAGTATCTGGATGTTTGCTACACACTCACAGACAGCAGCAGTAATAGTCAGTCGGTTGTTTTAACCAGACTTTCTACATTCTAACGTGATACGCTTCAAAAAAGTCAAAAGGATTATGTTCTAAAATGTGTTTCTATGGACAAGTGGACTTCCAGGACAAAATGAAAAAGATGAATAAACATTGCTTCCCTCACTTTTTTGTGTTGCCCATGAGAAAACATGTAACCTAATTTCCGAAGCAAGGATCATTAACCCAGTTATTGTGCATTTTATTGTCGCTAATTAAGTATATTTGTTTGGATTTAACTGTGGAAATATGAGCAGGAGAAAAGAAAAAGCTTGTGAAATATGCCGCTAAACAAAACATCTGATTGCTTCTATTACCCAGCACCCACTCGGGGTTCGGCTTTCATATTGTGCTATTTGAGGCTGCCACTCCAGGGCGCGTCGTCTAATGCGAGCGAGTATATTACAAAGCAGCATGGTGGCACAGTGTTTAGTGAGGAAATTACACATTAAGCCGCTGTGTTCCATAAGGACATTATTCAATTACACTTTCAATGGATTTGTTGATGGGACTTTATTCAGATGGGAGTGGGGATTTAGGGAATTAAGCACTAATAGTAGATCAGAGATGGAGGTCAGTAGCTTTATTTTTGCAACATTATCTTTAAAATAATGTTTTCTACAAATATATGCCCGTAGTTAAGCCAGTCCTTTTTGTCATTTTTGTGATAGATTTGTGCGTTTTTTCCTCATGGGACCACTTTTGAACTGATTTATCACCTGGGACTTTGTCTTCAGAGATCAGGTATTGCCAATATGGTGTTACAAAAACTTATCTGGGTTGCTATGTTGATGCATAGTTCAGTGTAGAGGGAAAGATGTAAGAAACAAGTTGAGCATAGCCACAGCGACATTGAGATGGTGATGAGAGAAGATGGATGAAGGAGATGGTACAAGACAACAGCATGAAACAGCCAGGGAAATACAGGCAGTGGGGGTCCAAATGATGACGTTTTTGCTTTGTGACAAGTCAAGACCTCCCGTTTGCAGTGGCACAATCTTAACTATGAACCGGATCTGCGCCGACAAGAGCATATTAAGCGTCTCACAGGGCCTAAGCGAAGAATCCCTGAATTATTAGCTTTTAGCTTTTTTAGAACACCAAAGGAACTGCTGTTCACTTTGAAAAACTTAAGAACTTTGAAGGTTTGAATATTTAATCCGTGGAGATGTAGGTCAAAGCAGAGAGTATGGTTAAACCTGACAGATACAAGAGAAAAAAAGTTAAAGGTTAAAACTGGAACCTGTATGAATTAAAGCTATTTAGACCTAAAATATTACAAATTGGATTCAAAATGGAGGCAGTTATTATTGTAGAACAGCAACCAGGAACAAAGAAAGTGCAAAAATGGTGCAAATGTTCAAGTGCAAAGATGAGGAGCAGCAGAGAAGCAGATAGATAAAAGGGTCCAAAGTTCTTTTTTCGACTTAGGTTTACAACAATGTTTGTTCTTTGATATAAAAGAATATGACTGTCTTGTTCATTGTGGAATACCTTTGTAAACTTCACGTACTGGGTTTAATATACAGTTGAGGAATGGGGCGTAATATCATTCCACTCTTCTTCAGCAAAGAGAGAATAACAAAAGTGTAAACAACCATTCTATGGAAGGTGCTACAGAAATGACAGTTGGGATAGTGAGTGATGGTAATAGCTCTATTCAGTAGACTACACTTATAAACCCTACACTCAAGATAACTGTGATTTCTGATATTTTCGCACTGTACATGGGGTGATGGTATAAATTATTGTCATTTATGTATTTATCATCTGTGT
Source organism: Neodontobutis hainanensis (assembly GCA_024349245.1). Lineage (NCBI taxonomy): Eukaryota > Metazoa > Chordata > Actinopteri > Gobiiformes > Odontobutidae > Neodontobutis > Neodontobutis hainanensis. The sequence goes on from JALDNG010000041.1 coordinate 9,050,884, forward strand.
GTGACTGTGTTTTATGTAGTGCTGCCTTTTTGTCCAAGACAGATTTCTCCTATGGGAGACAAATAAAGAACTTTGAACTTGAACTTATAGCTACTACATCCAGGCAACTCTACAATGTGTTCTTTGACATACATACATTTTTATCAGTTTTAATAATATAAAAACTAATGTTTGTATGACATGGATGTTTTGGTGAAATGGTGAATCAAAAATAATCCTTTGAGAATAAAATGTGAGTGTAAATTGTTTTCTTGTGTAAGTGTTGGCCATGTGATTGTCAAGGGTGAACCCCGCCTCAGCAAGTAGGAGATGCACCAAGGCCTATTGACCTCTTAAATAACCTGTCAATAAAGGGTGTAAAGAATGAATAAATCAAGTGTACCCATTTAGGCCAACCCTATCGAACTGTATCAAACACAGATATAAGCTTAACAAAACAATTTCCTTTTAGTCAAATCTCGTGGTAGCCCAACTTATTCAGGCACAATAACTTTGCCTTGTCATTTATCAAAACACTCCCACATATTTTACTCAATCATTTTTTTCTGTTTTTTTATGCTGTCCTAATATTCCAACTATTGAATCCTTTTCTTCAAACCTGAAAGAAATCAGGTTGTATTTTTCTCTCCCTGACAGCTGAGTTAAAGACTACCAGGCCGGCGGGGAGGTGATGGAGTAGTCTTGTGCTTTTCTCGGATGACAGTGGGGGCTCGCCGGTTGATTGAGGGCTCATCAGATACTCAATTTGCTCATGAACGCCTTGAGTGATGATTCCGATTCAGATGATGCAAAATAACGAGCAGCTGCTGAGGAGGTTGAAACTTGTAATCCGACTGTCACCAGATGAGTAGACCTCATTTCTAATTAGCATCACGCAGATGTTTTTTTTTTTTTTTTTTACAATTTGCAAGACGGAGAGGTTCGATTTGATTGTTATTCATTTATTGATGACTTCTCCTTTTGTTAGATGGTACTTGTTCTCACGCAGCAGGTTTGTGGGGTGACTTTATGAGTTCAGCATAAAATCTATAAGAATATTATGCCTCGGCTGTGAAAGATGTTCTCTTGAATGCATACTTTTATGGCACTCGTGAGCGGAGACCCTCGAGCACTGCAGGAGAGTAATTGTCAAAATTTGTTGCCCTGATCCGATCTCTTACTGCGACATAAAAAACTTAAATCTCTTAACGATTTTCTTAGTGGATGTGTGTGTCTTGGGGGAAATCTGGTAGTTGGCTCAGTGTCCCGCTTCCTGCAGCGTGATGGATGGATGGACAGTAGTATATGTCTAATTATCATCAGCCTCCTGAAGAGAGCAGGCTGTTGTAATGCAAAGTCTGATTAGTGTAATGCCGTTATCAGCAAATGGCCATCCTCCTGCTGCTTTTTCGATGTAGTGTTGACCAAATGTTTTCCCTGATAGGAGTCGTGCTAGGCTTCATTCTTTGTTGCGTTGCAAAACCAGGCGGCAAAGTATCTTTCACTTTACACTAAATGCTTTTGTGTCAATTTTAGTAAACAAATGAAATCAAGGAATTTACTTACAATGGATTAAAATTTAGGATATAATATCCACGATAATAGTGCCATAATAAAAAAGAAAGATGATACTATGAGGAAACTGTAGCATTTAACAAAACAGGTTTTCAGAACGTCTATAAATAGATATTATGAAAATGAAGTAGAGCTTGTTCAGAAAACCAATGCTAAACATTCCAGCACCTGATATATCAAAACCGTTCAGTCAATATTACCACAAAACCAGAAATAAATGTTGTGGAACTTTTTTTAGTGAAAAGGAAGAAATGAGTGATACCTGTGCATTCATAACTGACATTAGAGCCCAGTTATTTGTTTTGACCTCTACGAAAAGAGCCTGAGGTCACAGCTAAATCACATTAGAGTACAATGTAATGATAAATATATTGCTGCTCTTAAACTTTCTATTCACCCTTTAAATATTCCAAAACCTTATGTTTAACCGCGACCTGATTACACGCTGATGTGAATGTCAGCTTTAATTTGTTCGAGGTGATCTTTTTGTTGGCATTGTAGCTTGCATTTTGTTCCATTAACTATCACAGCGAGGCCCATAAACAGCCCCCGCCAGCTCAGCTCACCTGAGTATACGTGTCCCTGCTTTATCGACCGTTCTATTGAGTCATTAAAGAGTGAGCCTTCGCCCTGAGTGCTTTGTGTGCTGTGTGTGGCAGGGGGATAAAAGTTTGGAAGTCTAGTGGTCCGCAGACGGATAACATCTCGGTTTATTTGCCTGGATATAGTTTCTCTTACTCAGCATGATGACTTGTTCGATTGGGCTAAATGGAGCGTTGCCTCCTGTGTGTTATCGCGGGTACATTAGATTGGATTGGAAAGTAAACGGACAAATGCACGCACATGGAAAACAGTAGACCCAGACAGCAGTAAATAATTTAAGCCCACGTAATTAAGCATATTTTATAATTAATGAGCTGGTAAACAGTTGTAAAGGGGTTATGTGCCAGCTGACTCCCATTGGTCACAATAGTGTCCATAAAATGTCACTTAAAGTCTCATTCTAAACACTTCCAAAACCAAAAAGATATTGTCATTGACTTTAGCCCAAAGAGAGAGGCCTAGGACAGCTATACCGAACAACATGGACCATCCACAAATCTATTTATTAATCTGTATTAAACCACTCCCAAAGAATACGAATCAGGCCTATGAATGAACAACACTGCTAACTATAGTCACTTCTTACTCATTGTAAATGCTCGTCGTATTGGTGACTTTTTTTTTTGTGTTGTTTTGTTGGTAGCATTGTCTGTAAATTCCCTTCAATAACGTCTGAGTGATACTGATAATGCAGGTATCATCAAAATGTCATACCCCTACAGTCGTAAAAAGATACGTTTTATAGTGACAAGTCGTTTGAATCAATAAGAATAGAGCTTGAGATACTGTATGAATATAAAATTCTTGTGTTTTTTGAGTCAGAAAGTGCAGTCTTTTTCTCAGCCGACCTGAGCAGATAAGAGAGAAACCTGTGCCTCCAGATGAAAGTTTTTTTCACCAGAACAGAGTTTTTAAATTATACCTGTGATTAGAACTGAGTGACTCACTGCTGGTCCCATGTTACCTGTTACCTTCTGGTTGTTTGTGTGGTCTCTGGTCAAGATTGCACTTTCCGAGACCAAGGCCATATGCCAAGTCCGAGAAAAGACCAAGATTTCTAGATGCTGAGTCAAGATTAATGCAGACTGAAGCATGAACAAAGACTGCTTCCTTTGTACATATAGCACTGCCAATACACAACTGAGAGTTTTTGCAGTGTTTGGAGTAAAGGATGCCTCAAACTGGCTTTACATGAAATAATCCTGTTGTGTGTGTTTTGATCACAATGCAGTCCGTCACACACATCATTTTAAGGAAGTTTGAGCTGTGTCAGTGGTCTCTAACAACTTTAAAATTGGCTGAAGATTATAAAATGTCATGAAGAACCGAGTGCAGAGTAGGGTAATTTCAGTACAGCTGTCTTTCTGTCAGTCCTGAACATCTTAACCAACTCACACGCTTCATGAGCATTGCCTCAGGTTTTTAAGACTGTTGCAGACAGTCAAAGGCAATATGAGTCGGTTCAGAGCTGTTGAATGTTCCTATCTTCACTCTGAAGACAGTAAGGGCCAGGGGCTTTTTTGTTTTGTCCGTTCATCCGTCCATAAGATTCTGATGAAGGAGACCTCTTCGGAATGCCCCGACAGGATGCAAACATTCACATTAACTCACGTCAGAAATACAGAAATGAATCATCCAGTGCTTTTTAAGGCTTAGTAGAAATGTTGTATTAAAACTTCCTCGTACTTTGTAAATTAAGGCTTTGTGTGTTGCTTGAAAAAAGTGTTTGTGCTTACATTAATCCACTACAGGTTGAACTAGTATCACATGCCATTCCACTGCAGACTCTCCTGTTTGTAATAGACTCAACCAGATCCATATCTAAATAATCTGACTCTGGACACTCCCACTCACTCGCAGCAGTGTCCAAATCATTACCTCTCCCCACATCTGCTCGATCAGTGTTGGCCGGGCCTGTGACTCTGGTGTGTACGGTTGATGGAATGATCGCTCCGTTGTGGGGTTTGATAAAACGCCTGCATTCATCGGTCAGGGCCTGGATAACAATGAGTCTTTTTAAATAGGTGTTGTCTCATGTCTGTAGTTTTACCAGTGGGAACAAAAGAGATATTTTGTTAAAAGATGCTGTCAAATCTCTGTCATTCAGGTTTTTTTTTTTTAAGCCTACTTAATTTTTTACTTTTTTCCTAAAATCCTAAATCTTATGCTACCCTCTTCTTTTTGGTTTTATGAATACAGTTAGGTTGTACTAAAGAAAGCTGATATCTTACTGAATCTATTACAGATTTCATTGCATAACAAGAGAATATCTATAAATCACTGTTCTTCATTACTTATTTAAAAATATAGATAAGTAGAGATAATGTAAATAATAATTTAATTAGCTCACACATTTCTGTTAATGAGTTTGCCAAGCATAAGTTGTTGGACACTTGTTCTGGAAACATCAACATGACAAAATTCTGTTTTAAGTTCATCCATCCATTTCTCCTTCAGTGTTCTTCTGCGTATTCGAGGCTGGGTTGCAGAGATTCACAGATGTTGTGAGTCTTTTCAGTGTTATGTCAAATCATGCTGGAGTTTTATATCTGTCCCAGAATAACTTCTGACCGTGACCTGTAAACCTTTTGTATAAAAGCACGTCACATACTGTTTGTCTGTTTCTGCCTCTGGGACCTGGTTAATGACTGTGGCTGGTGTCCCATTCTGGAAAGTGATAAGGTTATGTCACTAGATGTTCAATTAATGAAGGGTGTTCACGCAGCTGCACTGGTCCCATACCCACCCATTTGTGCACTCTGATCCAGTCGGCTCTCCTTCTGTCTCCTCGGCTGTGATTGAAGCACCTAACCTCTTTGAAATGTCTGACAATTATCCCCAACAAAATTGAGAAAACATTCATATGATGTTTAGGTATACAAAACAAATATAGCCATCAGAGGAGCTATTGCAACTGTAATTCAGTTGAGCAAAGAGTATTGATCAGAAGGAATTTTAGTTTATTTGAAAAGCTTTTCACTGAATGTTCATAGAACCTTGAATATTTTCACCATGGCACAGTGGCAACGTGTTTAGCAATGTCGTCTTATATCCAGAAGGTCCTTGTTGCTCTCGAGCCGACCGGGGCCTTTCTGTGTGTTCTTCCAACACTCATGTGGGTATTCTCCAGGTACTTCAGTTTCCCCCATCAACATAAAAACTGTAATCTCCGGTTATTGACATGACTAAACACTGACACAAGCTCTGGAGAGGGTTTGTTGAGTGACTGCGTACTGCTCCACTGAATGGGTTAAATGTCTTACCATTTATTTGGCTTTGTTTACTTTAATGGTAACTCAAGAACTTAAAAAAAACACCAGCTGAGGACACTGAAAAAAAAAAAAAAACAGGAGTGACAGCTTTTTTAAAGAATTTGCATTTAGCTTTTTGAATTGTAAAACTGTTTTGGTAAAATGTTTTTTTTTTTTTTACATTAAAATTGTACTAAATTAAATAATATATCATGGTGGTGTAAGTATTAAAAAAACAATTCTGCTATTTTTGAATATTATCTAGTACATAATGGTCACTTTGTGCCCCACTGAACTCCTAAAATAAATCTGTACCAACATTTCTTTTTGGTAGGCAATTGTTCCTGTTGAAAGTATTTTATTTTGTCACAGCTGTTGTAATTTTCTAAAATAATTTTTGTTGAAGTCTTATTGAGTCCATACTAATGCCCTTGACAGTGTGTTATATGTTCTGAGCAGAGTTAAAGATAGGACTCTCTGTCCTTCTGATGAACAGAGTCAAAAAAATTCCCTCATAATCGATTATTAACTGTCATTTTAAATGTTCATACTTTTATAATATTTATAAGGTATTTTCTTATATTTTAAGAATTTACAAGAGGAACATAGAGGAGAGATTATTTGTTTGATTTATGAACAACAGATGAACAAAAATGGTCCTTTATTTTCAACACAAATCAGAATACATTTATTTTGCTCTGACAGCGGAAGGAAACAGCAGGTATAGAATGCAGTGTATTACACAATATGGTTCCAACTACAAAAGAAAATAACAAAAATGAACTTAACTTTATTCAATGGCTGTACTGTAGATGTGTCTGCTTTGCAACATGTCTCCTTTTTTTCACCTTTAAAAACAAATTCAGATCTGTTTGGTGGTTTGAAACTACTCAACTGCCTTGACATTTTTGCAACTGAATGCAGCGTGACAAGACGATTCAAGATTGCTTATTAATATGTACTTTCACCACCAACTGGACAGGAGTAGGAATTACAATAAATCACCCTCAGAGTAATTCGTCAAAACGACAGATGGCTTTCAGATTTTTCGGTCACTGCTAAAAAAAACCCATCAAAGACAGAAAATATTTGGTTAACGCAACCTCTGGTTCTAAGACTTATTACATTTTTGCAGTGTCTGTTGGGTCAACATGATAAGCTTTCACAGTTATTGAAAATGCTCTTATGAATAACTCTGATATGGCAATATGGAGTCCATCGGAAGTGCACATAATTCAAGCCAGACAACATCTTGCTTCAAGGACGCTGGTGATGATGTGATTTCATGATTAATTGCTGCCCTTGAGGATGTCTTGTTTGTGATATGATTCACCAAAAGTAATGTTCATTAGTTAAACTCACAAAGGGCCAATATGCTAATTAATTACAGATGATGATTGCTTCATCTCGTTCCATCGTATAGAAACAGCTGTATCAGCTCAGCGTGGGGTCGTAACATGTTTATGGCATCTCTGTGCTGTTGACTGTTGTTTGAACTGCAGTGATTCTTTACATCAGAGTCTAGAAATGCATCCATCCTCAGGCCTGTTTCTAGAGCTGTGCATCATTTATTTAATTTCAGAAAACAACTTTAGCTCTTACCTGGACCTTTCGCCTCATAAATCCCCCAGACAGGCTGAGGATAAGTGCTACAAGCAAAGTGTGGATGGACGGATCGATGGAAGTCTGGCAGGGTCTGGCTTTGCTTGTTACACACAGTATTCCCCCGAGAAGTCCAATGGGCTCCTTCGAATAACCATCTTTATAAATCATGAGCCAATATTGAGTCAGATGACTGTTTTGTTGTTTGGAGTCTGGTATAGGGATTTATTTATTTTGTATTTCTGTATTTGTATCTATGTATCAGTCTTTTTAATAAAAGTTTAAAAAAAAGTCACAATGGAAACTAAACAACAGATCAGTTACATTTAGAGTTGTCGGACGACCAATGAAGTAATTATTAATTCATAGTAAATGTTGCCTTACAGCAGAAAGGTCAAGAGTTTGATTCACAGGCCAAGCGTGTCTGTATGTATGAATTACCATAAATAATCGGCCATTACGCTTTAAAATCAAAACCTTCTCTAATGTTTTCTATCTAATTATTGTCTTTGAAAATGTATTAAGGATTATATTATATTAATAAACATTGACATTTACAACTGCATGCTGCACATACCTCCAAACGCATCCTCAGATCTAAACCTTGCATTAAGGCTGAGCACACAAAATAAACCAAAGACCATGAGGCCATGACAAGACTGAGACACTGACAGTAGATAAATGGTGGAAGGAGATCCCAAGGAAAAGTACAGACTGAGCACAAACTGCATACATCTAGCGTCAAATGCAGTAGAGAACAGTAAAGAGAGATTTGTTGTCTGTCAAAACCAGACAAGATTCAGTCTTTTTATACCAGGCTCCATGTTTACAACAGTTTGAACAGATCCATATCTCACATAAATGTCACGTATCAACCCTGAGCAGCAGCGGCAATATGGCACTGTCCATGGACTATTGTGAGCTTAAGCACTTAGAACAAGTTCTCATCTGGTTTTAGGTTCTAGTTGAACATGTTTATTTCTAATCATGTAACTACTGCAAATGCTAAAAGGCAATTGTGTTTATGGAATGACAATGCTTTGCAAACATAACCACTGGAGTAACTAACTCCATGGCTTTGGCGAGAGCATGTGAACGTAAAAAGTCAGCAAATAAGTGAGAAAGCCAAATCATGGTAAAAAAAATCTGCAATTTAGGAAGGCTAGAATAAAACATGATGGCACATTTTTCAAAGAAGTTCTGTCTGAGAAACTGCTTATGTCATTTCTACATGATGGTTGCTTTGTAACAGGTCTGGCCAGTACTTCAACATGTTTTTATTGTTGTTTTTTTGTATTCCTGGTATTCAGAGTTTCCTTTTCCTGCAACAAAGTGAACTCACAAAATCACAAGTCAATATAAATGTTGAAAACATCGGTCTCCCAGTTTCCTGAGGTCACTGCACTCATTGCCTCCACTCTGTTATTTAGCAGCTTAGAACATGCCCCTCCCTCCAGCCCACTCTCATTTTTTGGCCATCTGCTTTGAAATTAATGGCCAAGTTGGAAAGTAGGCTAAATTCAGAGTGACAGCTTTTTCTTCCCACTATTTTGCGTGAGGTGCTGCGGGCGGTGTCCAACTGCGTGGGAGATGGAGAAGATGGAGCCGCTTTATCAAAAGCTGCTTGTGCCTCTCAGTTTTTCTCACCTCCACCCTATGGGATCTCCCCAAACCACAGCTCATAGTTGTCTTTTAGTGGGTACAAGCTTGGCGAGTTTGATTCTGGAGGTTGTTTTTTAATGTCCCTGCTTTGTTGGATCAGATGTTGTCATATGCTAATCATTCCCTGAAGAGTTGTTGGTTTCACTGAAAGATTTAAGGCAATTTGTTGGGTTCAGATAAAAATGAGCTCCACTGTCAGATTGTGTTGTTGTGCACAGTTGATATTTTTAGTTACAGTCAAACATTGCACTGAATTCTACATTTGTTTGGTTTTGTATCTTTATGTCTTTATCTTTACTTTATGCAAAAAGCAAAAACACCCAGTCCAATCACTTATTAGTAGCTCATTAGCATAAAAGTGTTTCAAGAGGTTGTTGATGGGCTGCCCCCTCTGCCCTGTCTCTAATGACATTAGACGCCATTAAAATAAATTCCCCCCGTAGTCCCCTAAAAAACATATACCAAACAAAATATGGATACAATTTACAACCAATTTGGAAGTTATGGCTGCCCTGAATTTTATATTTGTATAATACCTCAAACGTATTGGATGTAACTGGATAGAGAGATAATGGACATCCAGTTATGGCCCAAGGAGCTACAACTGCTGCTTCTGAACACTTGTTCAGTGGGATTACACTAAGGTGCTTGTTTAGAATAATAAATAGTTGGAGCTTATCACCACTGTGGATATTATTATTACTACTACTTGTAATAGAGCCAAAAATACTTAAGTCAAGTGTAAAAATGAACCCCAGGTGGATGTAAATGTACTTGAATTTTGGCAGTTACATTTCAAGACATTTCAGAAGATAAAATGTAGAATTCTTTTTGGCGGAGCTTCATCCATATTTTCTGTCCCAGTCAAGGCCCAGAAGATGAAAATACTTTAAGTTGGTGTTAATTCTCATGCATGATTGAGCAATATCTATGTTCCAGACATCCCCAGCGCATTCCTCTGGTTTTGCTTTTGATTTATGCATGAAGTCTGGTCTTTTGGTGTGACTTTTTTCCCCGCACATGTCAAGTGTTTGAACATAATGTTTTACTGAATCTGTTACATTTGTGAGTGGGATTATGGGAATGTGAATATTCAACAGTCGGCTTATCCCCATCAAGGGGGCGCCACAGTGCATGAGTAGCTCTGCAATGTTTACACGCCGGATGACCTTCCTGACCCAATCCTCTCCATTTACCCGGGCTTGGGACGGCATAGGTAGACTGTGGCTGGAGTTGCTCCCCAGAGGATTTAAACCCCACAATCTCCCGCACACACCCAAACTGTGTGCACTCTTCAGCACAGAGGAGCTGGGAACATGTCACTTCTTATTGTGCAGTGAACTGTATGTCGTTATAAATTAATTTCAAGGCCAGTTGAATGTTTTATTTTGAAATGCTGCCTGGTGAATATGTGTGAATATCTAAATATAGTCACCATGTTCTTAGGCTGAAACGAAGACAACCCTATGCTTTAGACAGCAGCCATGTTTAACCAGAGGTGGATGAGAGCAGCCATTATTTGAACTAATGTAAGAGAGACAGTGTAACTAGCTGCACATAATTCCATGTTGACATTGTGCTAAAGGGTGCAATTATAAAACAGCTCCAGCTCTAGTCAGCAACATATGGTCCCATACACTCCATATCTGCTCGTAGTGTTTCCATGCTGCAGGCTGTGGGCTCTGATCTTTCCAGCTTTCCTCCTGTGGCCCCTGTTTCAGACTGTCTGGAACGCTTTGGAAGGGGTCTGGTGTTGCCCTCCCCCCACTGGTTAAAAATCCTTTCTGTAACAAAGCAACCGACCTTTCATTCCCGTCCTGCCTCCATCATCATCTGCCACATTCCCCTCTGGCCTTGAGACACTTGATGTTCCTGGTCAATTCCCTGTTTCCCCAGAATCAAGATTGCCAATGTTATTGTCAATAGAAAGTTTTTAATTGGAATGTTTTTGGGTTTAGTTCCATACTTCTTGGACCTGTATAAATTGCCTACTATAGACCACCTGCTTGTTGGGGGTCTGACCACCTGTTTCCCCAGAATCAAGATTGCCAATGTTATTGTCAATAGAAAGTTTTTAATTGGAATGTTTTTGGGTTTAGTTCCATACTTCTTGGACCTGTATAAATTGCCTACTATAGACCACCTGCTTGTTGGGGGTCTGACCAGGGTAATTCCATGTAAAATCAAAAGAAGCCTACTTGGATTTGCTTTGGCGTGTTAAATGTCTACGCTATAGTGTATATATGTGCAAATATGTATATTGGTGTGTATGTGTATTTTTTTTTTTTTAATGGGCATGGAAGGACAAAATCTAAGCTACTTGAAAATAACAAAGTTCTGACTATTGACAAGTTAAAATATTTTGTTTTACATTGTGTGCCAATGTGTTTGTGGAGCCTTTTTCTGGTAATCAAAAAGATCTTCAAAGTCAGTCTGTTGGTAAAGGTTCAGTAAATACACATTAGAAAAAGTAAGGTTTGGAATCAATCAAAAACAGACATCCTTGTGGATCTTTATATAAAAGCTTATATATAAGTAGCTGATGGCGGTCTGGGGCCAGTCTGGGATGTCTTCAATGTGTTCAATGACCATGCTGTATTCACACTATAAACAATGCAGTGGTTGGACCTTTATTTTAAAACGCTTGTCTATATTCCAAAGTTTCTAGTTTTAATGGAATAAGAGAGCCCTTCTTGTGTAAACAATTGACCAAAATGCAATAGAATAGGATAATTTTTTAACAAAGCAGATTTATGGCCTCAAATAAAGCTTCCACATCACTAATGTTGTGCTTGTCACCAAAAGCACTGCATGTTTAAGTAACAGTTTTGAACTTAGGAGCATAATTAAACAGTATTCAATAATCTTTTAATCTGTTGATACCAGTTTGGGTAAAGATTGGCACAAAGTGGGGAAATTAGAACCAATCTTATTTTGACATGTATGCACGTAGATATAAGATGTAAATACAGTGAGTCATGCAAGTTTGATTGCTTGAAATCAAGGTTTTTCTTCTGGGGCCATTGCAGAAATGGTGTGATGAGAAGAATTCTCTTTCCAATCATAATAATCATGGTCAGAAATAAGTCAGCTTAAGGCAGTTTTGTCTTGACAAAGCTTGATTCAAAATCTTTAGAATCCTAACGTAAGAAATGTGTTCATTGTTTTAGTAATGAATAAAACAGTGTCAACACAGCATCTTTGCAGTCTTTTGCGCTCACATTTTTCTTTAGCTTTCCATGGCGCATCATCCGACCCCCTCCTTCCCTTCTGCCTCCATCATCACTGCTTCCTCTGGTCTGGGCTCGAGGAGGATTACCAGGAGAGACTGGACTTTGATCCTGCCTCTGTCTCCACTCATTCTATATCCGTCTGACAAGCCTCTGTCTATCTCTTTCTCTCACAGACCTCTGTGTTTTTGTCAGACTAGCTATAACAAAAGATAAGCCCTTTAGCTGTCTGCTGTTTCATCTTACCGGTTTTGTTCTCTTCAATCTGTAAGCCCAATGTAACCCTCTTTCCACCAAGATGATCTGAGTGCAAGTTCAGGTCTGGTGAAGCTGGTTCATGACTGGGTTACTTGGTGTTCAACTTGTGAACCTCCAAAGAATGGGTTTGCTGTTTTACAGGCAGGGCCACAGCAAAGGCAGTTTGTTAGTTTCATAATTTGCAGATCTCCCCATAAAAAAGTCTTCTCTCTGCCTTTTAGAGTCTGTTCTGTTTAGATTTTTCTCTAAACTCATTTGAAAAAATATTCCAAAAATGCTTTAGAAGTTCTCTTAACCCCTTTACTCTGTTTTGGTTTTGGTTTATGGTCATGTTCTCTACAATAGGTAGGTCCTACTTGGGATCAATGTTGTTTTATTCTTTTACTAAACTGCTGTTTAGTACCATGTTTTATTAGAAATATCATTAGACTTTCTACTGCCTTTTGTTTATGCTCTTATAAATGAATTGTTACATAAATTGTACTTCTTTTATCATTCCCCTGTTCCTTAAGCTGTTTTGTTGTCTCTGTTAACATTGCAGTTGATCGTTATATGATTGGATATAAATATCTTTTGTATAGAAAGTATAAAAATGTATCTTAACAGTAATTGTCAGATACCAGCGCTGGTTAACAAAGCCCCATTTACAGCAGCAATAATTTAGTCACACTCCCAGTTTGATGTTCCAGAGCCTGGTCGGTCTGAAAAGGTTAGGGGTACTCTGGGGCCCTCTTTTAGCTGCAGGTATTGCTGTCAGTTGTCATCTTTCTTTTGGCTTGTCTGTACTGATAACTTTATAATTAATAAAGTACCATGGTTTTCTGTTGGTGTCAGTCTTTGCATTTAAAGTTAGTTTGCTGTTGCAAGGGACCACATGGGCTTAGTGGAATCGATTCATTGAACAGATTTGTCATGTTACTTTAAAGCCAATTCAATTTAGTTCAAAATGATTTAAGGTCGAAAGGGGGCATGGTGGAAGAGCATGGCGGTCAGCACTTCTGCCTTGTGCAGAGATGATGGGTTTACTCCAGATATTCCAGCTTCTTCCTACTGCCATGGCTGTCTGCAAGTGTATCTCCAAAGTGTGCCCCGCGAATGACTGGCTATTGCCCAGGATGTACCCCATATCCATAGTCACATGACGTAACTAATTCGGGGCCCGCACTTACCCACACGCTCATCAGCAAAGAAGCACAGCTTGGTCACACTTTAATAAAGAGGCTATTCAATTTAGCTCCAAACTGCACATAAAAGATCATAAAGACGGGTGTGGATAATTTATGACTCTCTTCATTAAAGCAGAAGCAGATAAGCGTGCAGATAATGAACTGTCATGAAAACGACAGCTTTCACAACTAATATCCTTTTTGCACAAAACTCATAAATAAACAAAACATCATCACCTCAGCCTCTAGAGGTGTTGCTGTTGCAGTGCTTTTATCTCCGCTGTGATTAATCGCAAAGGACAGTGTCAACAAGATTTCCACTCTAATTTTCCGCCAAGTATAAAAAGCCAGCCGTGTGCTCCTAATGCATAACGCTGTTGACCGCAGCGCCCCAAAAGTAAAAGCTGTGACAATGTGATGTGCTGTGACAGAGGCCAGTCTGTGCTGACCTTAAGCTGTCAGGCTCAAGTGTAAACAGAGAGGCTTCATTTACGCTGTCATGGCGGCCAGTTAGAGGCACAAGGAAGCCACCCAAAATGCAATTCAGGCCCACTCAACATCAGCCCCTAATTAGTGGCTCAATTGGCTGAAAGACCTGTCAGCTGTAGCACACTGCACTGCTTAGCCTAGCACCTCGGCACAATGCACACGCCAATGTCCTGCTCGTGTTTGTGTGAAGTTGTTCAATAGTGTATAACGTTTTTGGCTGACATGTTCATTCACTGAACAGTGTGGTGACAACATTCATTTTCAGTGTTTTGCTTTTTAGGGAATTTTTAAACGGATGAAAAAGCCCATAAAACTATACTATACTGATGGAATTGTGGACAGCACACATTCTTGGCTTCTGTTTTTCCTGGATAAAACGTGTAAGGGGCTACTAACATGTCATGTTTTGCCAAAAACTGCAATGAGAAGTTTTTTTTTTTTTTGCAGCTGCTGCTCTAGTCTCGTGTAAACTGTGAAGCCGGGGTGTAGGGTACACTCTAAAAACATGACAAAATAAGCACAACACACAAGTGCAAGCAATGTCTCAAGAGAAGAGGAAGTAGCAGAAGATAAAAGAAAACACCCCCTACTGGTCTGGCATATGTACTACTTAGTTTCAGGCTGTGTGTGTACACAGATTATCTCATTAACGTTGAATGTGAATGTAACTCAGCAACAGCATGACCCCATAAGTCACTGATTGTGGAACATTTTGAATAAATAGAATAGAATATCTTTATTGTCATTGTACACTGGAAATGGTTGTAATTGTCAGGTGCACGGAATAAATTCACAAAGGTATAAATCGAATAAAGTTAAATGTTAAAAGAATTAAGGTTTAAGTTAAAACACACATTCATCACATTCCACTATTGCACAGCTCTCTGAAATGGTAGTGGGGGGCAGCAAAATATTTTGATTCCATTTGTGCCAGGCTGTCATTCTTACATGCAGCATAATGTTTGTCGACTGAAAAGACAAGATTTAATCCTAAGAAATATGTTGTTTTTGAAATGTGGAGTCATTGTGCTCAGTCCGTGCAGTAAAAGTTAAATACCTCCGTCTGCTGTATAACTTTACTCTAAATGTGTCTTAATTAACCACTAAAGTTGTAGATGTGGGAGTGTGATGTCATCAGTATGAGTGTTTTAATCAGCCACAGTCATGTGATAGGAGCTTAACAAATCAGAGAAGACACGCAAAGTTTGGACACAATAAAACTCAGTAGTTGAACTTGAAACCTTGACTTGACATGAAGCGAGGGCATTTAGAGTACATGGCTTCAGTTGAATTCAGTCTCTATTTGTGGTGTGTGTGTTGTAAATATATGACAGCATAGTCGTGTGATT
This sequence comes from Neodontobutis hainanensis, assembly GCA_024349245.1. NCBI lineage: Eukaryota > Metazoa > Chordata > Actinopteri > Gobiiformes > Odontobutidae > Neodontobutis > Neodontobutis hainanensis. Next base: position 9,066,048 of record JALDNG010000041.1, read on the forward strand.
TAGAAACATGGTACCCAATTTAATACAATAAATGCAGATCCACTAAATAATAATACACAGAGGCATAATACAGCTTTTTGAATGCAAAGAAAAGATTATTAGATAAATCATGATCAAACAGACAATGTAAAATTCTGCAATGTATAAAAAATAAGTAGTGTCTTATTGTGGATGATAGCAAGAACATTTAGATTCCTATTGCTTCAGAAACATTAAAATACATGAACAAGACTACAGAGAGTATTACAGGTAAGGTAATACCATTTAAATCAGCATATTTAATTACATTAGCACTCATTATGTTACAATTACTTTTCAGTTAATAATGCTGGACAGCTATCTTCAGTCAGCTGCGTTCTTTTTTGTGAAGAGTTTGTCTAAATTGGAGCAACTGTGCTGGGATAGTTACAAAACAATACCCGGGCAAATACTCTAATCTGTGAATGTGCCCCATGTGCAAACATTATCATCCACCCGACTCTATGTAGAAATTTAACTCGGAAGCATTTCCACAACTGTATTGCAGCAGTTTCACATTGCATTGTGTCCGGTTGAGTGGATCTGAGCCACATCCATCCGCCCGATCGCTTTATGAGTAAATTGGCCGACTCTTGTATTGTGTCCCGGGAAAAAACTGTGTGCTGATTGAATGAATGTTTATCCAAGCTGTGGGTTTGGTGATTAAAGCCGGGCTTCGGCCCCAGAGCCTGTTGGGTAATTAACAGGCTGTTCTCCCTGTTAATAGCATTAGTCACCTTGGAGATAATCGCAGCATCCTTCTGTGCACCTGATAGCCCTGAAAACAAAGGACTCTCTGTGTCCTGCTCTTTCAGACTCTTGCCTTTGGCCTCCCTTCAGTAAAAACACACAAGTGAACGGGACTTTTCTGTTACTCATAGGACATTAAATGGCTGTTAAAACATTGAGATGCTCTATCCTTTGGACTTCAAAACTTTGCTACATAATTGAAGATAGAAGTTTATTGTAAATTATAAAATGAAACATTACCAACAGTATGCAAGGGCTCAGGACGTGTAACAAAACAAAACTATAAACTTATAATCTTAGCTAGATTTTCTTCATCTATTGCTCCTGGTGTTTTGCTTTAACAGTCAAAAATATGTATAGCCTTAGTTCAACTATAATCTGACTTTAGAAATGCATGTAAACATCTTAGTTGAACTGACACAGCACTTGTTCAATTTTCTCTCACACATTTAATAATGAGCTTCATATTTGGACGTTTCTTACATGTATAACAGGGCTGTAGCATGTTTGTATAGGACACTAAAATTACATAAATATAATCAGTTATAAAACAATAATCCAGCTGCACAGTGTCTTTAATCCTGTTACTATTATTTTTTGTTAACAAATAGAAAAGCTAATGTTTTTTCACGGTTAAAAAAAGAGGATAAACATAGTTCCTCTATTAATATGCAAGAGCCTTGATTCTGAGGAAGTGTGTACTTTGGTCTACCTGAGCTTCCATGTAGACTGAGAGATTGTCCTGTTTACACTACTCCCATTCATGAGCTCCTGCATATTCCGGAGGAACTATGTATATCCTTTTTTCACCGTAAAACAAGTCAAGCATATGAATATATATATATATATATATATATATATATATATATATATATATATATATATATATATAAACATATATATATATATATATATATATATATAAACATATATATATATAAACATATCCCTACTTTGCTCTAAAAAACATTTGTTTGACAAAAGTGTTTAACTCAGAATAAAATATTTTTTTGACCTTGCTCTTTCTTGCATTTATTAATTATTACAATTTGCCAATCTGCTTGTGATTTTGCTTCTAGCCTAATTAGCCTGCTTTGTGGAAAAGTGGCAGCTTTTATTGGATTGTATGAAAGCTGCAAAAGTTTCTTCATCTTTTTGGAAGGCCAGATTAAACAGCTCAACATCGTTTGAACTGAACTGGATACAAATCTGAAACTGTGGCTTCTTAAGAACAATTAGTGTGCATAAGAAAGATAGATTTGATAGATTTCTAAGTGAAAGTACAGATTTTGTTTGCAGAAACACTTATTGATTGCACTTTTAACTCCTGCCATGAAACACAGGAGTCTTATTTTTTCTGGCTGGTGTTTCTTGTGCTAGAGTCATTCGGTTTGGCGCCACCGAAGAGTCAGTCGCTTCGATGAAGCTGCGTGACGTGAATTGGAAGTGTTAAGTGAGAGCTAATGTTATTGGAAATCTTCTGTGACGGAACCATTCAGATGTCAATTCCTTGTTATTTAGCAGTGATTGTTTAAACATGCGTAATGAGCCGTGAACGCTGCTGCAAGTTCTATCTCCATGATTTTCCAGTGCATGTTGTTTTGTGATTTAAGAATGTGATGTTTAATGTATGCTGTGGGTGGGCTAAATCACCCAAATGTGGCCTGAGCTGTGAAGGAAATTCAGTGAAGAGAAAGATAGATGCAGTCTTCCTCTCCCAGGTCTGATGTCATAAATTACCTGGCCATTGATCCATGGGAGTCTGGGACCCTCGGCAGACCTCCTCCTCATTCATCAAGCCTTGAGTCTGCAGCGGGAAAGCTTCATGCTTTCTCTGCACAGCCGCCTGTTGCTTAGATACAACACAGATTCATATTTATGATTAGGATTGGATCTGGATGACTTTTGCGTGATGCACAAAATACATTAACATTTTTCTTTATGTAGAGTAGACAAGGAACACCTTATGTTGTATGGTTGGACAACGTTTGGGGAGGAGCAGAGGGATTGACAGTATATTGAACATTCCAACCAATATCTAGTGCTGCTTTTTCACAATTTGTCACTATGTTGGTATTTCCTTAGTACTAAGGACAGACAAAAAATGAGGAATGACAAGGGCTCCAGTGTTGGCATGTTATTTATCTTCCTTGAACAACCACAATTTCAATTCTGACTAAATGGCATAAAGTATGATTTTACAGTGCAGTGTGTTCATTTCTGAACCACAGATGTTGACAGAGATGGTTTGAAGATCGCCTCTACAGCATCATTTCTATTGACAAAAATGCCAACTTGCTCGATGATTTTACCAAACATAACATTAGATTTCACAGGCTAAGTGATTGATGATAGTGTTGGCATAAGATTGGCATAACCGTTAATAAACTATAGAAGACTACATTACCTACGAGAAGTAATAGCTCCGCTCTGCTCCCAAATGCACAACATTTCAAGTCTTTTATTTTCCGGAGCGGTGGTAAAGTCTGAACGCTAAAGCATTTGTATGTATTTATTCATGTTTTACAAACAAAAATCTATCAGAACACAATCAGAAACAACACATTGTAGTTCCTCTTGCAGAATGTCTGTCTGGGACTGTATTACTGATAGAACTGTCTGGCTTATATCAGAGTTTTCATTTTAGGAGGGTGTCTTCACAGTTTACACAGCAAAGGAGCAGGTTCTGCAGCAAAACGAGCAAAAAGACTTTCATGTGAAATCATCACTCTAATAGCTTGGTTATACTGTACATGTTTTTTATATATACATTTGAGGTCCAGAAGAAGTTTGGAATGTAAAATAATTGGACAGAGAGCAAAAGAAACATTGGTCATAGATGACTTGAAGAAGACTAACCAATATTGACAAAAAATGTTCAGAGGCTCAGAATGTGTTGGGACAGACCACACCTTAAAACTACCTGGACTTAAAGGATTGGCTGCAAACATCTTTCTGCCAGACCCTACTTAAAACCTCCAAAAGTCTGGCTGAGTCCAGGCATTGACGGATCTGCGATTATTTAGGGGAAAAGTGTCACCTACACTGTTTTTCCCGATATTGATAAGAGTTTGTTTTAGTTTGAGGAAACAAAACAAAATCAAAACAGAGCTTGTGCCACTTGAAATATGAGCTAATAATAATAATTAATATAATAATTTCTAGTCTTAGATAGGCACCCCTCTCAGGTCACAGCAAATGGTGGAATCAGGTCAAGTGGATCTAAGACAAAAACGCTGAATGTGTTTGTTTGTCACTTCCATGTTCACACTTTGGCAGAAGTGTCCCGATGTCACATGATCTGATGGCTTCTCTGTGGATTTACAGCTGCTGCTGATAAAATTGCTGATGCTTCTGCTCCCATATGCAATATATTTAATGGCACTATTTTATTTTATTTTATATTGCAAAGGGTAAAATGTATTGAATGGCATATTCAGTTGCCGTATGCATGTTCCGATACAGTATATTCACCTGGGCATTGCCCTTAGTTTGAATCAGCAATTTTTATGTAGAGCGATGTAAAAGCAGCATTGGGTTGCAAAAGGGTTTTTCCCCTTTTGTTGAAATAAAATGATTACAACAGAGAAAAGCACAATGCTATACAAAGTGAGTGTTCACATGGCGATCCTAGACAAACCGGCCATTCCAATAATACAAATGTAGGGTGCATTGAGCGTATATGCACAAGAGCCCATTAAAACATGATGGAAGAAGTGTTGCAGTATAAAAGTTAACCTATAAAGAAATGGGTAGGATTTATTGTTAAATGAAGTCCAGCTCACACTAACCAAGACCACTAACAGTTTACATCACAACACCTTTTACTGAAAACGATTATGTTGTCTTCTGGCTGTTTCCCTCTCTGAATATAACGTTTAGATTAGTTTTTGTTTGAAAAAGATGGTCCCAAACAGCTTTTGGTTGCTGGCGACACACAGCGAGTAGAACAACAATGGAGAAATAATTCATGGTAAGAGCTACCAGAGAATAGTAAACGCCAATCCCAACACAACTCTGACTGGTGTCCGTGGTTGGATGCTTCTAAGACAACACTACTTCATACATATCCAGTATTTTCCATCTCATGCTAGTTCTAAAACCCAGCCTCTGTTCATGCCTGCCTCTTCCATGAGAGCAGCCTCTTTGTTCATATCTGTGGAGGTTTCCGCCTCAGCAGAGAGAGACCAAGCAGCCGTATACCTTCAAGAAATATTTCCCCTTTTTTCTTTTCTCATTCCCATTTCTTGAGATTGTGTTCACCACAAAAGCATTTCCAAGAAGGGGTCTCCTTTTTGAGTTATCCCTGGGTTCACTGCCTCTCTATTCTCAGAGTGACCTTAAGTGTTCATGTGAGGAGCATGCTACTGATGCAGTGTTGCTGAAATTAAGCTTCGGTCCACACGGAAGGCTTTTTATCCAACACAGTTCTTCCTGTTGCATTATATGGCAGCCTTTGGTCAATGGTCCATCTTTTAAAATACAAATGGCATTCTTTAGAAACCTACATTACACACCAAGTTTGCATGATATAGTAATATTTAAAATTACTCATTGTATGCAACTGTATAATGTTTATGCCTTTAATGGCAGCATGCATGCCGTCTTTATATAAAGTCTGACAACAGGGGGCACTGTTCCAGGTTGGACCTTCACAGTAACACCACAGGACTCGGACATGAAGACTGGAAGAATTTAACAGTCAAAATATATAAATGATAAATATTCAACAAGTACTGGAAAGTTACCCTTTGTGAAATTAGTCTATTGAGATTTTTTTTTTTTTTATCACAAACAGCACATGATCTTTGTCCAGTTCTATGAGTATATGACGAACTGAACGTGTCAACATAAACTGCTTTGGGACAGGAATAAATGTCATTACGTTGCACTGTTGGATGAGAAAGTGAAGTTCCATCTGAGCAGTGCCCTACATCCAATTAGACTGTGCTGTGGAGCCACTGTAAAGGTGAAAGTGAATTATGTAGTCGTGCTCTATGATCATTCTCTTAGGTCTATGCTCCTAGCTGACTTCTTGTCTTTTGTAATGGGGATTAACCTCACTGGAAAAGCCTACTTAGCCCTTTAAACTTCCACATTTGAACACAAGCCACGAGGGCCTTGCTAACGAAGCCCTCCTCATCTGCTTTGCTTTAAAACCGGTCAATCCGTGCCTCCTTACAGATTTTAAGACTAATAGGATAAGATTAGCACATTTGCATACTGTTGCCATGAATTATTCATGCACTGATCTCTCTCCCGAATTTTAAAATCAGGGCCGTTCTCCTCACTGACTGTTACATCGGGACGACCTGGAGACTGGCCCCTGGAGCTCATTAATCCCAGGGGGTCTAACTTGGCAGAAGCCATTTAAATATTCACCCATCTGGGGCACAAGTGTGAGCTTGGGTCTCTGCTGTCAAAAATAGATGTTTTTATTTGCTTTGGTATTTTTTCTCTGTATTCTTGCAATAATTTTTACAACACAATTTTAGCGATGGGAGGAAGCCGGAGAGAACCCACAGTAACACAGAAATAAATCAATTTGGAATTTAACAGCAGCCTAGGTGAACAGGTTTGCAGAAAGGAACTGAATTATTGAACTTTGAGCTTTTGAGAAGCACTAAACCAGGTAAACTCTCCACACATGTTAGAAAGATACATAAAGAGTCCCTTGCAGCAGTCCTTTAGTGGGTGAAAATTAATTTCAGATTATTTATCAAACATATTAAGCAATGCGTGGTGGCAGAGTGGTTAGCGCTCCTGCCTCCAAGCAAGAGGTTGTGAGTTCAAACCCCGGCCAACTCAGGTCTTTCTGTGAGGAGTCTGCATGTCCTCCCAATTATCGTAGGTTCTCTCCAGGTTCTCTGGCTTCCTCAACTGGCATTTATAGGTCAGCATATAGGTCGACTGGCATGTATAGGTCAGCATATAGGTCGACTGGCATGTATAGGTCAGCGTATAGGTCAACTGGCATGTATAGGTCAGTGTATAGGTCGACTGGCATGTATAGGTCAGCATATAGGTCGACTGGCATGTATAGGTCAGCATATAGGTCGACTGGCATGTATAGGTCAGTGTATAGTCGACTGGCATGTATAGGTCAGCATATAGGTCGACTGGCATGTATAGGTCAGCATATAGGTCGACTGGCATGTATAGGTCAGTGTATAGTCGACTGGCATGTATAGGTCAGCATATAGGTCGACTGGCATGTATAGGTCAGCATATAGGTCGACTGGCATGTATAGGTCAGCATATAGGTCGACTGGCATGTATAGGTCAGCATATAGGTCGACTGGCATGTATAGGTCAGCGTATAGGTCGACTGGCATGTATAGGTCAGCGTATAGGTCGACTGGCATGTATAGGTCAGCGTATAGGTCGACTGGCATGTATAGGTCAGCATATAGGTCGACTGGCATGTATAGGTCAGCGTATAGGTCGACTGGCATGTATAGGTCAGCGTATAGGTCGACTGGCATGTATAGGTCAGCATATAGGTCGACTGGCATGTATAGGTCAGCATATAGGTCGACTGGCATGTATAGGTCAGCTGGCTACTCAGAAGTGTCCTTAGTGAGTCAATGTGAGAGTGAATGTTTGTGTCAAGTGTCAGCTAAGTGACCAGGCTCAAAATTGCTGGGATATGCTTCAGCAGCCTGCGACCCCTAACGGGACTAAACAGAAGAAAATTATCGAATGCATGCTAGAACTGTATTGCCTTCTTGGGTGTTTTTTGGCCAAAATGGACTAAACTTTTACTATTATGGGATAAATACAATTGTGACTTGAAGAAACACTTCAAAACATTGCCTGTGAAAAAGCCATAATTTAATCAGCATCTTTTCAATTGAAATTAGAGTAGACTTCTTGGAGTAGAATAATCAACTCTTCATTATCTGTTTGTCCTGAGTGATTTGTTGTGCCCTTATCATATAACAAACAAACAAATCAAAATACCTTAAACTACCACTTTATTCCAAATCACAAGTGTATTACCCTCATCCAAATGTACTTTGTGTCACTATAAAAAAAAAACTTTTCACAGGTTACAATGGACAAAACTGAAATAAGTAACAATCTGAGTTTGACTCTTCCATTTTCCAGCCTGACCCTATTGCTGGTTTACAGCTCCGTCAGACACGGGAGACACGGACGAGCCCCAATTGAATTTCCACAGGACATTACTGCCTGTGACGAATGGCTTGTCAGTCTCAATGATGACAAGACTTTTTCACTTGACCTTTTGATGAAATGAATGTTAAGGAGCGACGGATCACAGTGAACCTGCCAAATATAATAGAGTCCAATCTGGGGACACGTGCCATCTATTGCATTTTAATAGTTCTGTATAGAGCCATAAAACCTCTGCGTAGCCTCAGCTTGAGCAGGTGTATCTCATATAATCTACCTTTCTTTTCATCTGTTTAAGAAATGAGAATGGGCTTTTCTTCTCAATCCCAGAATAAAACATTTATTGTTTTTCTGTAGAAATAAAGCCATTAATCTCTTTTTAGCTCAAAGCATACAACACCACAGCCACATCATTAACCGAGTCGGACGTTTATGAGCTCCATCACCGCCCTGTACCTGAGAGAACTGTGTGCTTTTGGCTGTCGGAAGCTGCTCAGCCGCTGTTTCTTGTGGTCTCATGGTCTCCTGCCGTGAATAGGTCATCACCCGCTGCGAGCTCCCTTCCTGTGCTCGAAAGGTGTGGATTGGGATGATTCACCGCTGTAGACACAACAAAGAGGTGCTTTGCGTGGCTCCCAGACAGCTTCCAGACAGGCATTGGTCTGTTTCATTCAATCCAGGAGTCTATTAGTCTGTCTCAATGTCTTGTCATCTGTGATTCACCTTGGGATAATGTTTCTACCTTCGACTGACCCCTATGATTTAAAGCTTAAACAAAAGACAACACTGTTCCAGGCAAAACAAAGGTGGGTCGGTCAGAAAACCCACTGCACTTTTCAGACTTTAGCTTGGTTTTTTTTTACTGTAAAGGTCTTTGCTCACGGCTATGGTCTCTTTAGGATGCGGCAGAGACAGATTTAATTGCACATACAGCTAATTGCCTTTCTCCTGGGATCTTCTTTTTAAGTCTTATTTTCATTAAGTTACATCATGCCCTGTCTCTAATCATTTTCAGAAGCCAGAGCTTACATGAGCGCTTTCCTTCCTCTGGATTGGTTTGGCCAAGGCAGCTTCATAACTAAACACTTTGTTGTGTTGTTTTTTTTTTTGACAATTTTATGCATATTTTCCAAATCTGTAATATAAAGATTTTTATTTTATTTAACCCTTTTTAACCAGGAAGGTCCCACTAAGATTACAAATCTCTTTTCCAAGGGAGTCCTGGCCAAGACCGCGGCACAGATTTTAGTTACATCCAAAAAACGCAGCAAAACAACAAGATACCGGAAATAAAATAACCAAGATAAAAAAAAAAATATCCAACAACATTCATTCATTAAATATAAGCATTAGGGATATAAGAAAAAAACGATTCTGTTTAATATTGAAATATTTTATTCCGCAATTCTAATTAAGATTCAAATTACTGCTGAATCAATTTTTGGGGAATACAATTTCTTTTATTAGTGTTGATAACTTCTGAAATTTGGCAAGAAATAAGTTTGTTGATTTTTGAGTTTTAAAATATGTTGTGAGATATAGGTTTACTACTCACTATTTTGATAATTGCAAAATAGCTTCTTACAATACAGCATCAGAATATATCTCAATTAATCGTATCGTTGCATGTGTATCGTAATTCGTACTGTATCGTCAGTGCACACAAGCCAAAAAAATGTAGTCTGTATTTTGCATGACACTAATCAAAGCTGAGCTACTGGTCAGTCTAATTAGAAATGCATGTGCACATTCCTGCAAAGTGACTGGGGGAGGTTTGTTGGTCAAAGGGGCAAAGCTCTAGTTTTTGTTTCTACTTCCATAATCCCATCAGGTAAATGTTTACTCAGAAAATGAAAGTTGTCCAGTTAAATGGGATAATCCTGCAAGGTCATGTTATAAAAGTAAAAAAAAATATCTAAATGCTAAACAATATATTACTAGAATGTCACTCTCACTCCCATTATGTGACTTTGGGGAAGTGGGAAAGACTGATTGATTAAGGCTCTGGGGAAACTAGCTAATCTACTTAAAGAATTGACCAAGCAAACATGGCTATTTAATCACATTTTATTGTAACAGAGCAATTGGCAGGAAATAAATGAACAACAAGTAGCACATTTCTATTTGCTACAATAACCTTCTAGCTTATTCTTTGAAGCCTACAATGTCCTTTGCTCTTTTAACTAATAATGTAATGTGCGTCAAAATGTTTATCACCAGAAAAGAGCATCTTTCTATCCTTTTCTTTTTGCCTCATCCACCTCTCCAGATTATTCCTGCCTGCATTCCTTATTCTGCTGTAGCTCAGGTTTTAACGAGGAAGCTTTAATTTGTCTCCTTCAGAGCGGAACATGTGGGAGTATGTGCCGATAAAGGTGGCCCCCCGCTGTTGTAATGCATTATTCTGTGTGTGATGTGGTGCAGTGATATGGCTGAAGGCTCTACTCAGAGATGTGGCAGGTCTTTGTTACCTGACACTTCCTCCCCCCAAACTCCTCTTCACAAAAAAAAAAAAAAAAAAGTCTTGTTTGCTCTCAACTGAGACGCCAAACTCGGAGGTGGCGCTTCAGTGAAGCACACCCAAAGGCACGCTTTAAGAAGCAGCTCTCTGACTAACTCCCTCTAAATCCATACATCTCAGTGCCTCTTAAGTCTCAGTGTGACCTTTCCCAATGCCTACTCTCTCCAAACAAAGACATATAGCAGTGAATTTCTGAATTGCTGCTCTTTCTGACATTCAAAGCCTCTTGAAAAACAAAATTATCTTGTTGTAAATGACTGTAATGCTTGAACAAACCAAACTAACTTTTTTTTTATTTCTGCTTCTGACATTGTGAAGATGTGTCATTTTAGTTTAATGTTGAACAATGTCTAAACTGTCAAAAATTTGCAATAAACTGAAATATTTGTGTTAAAATATAATTTAGTATTTCAAATGGAAAATGATTATACATAATATATGGCGTTCCATCGATTACCCAACACTATTAGACCTGGATCCGAAGCCAAGGGATTTACAAAAGGAGACATTTGGTTTTGACCTATGCCCTGTTAAAGTAGACCATGAACATTGCAATATTTGACAATTAATGCATCTCTTTTCATGTTATTACTGTTAAAACGTAACCATGGCAACCCAAAATGTCAAGGCAAGTTTAATGTTGTTAATGATATCTTAATGCTATAAAATATAGCTGACCAAAAAACACAATTTAACTATAATTATTTAATTAATTATATCAATCTTTCCTAACTAACCTAGGTTACTTTATTTGAAGGATGTTTTGACACCACAAATAACCCACCGTCCTAAGGATCCCAATTCAAAACTGGTGCTGCGTTAGTCGCGCTCCAGTTTCGGAGAGCCAACTATGAAAGTGTCTGTGTACAAACTACAGAGACACCTCCATAGTTTCCTGAATATGATGTTAGAAAACCTGAAACTCATCAACCTCTAATTGATCCATTAGTGTTTCAATCAGACTTCTCCATAAACATCACATCTCATTTGCTTTTGTGAGAAGCTTTTGCAATTCCCTTTTTATTGTACTGCATTACTTCTGATTGCGTTTGACAGCTATTTAAAGTAACAGAATAAAACTAATGCTGCATATGGGTTTACAGCTAATGGGGTTCAATAAAATCCAAGTGGAGAAAATGTACAGCAGTTTGTTCCTTTTGTGTTAATTGTGTAAGCTTTCAGCTTATAGAAAAAAATTATGCCAAACTCATTTTGTGTCAACCAATCTCTTTCTAACGTTTTCACCAAATATTATTGAAAAGGTATAATACATGTGTAGTTTAAGAAACGTGCAAACTCATTACAAAAAACAAAACAAAAAAACAAAGAAGATAAACTTTTTTGGCCTACCCTGGAAGTAAGCTTAAGTAGTAGAGTAGTTTAAACAAGAGTGTTTACGGTGAAGGAAGTGGTTACATTTAGAAAATAAAAGTCTTTTGGTCAAACGTTGATGTTGATAAAACGAGATGTCGCAAAGTTTTGGCAGTTGTTAAAGCTGCACAATTTTTACAATATTGTTATCAGGGTCTTGAAGGAGTGTGGAGGTCTGCTGGTTTTTAGTGCACCACTCTGAACAAACCAAAACCCCAAAAGGAACCAAAGCCACACTTACCACTTCTGGCAATAAAAAAAACTCTTACTAGACTCTTACTAACCCAGACTGTATCAAACTGCTCCAGTAAAATTGTTCCAGCTTTGGAGTCTAAGTTCAAAGAATGTCTCATGTTGAGCAATTATCATGTGACTTGTAAGTCAAAAATGTACTTGGAGGAGCTTTTTTGCTTAAAATTGAGCTACTGAGTTGAGTCATTGTGCGTAGGTGCTAAGGTCAAGTCATCAGTGCAAGTCTGAGTCAAGTCATTAAACAAGTTTGTATTACTTAAGACTTGCCATCTTTCCCTTTTTAAATTTTTAAGAGCTTGATTCTGATATATCTGTTTGAAATGTATCTGATTTTTCTTTTCTGTTGTGTGTTGAACTTGTTTGTTTGATAATCCTTCTGCGATGTGCTGCCACTCCGAAGAAAACAGCAGTTTATTTGAGCGTAGCCTCGAGAGGGTTGCACACGGGGTGAGGTAATTCCAGATGGATGTTTGTGAGGGCAGCTGAGCCTGTTTATTCCCAGGTGCCCGCTCCTTCTCACTCCACCAGAAATGGCTTTTTTTTCTTCTTCTCCCCTTAAAAGATCATTCTCCCAACCTTACTTATCGCCAACATACATTACGATGTCAGACACGTCGACCGCCCACGATGAATATCTCCAGACCTACTCTTTTCTCTATCTCCGTCCCTCTCCTGCAAATGTTACCTTTTCATATCAGGGCTGCGAAAATAACCTTTTTTCCCCAACCGCACGTGAGGATCTGCAGACTCAATAACCTTCGCCGCAGAACTGCAAATGTCACTCCGGTCCATTTTTTTCCAGGGGCTGGCTTGGCGCTCTTATGGCGCTCAGAGCCGTGACACCGGGGCCGAACAGATGCACGCTCTTGAATGAGAATGAGTCAGCTGTGCTCTCAGGTGTGGCCAGAGAACGCTGACGGAAATACCACCAAATATCAGGCCCGTTGTATCAGATGCAACTGTGGAAAATAACTGGAGTGCAGTTGATCTTTGGAGTGTTTATCAAAAGCGGCAGAGCTAATTAGGACGGCGGGTGAATGCAGATGAGCTCTCGTAAGTTCTATTGTAGCAACAGGATGCAGCTGTAATGGGCTGATTGAGAGTATACTGCAGGTTTTTAATGTTTGCGGTGGTAGTTTTAATGTTACACATTGGTTTTAATGTTACTCAAACCTGCTGCTGCCATGACTCTCTTGAAAGTTTTTCCTCAAATCTAACTCTTAAGGCTGCAGCTGTAAAGAGCTTTGTTTTGCTCATGTTGTTTTGTGGCAGTGCAGCTTGAGAAATCTTTGTATTGTAAATGCACAACAGTGAAAGATAATTGAAATTCAGTGCAAAGTGATGAACAATAACACTTCTTTTGCGTCATTGTTTAAATAATTGCCTTGATTTGAAAAAACAACTACACAGTCCCAGCTGCTATTACCAATTCCTAATTAAGTTTATTGGTGCTTTTATGTGGTCCCAGGGAACTGAGAAAAATGGACATGAACGCCTGCTAAATTTAGAACAACAGCTCAGAACCTCGGGTGAGTTGAACCCGACATTTGGTGTTGACATCAACATGGCGGCAGAAAGCAAACGTTTTTGAGATATCAGTCATTTATAATATTTCATACCAACCATTTTTCAGGTTAGTACCTGATAGTATAAAAGTACATCCATTGTTTTTCTTTAGACTAAATGCAAATGTATTTATTTATTTAGAGACGGTTAATAGCAATTTCTTACTACTTTGACTGTAGTAACACATTTAAAAGTAACATTAGCACATTTTTGTCTCAGCGTCCATCTTGTTCTGACTTTACTGACCTGAAAACTCGTGAAAACATCAAAATTTTATACTGGACCCAGAACACGCCAGATAACCTGAAAACAGAAAACCCCGTTTCAAAAAGATGTTAAAAATAGAAGTAGGTCTTGGTATATTCCACCTTGACTTGAAATGGTTCATTTCCTCTGTCCTTTATGTATGCATTGTTTTCTTTCAAAATATTCTTAAGACTTATCTTTTTAATGTTTCTATGAGGCAAGCTGTGGACTTGGGGCTTGTGTATCACCTCCTGCGATTGTAGGACTGATGTATTTTCTTTTACATGCTGCTTTCTTTTTTTAGTCAGTCTTGTCTTCTGCCTCTATCTTAGACAATTAGTGACTACGATTAACTGAAGACTAAGGCCAATGTTTGGTTTGAAGGGATCCATTCAAAGATGATAACAATAACAATAATCACAGTTGTGGTCTTGGCCAGTCTTGGTTTTTAAACCTTTGCTTGTGTTTTTTGTGTCATTAGTCTAATCAATCCGGCAAAGATACCAATTTAAAAAACAATGCAGATTTTTTTCTGATTGCTAGTCACCCAGTCACATCACTGTGGGACATCTTGTGAATGGATTAATGGACACCGCAGAGACAGGAAATGAAAAGAGGATCATAGGTCATGTGTTGCTTTGACATCAAGAGTTGAACCTATTGTATTGTACCCTTTAAATAAAGTATTTAGAATAACTATGGATCAGTTTCAACACTGTCTCTATCAAAGCATTTTGTTCCACGTCCAACATCTTTCTCTCATTCAGATCCTTTTGTGTGGACTTCCTGCTTCATATCATAATAAAATAAAAGGGCATATTTGAGTAGCATCTGGATTTGCATGGCAGGTAATGTATTTCTCAATTTCATAAGGCCGGGAGTGATGGGAGGGGGTAATATTAGCATTAATATTTTTAATTTTCTTCTGCAGTTATTGGACTGATCATTTAGGGGCTGAGGGCGTCGTGATCGTGAAGTTTTTTTTTAGGCAGCTCATTGTGCGACTGGAAGATCTGTAGTTTCTCTATCAGTAATCTAGCTACATTGTAAATTTGCTTTGTTTGCATAAGTGCATAAGTTATATGCATTGCTGGAATATAAATATGATAATGGCATCTAGAGCAATAGGAATTCAGCACTTGGCCTTGCATACACGTGGCATGATTTGCTCAAATTAGAAGAAAAGGTCACAGGAAATCAATAGAAATGAGTTTTGTGATGATAAAACTCTGGTGCTCTGATTGTGTACAGGTGCACAGAAATGTGTGGCAATTAATTAAATGCAACAAAGACATGCATAAATAACATCAAATATCATTATGCACACATTTCCATATGTAAAACTATAAAACATTAAAATGCAAAACATGACCTTTGAACTTGTATCTTAAGATGAGGGTCTTAATCCAAGGCCAGTGACCCCAGGGCATGTCGATGACGGAGGGCTTAGGTTAGGGACTCCTTACCCTTGGACCGTAGGACAAGTATTTACTATGTTCTAATGTAGTACTAAAGACCAGTCTTGGCTTTGAGATTTGGTTTAAGATTATTTTGTAAAGGTCTTGGTTTTGGCTCAGTTTCAAATTCATTTTTACTCAGCCTTGTTGCGGTCTCAGACATCAACCAACCAAGACAGACCTCAATTGTTTTATATTTTATTAAACATGTTCTTTTAACTTTGCCTCCTTCACTAGACCTTCAATCAGAATTTTTAAAGCAGAAATTCATTTAAAACATCCAGTATATTTATAGTATTAGAACAAGTAAAAAAAATAGGAGTGCCATTAAACTGTTAATGAGAGTTGTTCAAAACAGTTAAAAAAATACATAAAAAAAACACTGAAAGCTGCATATATTGTCTTTGTCAGCCTTGCTTGATTTTTTATTAAAAAGTTAAGTAATAGAGTGAAGATAAAAGATATAAAATGTACAATCTGTCTGTCTGATTTGAATATGAGTACGGGTTTTTCTAGGGACTTGAGATAAAAGAAAGTGCAAATATTTTAGAACACATAATACAAAAACCTCTTCTTTTCGAAGACAGATTATCTCAAAGTTTAAACTTGGATTTACAAAATCACCTGGATGCATCTCGATCTGTATCTTTTGCATTTAACACAGATTTTTGTCTCTTTTCTTTTGCAGTTCCTGTGTCTGAAGAACATTCGGACATTTCTGAAGGTCTGCCACGACAAGTTCGGCCTGCGCAACAGTGAGCTGTTCGACCCCTTCGACCTTTTTGATGTCAGGGACTTCGGCAAGGTGAGTTGTCTCCTTCTAGACAGAAAAGCTGATGTGCTACTTGAACTGAGGCAATGACTCTTCTCTCTGTGTAAAATATTTTGCTACCAACTATGCTTTTGTGCTCAGAGACATGAAGCAGCTTGTGACGCTGATTTAATCACCTCTGAGTTATGTTCTCCTCATGTCAGATCAGTCTAAGATTTGTTGCTTGGAATTTGGATCTTTACTTTTACTTTACTTTTATGACTTGGCTTTCACTGTTTTGAGTCGGTAGACTTTGTTGCAGACATTATTTTAATGCAGGATGTCTTTGGGCAAGTGTCTGAGTGAGTGCATTCTCTTGTGATGGACCTGTAGCACTTTGGGCCCATGTGGTTCGCTTGGGTTTAAAAGAAGTTCAAAGTCAAATCTGTCACTTACATTAACATCAAGATGGAGTTGGGAAGTCGGACGAACATTTGGTGCAACACTTTAGGGTCAGTGATCTAATCGTAAGTCAGTGAGGGACTTGAGTTAAACTCAGGGCACAAGACTCGGGTATGCCTTGGCTCAGCTCAAAGTCACAAACTCACTCTCCCTTTTACGGAAGGCTTTATGGCATATTTCCTGGAATTTTTGTATCTATTAAATAAGGGGTTTCAAGGACATTGTCACACTTCATTTGGAAGGATGTCAAATGTTGCTAAGCAATGCCAAGAATCTTGACTTGGCTGGTTCAGAATGCTTTTAGGCCCAGAGGATTTCAGGACCAGTTGAAAGGTCATCAAGAGTGCATGCATTAACTTTGAGGCATTGGCACTTCCTTGCAGTGAACTAGACGTTTCACCAATGAGAATGGGATGGTCATGTTTGTAGTTCAGAGCAATAATGAATAAGAACAAGAAAATTACTGTGACGTGAATCAAGGAAATAATGAAAGTCTCACCAGGTCCTCACTCAGAGCTCACAGTATTTGTTAGGTTCTGTAACTTCTGTTACTATGGTGCATTCCTTGGAGTTGTGATTACTGTGGTCATAACAAAAGGGGCGGGCCTCCGGTGGATGGCTTTTGATGTGGATGATAGTGTTGAAACTTCAGAGGCACATTTTACAGTTAAACTGAAGAAATACAATAATCAGACTGGAGTAGGGTCTATAGAAGCATTCTATTATTAATATAGAAGTAATACAAACAGTTGAAACTTCAAATGTTCAGTGTGTGAAAACATTGTTTGAATCTCTTCTTTGTGTGTTGAATGTGACTATCAGCAAGCGTACTTTGACACTACAAAAAAAACAGACCTGGGTTCTGGTCTAAACCTTGTTCCACTGGAGCTTTTACGTCTGAAGATTTGATTCAAACCAAACACAAAGTGCAGGTGTGAAAGCGTCCTAATTTCTTGCTAGATTAGTGCTAATCACAGTTTAGAAAAACTCTTACATTGAAATGACTTACACTGGGTTTAAAGTTTGTGTTTCACAATTGTGTTGGGCAGTCTGAAATTAAATTTGGTTTAGTAAGTTTTGGTTTCTTAGAAGTTGTGATTTGACCAATTAATCCTGTTACTACCACTGCTTTTGCATTGTTTACAGCAGAGCTTTCGACTTACAAGCCAACCCATAGCTTTTGGATACAGCGCACTGAGCAGTGTTTGTGACAAACCAGATTGGTCAATTGAGTAATTTAAGCATTACATCATGATACATGATGATCATGCAACTCTAAAGTGTCCATAGTGAATGAATGTGAGAGAGAATGGTTGTCTGTCACTGTCCGTCTCTAAATGTCAGCCCTGCGACTAATTGTCCACTGTCCAGGATGTACCCCGCCTCAGGCCCAAAGCTGCTGGGATAGGCTCCAGTCACCCACGACCCCTAACGGGACAAAGCGGTAGGAAATGAATGAATCATGATACATATTGGCTACAAGCAAAAACAGAGTAAATGGCAAATGCATCAGAATACTTTTGAGTCTTTTAGCTCTTTAGAATCTGTTTAGGTTATCATCATTTCATATGATGTGCAAAATCTAGCTGCTTGGTTAAATGGTCAGACACAACAGATTTATACAAAAGAACTAAGTTGTATTTATTTATTTTATATTTTGCGCTTATATTATATTGAACACAGATATAACGTTTTGGAATATGCCTCCCCATTTAAATGATTAAATACTGGACACAGGGATTTATAGGACCAGACAATGAAAGTAAATGCTTCAAGGGCTCTGATTATTGGTAAATTCACAAAACTGGACATTAACTGGTGGTGGTGAGCCACTGAGTCACATCGGCTGGTAATCCGTGTTGAGTATTGCCAGTGGCTTGTTTTAGTGAAGGGCCCTCTGTCTGGTTTCTAAACTCATTGTGCTTTGTGTGTGGCTGAGTACGATGAGGGTTGAGTGGCATCATAGTGACTTCCTAAGTTAGTAGGCCATAAAAACAACAACGTGCATGGTATGATGTCATTAAGTGGATGCTATTTTGTCGGGCTTGTTGCCATGTGAATGTTAATACCAAGGCTTTCGTTTGGATTGAAGAAGCGTACTTGCTCGTTCCTATGATCGATTACACACAGGATGTGTTCACGGAGAGAAATTTATCCATTTGTCTTCCATACCTAATGTTATTCTGCATATCTACTCTTGTGCCGAGGAGGACCAAAGAGAGTTGAGGCGGAATAGACAAGGACTCATTTGGCAGTTTGTAGATAAACCGTAGCACAACGTCTGGGAGTCAATGAGCTCACGGAAAATGGTATTAAAATCCAACGGCAGTCAGAATCAATCACATAGAGCCTCTGTGTGTCAATTTGGAAATTGCTTTTGTATGGTCTCGGCAGTGGCGGTCTTGTCTCTATTGATTTTTCATTAGGAGCAAACATCACATTATAATATATTGAATTGGGCAGATCCCTGCTAATGTGGCATACATTTAAATAGTGTGCTGCTTAAGTGAACGACACAAAGACCCGTTTTTATCCGTGCTCTGTCTTCAGTCATGAATCACCTTCTCAATATATCTTCTCTTTTGTTAAATTTGTACAAAAGTGTCTTTGTGTGGTGGTTACCAATGGTGATTAGAACTTCTGTCGTGTACGATATCGCTGCTATCACTGCTTCTGCCTGAATCACTCTTTTATCAATCGTTTATTTCAGAAGTGAAAGGTGGTTTTGTTCTTCAGATAATTAATTAAAACCATGCCCTATTTTGGTAAAACATCTAAATAAGAGGCTAACAATGGTGGAGCATACGGCAATGATGGGTATAGCCAGGCAAGTTTCAATGGCCAACACCCTAAAAACTGACCTTATGATCTTGGTACATTGCTCTAAACAACAATCCAATGATCAGCTACTTTTGTACCTGTTGAAGACGAAAGGACTAAACATCATTTAAAAAACATCTGGGGAAGCATTCCAGTTTGTGTCAGAAGTCTTAACTAACTGTTTCTCAGGGCTTTCTTTTCTGGCAGTCTGCAACAAACCTAAGCATGTTTACCAGCTTATTTCAAGTCCGACTAATTTAGGTGCTCTTACTTGTGCTAAGGCACGGCATGATTGCGTGCATACACATAGATTTTTTTTTTATGCATCATGTAACCACTTTTGCCACTTTGTAACTTCTTAATAACTTACATTACGTGCACACTCCTGGTATTATCTAACCAGGAGTGCGCACAATGTGTCTGACCTGGGCTGCTTTAGGTTAGTTTTTATAGTCCCTTTGACAAATAAAGTCAGCTGTCAATGTAAGGGCTGCTTATACAGGGATTGTTTGTATTTACTGCAGATGTTTTGTCAGTTACCACTATAGATTAATCATTTTAAACAGCTGTACTTTTTGGGTATTATATTTTATGGAGTGTGTTGTGGTCTGTTTCTGTTCCGCACAAAATTGTGGAAGTAATGACAAAATAGGATATTATTGTAAAATTTATTGGCATGATTCAGGGTAGCACTTTCGATTTAAAGGCTACATACAAGTTTGAGACTTACAAAGTAATTTCCCTGTTTCTTTATGTCTGCATTAACCACTTTTTCCCCCAAGTTTCTAACCCTTATACACTGTGAAAAGCAGAAAGTGTGAAGCAGATATTATTCCCTGTGTTTCCCTCGAGGCGTCCCTTGAAAACAAATGGTTGCAAAGACGGAGCCCATACAATTGATTTCTAATCCCTTTTGGAAGACTGCATTTGAAACAGAGGGCTGTGTGGAGAGGGGCTGAGGCGTTTCATAGCCTCTATAAACATTAATCAGACTCAAAGCACATTGGTCGCCCTGAGCCCCAGAGTTCATCTCCCCTGGCCTCCCACAGCTATGTCCCCCACTAATGATGCCATCCCAATAGGTCACAGGTAAATGCAAGCTGGGGGGGGGGGCAGTAATTGCCCCGTTATAACCCACCCCGATCTTTGAAACAGATGGGAATCACTGTCCTTCACTGGTTTTTATTACTTTGCCTTACTTTTTCATTACCGGAATACTCTCTGCCGCCTACAACTCTGTCTACCGCTCCCTTGTTGCCTTTTCTCTGCACATGGTTTAACACAAACCCTACTCCACTTTGTGCCTTTCCGCTCCAACCCCTCCCCCATCATTATAAATTCATTATGACATCATTAAACCAATGAAATACAGCTTATTACAGTAGACCCCAGAGAAAGCTTCGACTTAAACACCTCACCTCATCCGGAGCCCGCCGCCTCGTTCCTCTCTCTCCGTTTTAATTAGCCTCCGAAGGAACATCGCTGCCATTTAAATGAACACGGCAATCAGTTTATTTGGCTGTTGCCATGATTAGCATAATTAGCCCGCACCTGTTAGCCATCTATCAACAGTTTGGTAATGTTCCGCGTGTGATTCGAGAGCGGTGAAGGGGGGAAGCTTCCTGACAGATTTGCGGTCTTCATTAAAGCCAATGGCGTCGTCTGCTTGAGATGCAGACGGCGTTGCAGGCATCAGTTTCGATATGGTCCAAAACGGCTCTGGAGCCGGAGTGACTTGTGAAGTGATGCTCGTTGGCTGGATGGTACAGTGTTGGAGGGAATGGGAATATTTATGCACTGCATTGCAATAGAAATGAGAGTTTGAGTGAATGCAATTAGGCTTACAGCATCTAATTTAATGATGAGAACATGAGTTTAATCTTTCTAGCAAGAATATTTAATTTGGTCTCATGCTTCTGTCCAAAATGTGGCTAATTTTGAAGATCTCTTAGCAGTCCTACCTCATGTGCTGCATCCTACAACATATATTTACAAACCAACTGCATCACCTTCAAGATTTGCAGCCAGTAAAGGACTGATAAAAGCTCACTCCTCAACCGTTACATCTTAATATGTCGCATGTACAGTATTTCAAAAGTGAATATGTTTGTGTCAAAGTCACACAATTTGGAGAATCTGGTGAGCTGCCCATGTTGTGTCCATAACAGTATTAGCAGAAGACACTTCATGTTTCATTGCACTCTTCTGGCTGGCACATGTCAGTTTGTAAATGTCTTTTTTTTTTTAGTATAGGTTTTTATTTTAGTAGGCTGCTCTAAGTTTCCCCTCTTAATGTTCTTTTAAGTGCTGTCACACAAACACTGAACAGGACTAATTTCAATTATTACAGTGCTGTATAAGTGGCCACTGTTAGAATCAGAGACACATATGAATATTATAATCATTGTTTGCTGAAAGTCATAAGGTTGAATCTTGATTCCAGAATTGTCAAAGACCTGAAACAGCTACTTGTACCCAACATTATACGTAACGGGAATACCGAAAATGTGTGTGCACTGAATCAGAATTCTGTGGTACTTACTAATAGAAATATATAATAATATGTATGGTAGATTTGACTTTAGTTTTGAAGTGACTTTAAAATACCCTACAGTGTAATGGACAAAGCAGAGCCAGTTCTTTTCATTTTGTATGAATATTTGTGTGGAGAAAAATATAAAAATAGCAGCTTTGAAGTCTGCAAAAAAATTTGTTTTGCCTGATACCTTGAAATCGATGGAGTACAGTCATTAAAAGTAAACTCGGCCCAAACAGACTCCAGTGCCCAGTTTAAATTCTTACCAACTGCTCCTGGTTCAGCTCCTGTGTGTGATTTCCTTCCCACATCCATCTCTTCTCTCTCCACAATGTCCTCCACTCCCCACTTCACACCAGCCCCGCTCTGACTGTGTTGTGATAAGCCTTGGCCAGAATGCATTCGCGCCAACATTGTGTCAGAACGACGTGATTGCCATCGGTCACTGGTGTTTGATTACCCTCCCGGAGCGCTCTGGATCCTGCGCGCACTTGCTGCCTTTCTTTCCTTCCTGTGCTCTGTGGCTCAAAATAGCTGTTGCTCAGCGTCCACGCCCAGCTGCAGTGCACTCCTCACATCTGGAACGTGCCTCAGCCATCGTCGGCTCGCCTGCCTCGGGGGTGTTTACTGAAGTAGGTTTAACCTCAGCACAGAAGCCCCAGCCCTGGCTTTGAACTCAGCAGTTGTCACTGTTTGAGCGTCTTGACAGGGACTCTCTTATAAAGCTTTTTGGGATTTAACGCTTTGCATTTGTGAAATGTTTATGTGACCTGATTGCTCTGTCAAACCTCATCTAATATTTCTGTGGAAATATTCCTGTAATACACGATGTTCAGGCAGAAATGGTTTCAAATCATTTTGTACATGTACGGACATTTTTGTGAAAAAATAAATAAAAATACGGCCTTACTCTTTTTGAAATATGACAAGGTGACTTCATAACGTGAAATAGGAATGATTTACATTTGGCTAAGACTT
Organism: Neodontobutis hainanensis; assembly: GCA_024349245.1. NCBI lineage: Eukaryota > Metazoa > Chordata > Actinopteri > Gobiiformes > Odontobutidae > Neodontobutis > Neodontobutis hainanensis. Next base: position 9,088,913 of record JALDNG010000041.1, read on the forward strand.
GCTTCTCTGATTGTTTTTTTTCACAAACTGTGTCAGTGTGTTCCGTTTTTCATCCGTTTATTCTGCATATGTTGGTACTGCCCCTTTTTCTCTGATTGGTTCAGTGTCTATCGTTTGTGTCCAGAGTCTGTACTTCATAGGTTCTATTCCCTGGAAATCCAACCCAAATCCACAGAGACCAAACTAGTCAAATTTTTGTCTTTTTGCATTTAAGGAAAACTTCAATCATCTAATACAGAGTGGGCAAACTAAGGCCCGGGGGCTACATGTGGCCCGCCAAGCATTTATTAATATTTTATTGATGATTAAACACTGCATATATTTGGCCTTTTCCTTCAATATTTTGCAGCAGTCAGTTGATTCCACTATTCGACATGCTCCAAACGGTAAATACCTTTCCTACAGGCAAAATAAACCTGTTTTTTATTGAGCATAAGTGAGTTCCCTGTGTTGGCCCGGCCCTCCACAAGAGTTCCATGTTCTAATGTGGCGCTTGGGGAAAAATATTTGCCAACCCCGATCTATTAGCATATTGTAAAAAAAAACAAAAAATAAAACTTTAAATGTAATCGAGACTTTTGATCAAATATTTTAAGTAAGTTCAGTGTATACCAGATGCTTTAGCAAATCACATGCTCAAACTTACGGTCTCAAATTCAAGATGCTCTTAATTGGCTGCTTGGTCCAAATCAGTGGCGGCTGAAAATACAGGGAAGGAAACAAGGAAAAGGAAAGGAGAAATATATCACAAGGTCATTATGGACCAAATTATATTGGCCCATAATGGTGCCATTTGTAAACATAAGGGTCTAGATGGAATCCTTGAGTCACATGACATTGTTAACTCTTAACATAACGTCAGTGTGTCAGTAAACTCGGTGCCAGTTACCGTTCGTTGGGTTTAGTATCGATTCAGTCCTGTTCCAATGATAAAGACCAGCAGGAGAAAAGGCACTAATTCCTCCCTGTCACACTGGATTTACACAGAAACCAGTAAATGATGAGGACAGGCGCAAGGGTCAAGCAGCTTTAGTCACTTTCCGGGGTCAGAGGTCCCCCACCCCCTTTCTATTAGTGACCACATCCTTGAGGGTAGTCCTGGTCCGAGTGGTTTTTAAAGCTATCCTTCTTGGTGTTGCTTGACCTTTGGCAGAGGTAGAGTGATTTGAGAGATTTGTGATGTGTGAACTAAAGCCTACTGTTTACATAAGGTTTATTCCAAATGTCAAAACTGCAATCATGCTAAATTTACAATATATTCTTCATCTGGTTAATTTTGATGAAAGAAACTTAACAAAATAAATCAAATTAAGTTTAATGAGACAGGTTTTAAGTTCTGAAATGTTTCTGAATGTCATTTCTGAACAAGCATATTTATTTTTTATACAGAAACAATGTTATAGACACTGTGATGCTGCATGGGCTTGACATTTTCTAACTGCTCTACATTTGCCTCTGTCTATTGTCTCTCTGCCCTTTGCACCAGCAAGGAGCTCATCAGAGTTGCTTCTTGTCATGTTAGTCCTGTTCTTGGTCTGTGTGGGAATCACATTTCAGTTGAGCTAGACCAGTTAGTCTGTAATCAGAGAAAGACTCCATTTTTCAAAAGGTCTGGATCAACATTCTTGAGCGTGTCATCAAGTGTTGGTGACAGTGTTTACACTTGGTCATGTGAACCACACAAACATGACAAGTCTTTCTTCATAGTTTATCTTTGTAGCAGTGTTTTCTAGTCATATCAAAATATAACACAGAATTATGTCACTTTATGTTGTTCCAAAGTCTAATGTTGTTCAAGCTTTGTGTTCTCTCAGTACACACTGATTATTTGTACCACACCCAAGCACGTTTCACACCTTAAAGTGTGGCATGTTTAACGTTTGCCAAGCTTCCTGGAGTTTTGCACAGTGTGAGCCAAGGCCTGGTACAACTGTGTGCATGAGTACAAGCAAGTGAACGAAGGCATTTAAATAGTGTATAGTCCAATCAGCAGTGCACAATGTGCCAGAGATAAGCTGGTTCTTAGACTGTGTTTTGTTTGAGTAATTAGTTTGAACTGTTAAAGGATGGACTGATACTGGACTCTGTTGGGGCAGTGTTGGAGAGGTGCCTGAGGACCAAGCAGAGGAGCAGTGGAAACACTCAGCTCTTCTGGGTCAGGGTCAGAGCGATAGAAGGGCTTTTATCCCTGCAGCAGTTTGATTTTTTATTTTATTTTATTTTTTATAATGCCCACTGTTGCTAAATTTTCAATTTTACTCCTGATATGTCAGCATTTCTTTAAAAATATATTTATAAGTGTTTTTATCTACTGGTTTGAACTCTCTGTGTGTATTGTTTTATTGCTGCTAGACCTCTGAATTTCCATGCGACAATGAATAAAGTATCAGGAATCAATATACTAAACTTATATTAGATCGAAATCAACCTCGTACACAGCAGAGAAGAGAAGCAAGAGAAACTGCAGAATAGTCTTTGATTGGTCATGTATAGCCAACATGGTCAATGAGAATTTTAGTACTTTTGCAGATACCGGTTTTGGGTGGCGTTTTGACTTAACGATACAGTAACAGAAGAATATTGAATCTAAAACGTTATTCCTTAAAGCTTTTGATTTTGTTTGTCCAACAGTTGGAAGGAAGTAAACCAGAGCAACCCCCAAACCAGATATGGCTCACTTTCGCTTTACAAATAACTTGAATGAACACAACTGCACTTTTAGTGCTGCTCCAAATCCCTCCAAGGAACTCATCCCTCTCCATCTCCCTCTGTCAATCACTAGTTTACCAACTTTCTTCTGTCTGTAATCCTTCTGTTTGTCTATGTCTTTCCCCTACCGCCTTCAGGGAGCATCCAGAGGCGAACTCATTTCCTCCTGTAGCCCGACTGCTCTGAATCCCCTTTACTCTTTGTCAATCTTTTCACCTAATCTCCATAATGCAGTGTCTGGCAGGAGCCTCGGTGTGAGTTTTGTCCGAGGTTGGGCTCTGGCTGTAGCTGTGGCTCTGGGATGATGAGCAGGTAGCAACGGCTGCTCGCTCCAACCGTAATTGCTGCCAAGACAGACGGAGCACAGCATGTGGGGGGGGGGGGGCACAGCACACACCCATATTGAGACGAGCTCGGGAATAATGTTGAGGGGATGTCAGAAATGGTGGAAAAGCTTTTGTAGACATGTTGGTTTTGAGGAGTGTCAGATGCTTCAGAGAATTGCCACTGCATTTATTCACATTTCTAAAAGTGAAATCAACGCTATCACTGCCAACAATAATAATAACTGAAATGGTTGATGTTTCAGAAGTAGAACTTGAAAGTATTATGTAGTTTTCATTTCTCTTCTTTTTGGTGATAGTTGTATCTTTCTGAATCTGTGAGCTCAATAAAATGATAAATTCCTTGGTTAAAGTCAGGATATATTGTTGTCTTGTGTTTTGACATGCTGCCTAAAGATCAATGTTAGTTTCCAAAGTCAGAGCAGGACCCAGCTGGTGTGGAGCATAAGGGGCGTGGCTGAACTTTAAGACACACTTTAGAGATTCCTGCTGGCCATGCAAGGGCTGGGCATCATTACTACCTGCCACAAGACACCTGCAGCGAAATAAATGAAAAAGCACTCACCACAGGGGCTGTTCTTAACACCTGGAAAGCTCCCTACAAGGGTACAATAAGGAGCTTGGCAGAGAAGATTTTCTTGGCTGTTCTGAATTACCATGTGCCAGGATGAACACAGCCACAAGTAAAAAAATGTGATCATCTTAACCAAAAGGGATCATATTATCGTCATTATGTAAAAAAGTTTGGTAATTGGCTCATATTGGGCCCACATGCTTGTTACCTTCACAGTTCACACAGATCACAGTTAAGAAAGATTGAGTTGTGAACTCATCCACCTATCCCTTACTCTGCCTCCTACTTTGAGGTCTCCAATTTATGTAGTTCTCTCTTCTGTATGTCTTTCGGCTGGCCTGGGAATGCCTTGGTTTTCCCCCCGGAAGAGCTGGAGGAACTGTCTGGGGAGGGGGAATATCTGCTTAAACTGCTGCCCCTGGAGTAGCTCAGTGTAAGAGTGGCTGTCCTTTGAGTGGCGGGTGGGCGGTTCAATCCCTGCTCAAAACATCCCGAAAACATCATAACATCCTGCTCTCCTCCACAGTTCATACTGTCGCTGTGTCAGCTGTAATACTGGTAAAGCGCTTTGAGGGCCTAGGTGGAAAAGCGCGTTATAAATAATAATATTAAAAAAAGATTGCCAGGAAACGGCATGAAAAAAAGGAGAATGACACTGAGAAAATGGACCCAAGATGGGTTTACTAGGTGAGCTGCCAGGGCTTCTCAAAGTTTTTTTAATGTTCTCTGGAGGATGTCAGCAAACCTCCTGAGTTTGGTGTCCATACATGCAGTGTATGTCAGAAGAATTCCCACAGAACAGGCGTTGTGTGTCCGGAAATAGGGCAGGTTGTTGGTTTCAGCTTGGAAAGTAAAGAATGACCCCTAACAAATCTGGCCACATTTTAGGCTTTTGTTCTCCACACAGTCTGCTTTCAGCACCAGTTACCCAACATTAATGTCACCAACACACACTTTTACAACCCTCCCACCTGGTCCTCCAAAAGAACTGTGAAAATAGTTTATACATGACGCATACATTTATATTTGTATATACAAGAGAATATCCTCCAGGTGACAAAGATTGCGATTAAATTGTGTTCATACATGCTCATCTGAATGAGACCTTAAGAGGTTGGTGTATTTAGAAAAAATGACTATTGTGTAACATACAATACACATACGACCTAGGGTCCTGATACTGGCAAAAGCAAAAATACGGGACTATAACAGCTATAATATTCAGCCAGTGATACTTGAAACAGTAAAAACTTGTACAACAAATAGAAAACAATCCACTGTACCAAAGACTGAGAAGCAGTCTCAACATATGGACAGATGGATAGAGTGAATGGTTTGAATGAGTGTCTGTGAGAGGACACCCTTTGTGCGACATGACTGAGGCTTCAACACAAGCAGACAATGAGACAAAAGCTTTGCTGGTCGGGGGTCAAGTGTTTGACAAGTCCAAAAAGAGCAAAGTTAGAAGCTCACAGAAAGAGCCTCAGATGGACACAGACAGACTAATTGCACACAATTAAAATTAGACAGCAGACGATGAAAAGATGCTTTGGAAACATAATAGTGGCACAGAACTGTTGAAGGGATTGTGCTGGGAGTATGTGCAGGGCAGGGGCCTGTGTGATATTCAGTGGGTCAGTACAGTCAGTGGTGTGGAGGATACTGAGCTAATGACCACACTGGGTCTGTGTCAGCCAAACAGATCGATAACCTCCTCAGTGTTACTCTGAGAGGCCTGAGCCGCAGCCAGCACATGGGGTCACAAGGCTAAGAGATGTGTGAATGTGTAGTCTAGGGGTGAGTCAAAAGCTAAATATGTATAGGAATTTGAAAGAATATCAAGTAGATGTTTGAATTTTCTCTTGGACAAGGACAATGGTCACACAAGTGTCACTAACTAAAGCTCTAATTGGCCAAAATATTGAGAAGCAAAGCATGGATTGAGAACATTAAAGCAGTTTTAGCAATACAAATCTTAACATTAAAAGATCCACACCCACTGTGGCAATACTAGTATCTACAATAAAAAAAAAACGTTATTGACATCTCATAATAGAGTGAATATTATTTTGATTTACTTCAGTTCTACTCAAATATGTTAGCTGATTCTTACCATCAGCCTTCATGTATTTCTGCATAGCCCTCAAGCTGTATGACAATTTCTTCACATCATATGCATTTGTGTAGTCTATGAAGACAATATGCATTTTATGTGTATGTATATATATATATATATATATATATATATATATATATATATATATATATATATATATATATATATATATATATATATATATATATATATATATATATAATGTGTGTATCTCGTCAATCTCAAGTTGTGATAGCAGTTGCCGCTGACATAGTGTACAGGAACATCTGCACGGAGTACGGACTGGAAACCCCAAGGTCAAAGTGGGAAACACCTCCAAAGGTGGTCGAGAATGACCGAGCCAAG